>OY856413.1:560077378-560677378 GCA_963693085.1 Alisma plantago-aquatica | reverse complement strand
ATTTTTGTTGATATGCTTGATTTGTCTCTTGACGTCTTCATCGATGATTTTTTAGTGCTTGGTAAGACAATTGATGAATTTTTTCTCCACCTAGAATTTGTGCTTGAAAGGTGTCAAGGTTCATTTAGGGCTATCTTGGGAGAAGAGTCACTTCATGGTTCCTAAGGTATTGTTTTGGGTCACCGAGTTTTCAAGGCATGCATTGAAGTCGATAAGGCCAAAGTGGGCCTAATTTCCACTCTCACTATTCCTTCCATCGTAAGACATGTTCGATCTTTCTTAGGGAATGAGGGTTTCTATCACCATTTCATCAAAGACTTTAGTTAAATATCAAGGTCGCTTTGTCACTTTCTTGAAAAGGGTGTGGAATTCAATTTTGATGACAAGTGTGTTGAAGCTTTCAATAACTTGTAGCACAAGCTCATCCCTGCTCCTATCATGCAGCCCCCAGATTTCTCCTTGTCATTCAAGATCATGACTGACAGATCATATATGGCATTGGGGGTTGTGTTGGGGCAAAGGATTGGCTGGATTCCACATGCCATTTACTATGCAAGCTAGACTCTTCATGAATCCCAAAGGAACAACATTACCACAGAAGAAGAGTTGCTTGCTGTGATTTTTGCTCTTGAGAAGTTTCGTTCTTCTCTCTTGCAAAACAAGGTGGTGGTATATACAGATCAGACAACTTTGAAATATCTTATGTCAAAGATAGATTCTAAGCCAAGGTTGTTCTGATGGATTCTATTGATCCAAGAGTTTGATTTAGAGATTGTTGACCAGAACGGAGTTGAAAATTCTACATGGGCTATCAGAAATGGGATATTGATGGAGCCTCCACTTGCATGGAGTTGCTTGCACCACTAAAAATCCTAGAGATAGTAAGTCTCTAAGTTTAGCCTTTCGTGTGATATAATAAGATCTCCACCCACGTATGCTAAGATACGTGGAAGTCTTATCGTAGTACAGTTGAGGGTCAAATCCATGAGACAACGGTCTTGTTAAGAGTTTAACAAAATTTAAAACGTAATAATTCTACTTATCTACTTAAAAGCTGATATTTAGATCAAAGAGTTGATTTGGTGATTAAACTAAAGTGCAAAGTAAAGTAAATGGCAGAAAAGTAAATTTGAAGTTGTAAATGATATTTGGGAAACCACTAGGATGTGACTGAGTTTCACCACCACTACACATGGATCAAAACATACATCATAATAACATGGCTTGTAAAGAAAAGAGTCTAAACAATTAGTATCTTTGTAGACTTAGCTTCCTTTCAGATAACTAACTACAAAAAATGTGGAAGTGTTGCAATTCCATCCATCCCCAAACGAATTGTCACTTACTTTGCATCACTCCCCTCGCAAAGTGTGTTCCTCGACCTGTCAATGTTGTACTTTCATACGTCAACTGATTCCTTTTCATAGCATGGAAGTACAACGATGGATGTGAGTTTACTCCACTCCTTGAGAAATGCTCCTAGATACCGAACTAAACGTATGGTGACTACATACATCTGGAACCAACAAGCAGTCAATATTCGAATCTAGAATACAAACCGCATCCTTCTTGCGACATAGAGCATCATCTATGACATTTTCTTTACCAGGATGATAGGTGATGGCTAAGTCATAATATTTATGATATTCCATCCACCTACGTTGTCACAACTTCAGATCCTTCTGAGTCAATAGATATCTCAGACTCTTGTGATTAGAAAAGACTTCAAACTTTTCACCATAGAAATAGTGTCGCCAGACCTTTAAAGCATGAACTATGGCAGCAAGCTCCAAATCATGCGTAGGCCAATTAGCTTCATTAGGTTTTTACTGTCGAGAATCATAGGTGAATACCTTACCGTCTTGCATCAAAACACACCCTAAGCCCTGTCTGGATACATCAATGTAGATGACATAGGTTAATCTCTCAATAGGCAAAGCAAGCACGGGAGTAGAAGTCAGGCTCTTCTTCAACTTCTTAAAACTATTCTCACATTCAGGGGTCCATGACAACTTGACCTCCTTTTGAGTCAGCTTGGTCAAAGGTAAGGCCAACTCAGAGAAACCTTTGATAAACTTCTGATAGTAACCGGATAGACCAAGGAAACTATAGATTCCAGATGGGTTTTTCAGAGCATTCCACTTTGTCACAGCTTCTACCTTCGCAGGATCAACAACTATATGACCGGTAGAAATCACGTGACCAAGAAACATTACTTCCTTTATCCAGAACTCACATTTTGAGAATTTTGCATAGAGTTGATTTTCTCGCAGTGTGTTGAGTACAATCCACAGGTGCTTGCGATGTTGTTCTAACGTCTCAGAATAAAACAAAATGTCATCAATAAACACCACTATGAACTTGTCAAGGTATGGGCGGAATACTCGATTCATCAGGTCCATGAATGCAGCAGGGGTATTTGTCAAACCAAAAGGCATGACCATGAATTCGTAATGCCCATAATGAGTTTTGAACATTGTCTTCGGGACATCATCATCCTTCATGCACATCTGGTAGTAACCACTTCGTACATCCATCTTGGAGAAGATGGTGGCTGACTTTAGTTGATCGAATAGGTCGTCGATGTGCGACAACGGATAATGATTCTTCATCGTCACTTAGTTAAGCATGTGGTAGTACATGCACATTTGCATAGATCCATCCTTCTTCTTCATGAATAGGACAGGGGATCCCCATGGAGAAATACTGGGGCAGATGAAACCCATGTCAAGAAGCTCTTCAAGCTGCTTCTTCAACTCAACCAACTCGGCTGGGGCCAAGCGGTAAGGTGGCTTCGATATCGGTGAAGTTCCAGGTATAAGCTCGATGGAGAATTCCACCTCGTGAGTTTGCAGCAACTCGAGCAACTCCTCAGGAAAGACATTTGGGAAGTCCTTCACCACCTGAATATGATCTAGAGCAAGAGGTGTAGTATCGAGAACTATGGAGGCTAGGAAAGCTCTACACCCTTGTGAGACAAGGTTTTCAACTTTAATGGTAGAGATGACAAACTATTGCTCTTCTCGCTTCTTTCCGTTGACACACATTTTTCCTTCAAAGGGATGAACCAATCTAGCCTTGGATTCCTCACAGTACAAAACTACTTTATGTTTCTTTAACCAATCCATACCCATGATGACATCAAAGACGATCATATCAAGTAAGACGAAATCCATGGGAAACATTATTCTGAATATACAGAGGTCCATGGTGGGAGTTTGGAGGTACGAGGAGCAGATCTTACCACTAGGGGTTTTTACGTCTAACACATGGTCCATAAACTCAGATTCTATTTCTAGCATAGAGGCAAACTGACAAGATATGAAGGTATTGGAGGAACCGGAATCAGACAGTGCTTTTAAAGGATGCATATTAAGGTGCAGGGTACCTAAAATCACTTCATTTCCTTCATTGTCTTCCTCAACATTGAGATAAAACACTCTCCCATTCTGCCTTTCCATAGGCGGATGCCTCAGGTTCTGGTTGTTGTTGTTGTTGCTGTTGTTCCACGGAGGCGGGTTCTGTCTAGGCTGTTGTGGCTACTGGCATTATTCTGCCCTTGCTGGAAACGAGGGCAGTTGGGTCGGATGTGCCCAACTTGGTCGCACTCATGGCAGGTCGGTGGAGGACAGTTGTCTTTATAGGCAGGTGCATTGTTGGTAGGGCATCTGCCAGGAGGATGATTGTGATTGCACCTGTTGCAGTGATCACGCCCATGGTTCTCATTTTGGTTAGGATTCTTCCTTTTGTTGTTGTAGCCATTAGAAGCTTGAAACCCTAGATATGACTTGATGGCGAGAGCCTTGTCCACCATCTGTTGAAAAGTAAGTGGAAGATGCAGAACGAGGCTCCGACCCACTTGATAGTTCATACCCTTCAAGAACATGGTTGCTCTTCTATCAGCACCAAGGTCGGTGGCGTAACATTCTAGCAGTAGAAATTTCTGAATATAGTCGACTATGGTCATGCTTCCTTGCTTGAGACTATAAAACTCAGCCTGTTTCTTCCTCAGGAAAGTAGGGCAGATATATTTCTCCCTAAACAGCTTCAGAAACTGGGCCCACTCCATAGAAGAGGTGTCCCGAGTGCGGGCAACACCATTCCACCAAACGTGCGCCAGTCCATCCTGCACGTATGTCGCGAACTGAACCTTCTAGTGAGGAGGGAATGCCATACCCTCGACGGTCCGATCCAGGGCCAACACCCAAGCGTCGGCTTTGTCCACCGTGTTAGGCTCACTTCACCCTTGAAGTAGGTGTTGGTATGTATGCCCTGAGAGCAAATCATGGGATGATTGGTGGGATACATTAAGATTGATTTGATAAAGATCAAAAGCAAGGTTCTAATTATTTCTGGTTTAGTTATATGAGATAATGATAGAATAGATTGAATGTCTAGAGAATGACAGTACTCAATGATGTATGCCTTCAGGTTCAGGACCTGAATGATGGGATCATACGGATGCTAAGCGTTTGTACATTCTTGTTATATCCCTAGTCGGATCTCATTGTGGAAGGTAGATAGACAACAATGACACACAAGACTATATTTTGGTGTTGGTTGATGACATAATCTCGTTAGTCATGATATGGAGAAATCAAACCAAACACACAGGTACTTGTTAGAGAACAAGTTTACCAGACAGACCCACCATGAGTTTGACACATGGAACCATGACATGGTAGTCATAGTCAGTTCTCACAATAATGGTGGTGAGTGTGATTCTTTGACCTGAAATCACTACACTCAACACATGTGATTGGGCACACTTTGACATCATCAAACGTAGTCCTGAAACATGGGTTGTTATAAAGGTGATGATTGGGTGGCTTTGACACATGGGCATTTTGAGGGGTGAGTGATAGATATGGGATTTGTCCCTCCTGAGGGAGTTTGATATCCATGGCCACTTGATGAGTAGGATTGATATAGGCATACACACATGTGTGAATCAATATGTCATATTGATGTCATACATATCTCCTCCAATCTACTCTATGATCAAGAAAGTGAATGAATGTTGACCGGATGACTGTTCCATGCCTTGAGTTCATTCGGGATATCAGTGCCAAAGGAATTATACATTCACTGTAACACCATTAGATGATTGTAGGATTGAAAGTTGTTCTCCAACTTTCTATTTCACTTGGGTAGCATTGATGTGTGACTAGGCACCACTCTTTGCTTGTGAAGTCATAAGTGTTATGGACTTTCACTACCAACGTGAAATGGACCTGTAGGGTCACACACATAGGATTTAACCTGGAAGAGGAGTTTATCCACATAAAGATGTTTAGATTGATTACTAAAGGAGTTTAGTAGTTCAATTAAACACTCAATCAATTGATAGCTCAAAATCATGGTATTCAAGGTGTTGGAACGATTGACTAGAGTATCAGATTGATTGAAACTGCAATTGACTGATTTTACACAGTCTGCACTTCCAACCGATCGACTCATGTGATGAACCGATCTGCTCAGGTTGATGAACCAATCAACTCATGTGATGAACCGATCGGATCAAGATAGGATGAACTGACTGGTTCAAGGGTTGAACTGATCAACTCAACTGGTCTAACCGAGATCATTTGGAAAGTGAGAAGACTATTTTGCAAAACAATCTGTTCCACTTGTACAAATTCGATTTGGACAAGGATTAATATTTGATTAATCGGAAACAAATTTGAAAGTCAATTTGAGTTGGATCAGGACCACGAACTGATCGGCTCAGAAGTGAACTGATCGACTCAGGTGCCCCAACCGATCGATTGAGGTGTGAACTGATCGGCTCAACTCCCCAACTGACCATTTCATGCATGAAATGATTGGTTTAGGTGGCACAGTTGGTTGTTTTGTGGAAAATCTTGAACCCTTCTACTCCTGCATTAATCCTGCATTGCCCGAGATAGAGAACCCTGTCCCATGACCCTCCTATATATATTGGGATTTGTGGATTTAGGATTGGACATGCATAAAGCCAATTTTATTTGCACTTAAATGGACATGCATAAAGCCAATTTTATTCGCACTCCCAATATATATGATATGTAATATTAATGCACTCGATACGCGTCACCCTTAAATGAGTTTTGTGGTGGATGTATAGCGTGGTTATGGCCAATAAACCCTATGTATATGTGCTTGGTTTTATGTGGTTGCTTGCATCTCGGTCTGCGCACCGATTCCCTATCTCTTATTCCTGATTTAACTCGAGATAACTCGAGATTTCTCTCCTACCTTTGCTCCCCCCAAAAGTAACTTGGGGTTTCCCAATTCAAATGTAAATAGGATATAATTTTATTTCCTATTATGTCAAAGTACGGCGGACAACCTGTCGACAACTGAGATGATCGGTTCAAGGCGTGAACTGATCGGTTGGCATTCCAGACTATCGGTTCAAGGAGTGAACCGATCGATTGACGATCCAAACGACTGGTTCCAGGAGCGAGACGATCAGGTGGCGGCTATGAGGAGATGCACGATGACTAGGTGAACCGATCGGTTGGAGGAACCAACTGATCAGCTGGTGGCACCCAGACGACTGACCAGGGCGAGCAGGTCATTCATGTGATGAGTTGATCAACTCAGATGGCTATAGCACTTCATCTTTTACAGGTTGCATGTGATGTAGACCTAGATGACCGTGATTTCTCTTGGCTCGAGGAATCACATTAGGATGGCCATAATCATCATTTTTATCATTTTGCATGTTTTCTGTGGGATATAGAATGTATATGATACTTACTATATATTGTGGTGATTGGATATGTATATGTACCTATAAAACCAAATCCCTCATAAAATATTAAAGTTTTAGATGCCTTCCAAATGCGACACACATGAAAAGCTTGATCGGCCAAGTGTGGGCATGCCCTAGTGTGGTGCACCGTCTATCTCGTGGAAGCGTGAAGGATGACTATGTGGGTCTGCCCTAGCAGGGTGCATATTCATCGTGTTGGCTTTGGGTCGGACTTAACAAGGTGACCTAGATAGGATCTAGCACCTTGAGGCATGGAGGTGATCATGGCAAGGAGTTGCATATGACATCTTTCAAGAGTTGCATATGATGCAATTGGAAAAAGTTGCCTACATGGAAGATCTAAGTTGTGGGTGACAGCCCTAGCTGGTCCATGACTCAGAGGATTTCAAGATCTTGACCGATTAGAAGATTGTAAGCTGTAATCTTCCAAATTGATGGTGAGGGCTATCAATTTGAACAAAAATAGTGGGAGCGATAATTAATTAAAGGCCTAAATATATCGTCAACCTTTCAAATCAATCAAATAAGTCAAAATTGAGTTTTGGACTAAAATGCATATATTTCCTTTTGTAGTACAAATGACAACAAACAACAATCACTTTTCATTGTGATTGGTTCTTGAAAAGGACAAGCTAAATGGGACTAACTTCCATGACTGGTTTAGGACATTGAGAATTGTTCTCACTCAAGAGCGAAAGCTCTATGTCCAGGATACTCTAGTTCCAGAGGAACCTACTCCTACTGCACCAAAGGCAGAAAGGGATGCTTATAAGAAGCATTATGATGATGCCATTGATGCAAAGTGCTTGATGTTGTGCTCCATGAACCACGAGTTGCAGAGACAACATGAGAACATGGGTGTCATTGAGATGATTCAACATCTCAAGAACATGTATGAAGATCAAGCACGACAATAGAGATATGATGTCTTCAGGGCGATGTTCAAGTGTGTCATGACAGAAGGAGATCCAATTGGTCCTCACACACTCAAGATGATTGGGTATGTGGAGAACCTGATAAGACTCAGATTTCCCCTGAGCCAAGCGTTGGCTACTAACGTGATACTGCAATCATTTCCAGTATCATACAATCAGTTTGTGATGAACTAAAACATCAACAACTTTGACAAGTCATTGATAGAGTTGTTGGGCATGTTGAGGACAACCGAGACACAGATGAAGACGGACAAGCCTAAGTCTGTGATGATGATCATCAAAAAAGGCCAGTCCAAGCGCAAGAGAAAGGGCAAAGCTAAGAAAGGTTCTGATGCTAGCCAACATTCCAAGGCATCTTCAGCTCTCAAGGCCAAAGGAGGCGTGACCAAGAGAGGCAATTGCCACCATTGTCAAAAGCCAGGACATTGGAAAAGGAATTGTCCACTCTATCTGGAAGAACTAAAGAAGAAGGAGGTGATATATGTCTCCATCTGAAGGTGTAATGAAATAAACTTGTAACATTTTGAGGTATATGATACCAAAATATAAAATGTAAAGCACTCAATAAATGGGGCAAGTGTTGCCACCATAGATAGGAGTACTTTAGTTTATTTTCTGCCATGAAGGCATGTAATAGAGTTATGAACTGCTATTTCATATTTGCCAATGGATAGAAACACATTATTTTTGCATATTGTATGACAATGATAGAAATTAATGAAGTTGATGTTTCAATCTATGTGGCAATGCTTTGTTTATCTTGTGGTACTTGGTATGCATAAGATAAAATGATACCTGAAAGTAATTGATATCTCAAACTATCAAATTAACATTAAATCATGAGAAGATCATTTCTAGTTTCCATATGATGGATAAATCTAGACTCTTTTGGTAAGAGAACCAGTGAGAGACATGAATACCTTGGACATGATTAATCAATCTTCACTAGTGGTAGTGGGAGAATGATTATCCTGATAGATATAATACATGTGATGTATTTACATACCTATTGGAATTAATGCTAGTACTTCAAATGGTCTTTAGAGAAATACCAATATGAATATATTGAAGTGTTCAAGAATATCATAGATGAAGTACAAATTTGGTGAAGTGTTAAATCTTGATGAGATCAATGAATGAAATACATGAACCAAATGTTTGAGAACCTTGTGAGTAATTATGATAGTGTATCATAGTGAACTCATGATTAAGGCATGGTGATGTCTAAATCAACAAGGAATCATGCTTTAAGGAGTTAGAGGATGATTATCAAATAACTAGTTTCTTCTTAAATAAAGAATACCCCACACTAATAAAGGATATTAAGAATCACAAAGTGTTGTGAGTTCTAAAAATTCCTTGACAGATACACCTCAATTATCTATGTGATGAGTTGGTCATGTGATGAATCAACCATCTAGATTATATTGAGGAACCGGATTTTGAGTTATGGTGTCTGACCATTTCATCCTAAATGACTTCCATGTGAACCATAAGGTATGACCTTGATGGTAGCACCCATTGGGATGAAATCCATAAGTGCGAATGACTCTTAAGTGTTAAGACATATATATAACATTTTAAGAAGGATGATGCTTGTTGATTGCAACATAATGACTAAGAGATTTGCATATGGATACTAAAAATGCATTCCTATGATGAATAAAACAAGGATGTGTACGTGACACAACCTATAAGGTTTATGAATCCATTAATGCAAATCAAGCCTGTAAGTTACAATGAACTAATCAATGTGATTGATTGAGTACAAGCAACTCAGAACTGGATCTTTACTTTGATAATATAGTCAAAGGGTTTGACTGATATGTCAAAGATAAAGAAGAGATTTGTGATTTAGTGGGAGCATATTCACATTCCACATGTTGATGTGAAATGGAAATGTTCTAGAATGGAAATTTAAAGTGGAAATTATCTTTAAGGAAGATAGAGATGTTTCCTATGTGATAGGAATAGAAATCTATAGAGATAGTTCTCGAAAACCTCTTGACCTAAAAAGAGAGAGCATACATTTTCAATCTATACTGAAGGGTTCAGTGTACATAGATTCAGTGGGAGAAAACTTGTCCATGTTACATGGAGTTGGTATACCAAGGCCAAGTGTCCAATTCTTATGAAGAATGGGAACACTAAGAATAGATAAGGATCTATCATGTATGTAATCATCCCATTGTCTTGCATGTATTTATCATCTTCTATGTAGGACACGACAATATGATATGCTCATCTTGATAACTCGTATGTGCGACATGACGAGTGGATGTCTGTCTAAGTTCCAATAAGGGTTAATGGAATACCATAAGAACTTGATAAGTACTTGATAATTACTAGTTCTATGGAAATAAGGAAGGATTCACTGTAAAGTGTTACACTGATATGAACTTCCAAAAAGGATAGAAAATTAATCGCAATATATATGAGAGATATATAAAAGTGAATGGTTGTTAATGGAAACGTTACAATAAAGTCATTTAAAAGGGAAGGCCGAGTATCCGTGTGTTAGAGAATAGCAATGGATACTATATGGATCTGGAAGTTCATGAGATGAACTTATAGATATTCTGGTCATTGATGGCAAGTAAGGAATACTTGGTCATGCAATGGGGCTAAAAGTTAGCAAAGGAATACTAGATCGCATATTACGGCAACTCCATCTCATACGTATGATGTACAGTGAAGAGATGAGAGACATGCAGTTAATACCGACTTTGGAAAGGTGTTGCCATAACTCACTATGATAGCACTAGAGCATAGTAACATGTGGGACATGTTTGAAGATCACTATGAATATCATTCAAGAGTGATTGGCTCGTAGGGCAAGTGGGAGTCTGTTAGTATGTATGCCCTGAGAGCCAATCATGGGATGATTGGTGGGATACATTAAGATTGATTTGATAAAGATCAAAGGAAAGCTTCCAATTCTTTCTGGTTCAGTCATATGAGATAATGATAGAATAGATTGAATGTCTAGAGAATGACAGTACTCAATGACGTATGCCTTCTGGTTCAGGACCTGAACGATGGGATCATACGGATGCTAAGAGTTTGTACATTACTGTTATGTCCCTAGTTAGATGTCATTGTGGAATGTAGATAGACAACAATGACACACAAGATTAGATTTTGGTGTTGGTTGATGACAGAATCTCATTAGTCATGATATGGAGATATCAAACCAAACACATAGGTACTTGTTAGAGAACAAGTTTACCGGACAGACCCGCCATGAGTTTGACACATGGAACCATGACATGGTAGTCACAGTCAGTTCTCACAGTGATGGTGGTGAGTGTGATTATTTGACCTGAAATCACTACACTCAACACATGTGATTGAGCACACTTTAACATCATCAAACACAGTCCTGAAAAATGGGTTGTTATAAAGGTGATGATTGGGTGGCTTTGACACATGAGGCTTTTGAGGAGTGAGTGATAGATATGGGATTTGTCCCTCCTGAAGGATTTTGATATCCATGGCCACTTGATGAGTAGGATTGAGATATGTGTGCACGGATGTGTGAATCAGTATGTGATATTGATGTCGTACATATCTCCTACAATCTACTCGGAGATCAAGAAAGTGAATGAACATTGACAGGATGACTATCCCATGCCTTGAGTTCATTCGAGATATCAGTGATAAAGGAATTATATATTCGTTGTAACACCATTCACGGATTGTAGGATTGAAAGTTGTTCTCCAACTTTCTATTTCACTTGGGTATCATTGATGTGTGACTACGCACCACTCTTTTCTTCTAAAGTCATAAGTGTTATGGACTTTCACTGCCAACATGATAGGGTCACACACATAGGATTTAACCTGGAAGAGGAGTTTATCCACATAACAATGTTTAGATTGATTACTAAAGGAGTTTAGTAGTTCAATTAAACACTCAATCAATTGATAGCTCAAAATCATGGTATTCAAGGTGTTGGATTGATTCACTAGAGTATCAGATTGATTGAAATTGCAATTGACTGATTTTGCACAGTCTGCACTTCCAACCGATATGCTCATGTGATGAACTGATCGATTCAGGTTGGTGAACCGATCAGCTCATGTGATGAATCGATCGGTCCAAGATAGGATGAACCAACTGGTTCAAGGGTTAAATCGATCATCTCAACTAGTCTAACCGAGATTGTTTGGAAAGTGAGAAGAATATTTTGCAAAACAATCTATTTCACTTGTACAAATTCGATTTGGACAAGGATTAATATTTGATTAGTCGGAAACAAATTTCAAAGTCAATTTGAGTAGTATCAGGACCATGAACCGATCGGCTCAGGTGCCCCAACCGATCGATTGAGGTGTGAACCGATCAGCTCAACTCCCCAACTGATTGTTTCATGCATGAAACGATCGGTTCAGGTGGCGCAGTTGGTTGTTTTGTGGAAAACCTCAAACCCTTCTACTCTTGCATTAATCCTGCATTTCTCAGGATAGAGAACCTTGTCCAATGACCCTCCTATATATAGGGGTAGTGGGGGCTTCTCAGAACAACAACTCAGTGCACCAGTTGCTCTGTAAGTTGTCGTTCTATCTGGTTTTGGTAACCGAGAGAGAGCCCGAGCAAGTGCTACCCGATAAGGGAGGCACAACAAGGGAAAGACAACTGCAAAAAGCGACTAGTGGCAAGAGAGTGTGTCGGTGACTAGTACGCCGACAGGAGGGTGTGACTCCTTCCGATTCCTTATGGGACAAGGAGATCAGAGTTCTAAGTGGTCTGTGTGGAACTGTGGACTACTTCAGAGGTAGGAGACTTCTGCCGCTTGGAGGATAGCTATCAATCCTGAAAGTCCTGGTGAGACCAGGAGCTGACAGTCCCGGTGTGACAAGGAGCTACATAGACACCGTCCAAGACCAGAGGTGAAGACCACACAAGCCGCAAGGTAACGTCGTTGAGCAAGCCTCGGGACAAGGTACGCTTCCACAAACCATCCTTCCTTTTGTTTAGACGTTGATGCATTTCCTTTGTTCTGGGTTTGGGAGGAGAATTTTTTTGTTTTCGCTGCCTTCTCTATGTCCCCTAAAACCCAACAGTAGGGTGGATGCATCTTGATGAAGTCGGTGAGGGTGAACTCCCTCGGCTTGTTGGCATTAGCAGCTATGGTTTTGACTTGTCCCATCATGGTGGAGGACAGCAACTGACGTAGCATCACCAGTTCTTGCTCAGACGTGAAGGCGAGAGTACCTTAAGTAGTCTGGTTGACCGCAAGAGTCATAGGAGTGTTGGGGTTGTTAGGGGTCGACTCTTGGTTCATGTTGTCGAACAAGTCACCTCTCTAAAAATTAGGTTTAACATGTTAGAATCTCAAGAGTATAGGATCATAGATGAGAAGAGAATAGAAATAGAGATGAGAAAAGGATATCTAGATTGCTATTGCCTAAAAGCATACTATTTTGGGCAATTCGTATCAGCACAGGCCATGCCAGTATCATATGGGCATGGGAGTCCTCGTATACCAAGCTAGTGGTTCGGAGGAAAAAAATTTCTAGCCCCCAAAACCCTGATCCTTTCTAGACACGCTTGCTTCAACTTCATGCCCTAATAGTCGCCTTAAATGCTCTAATACCATGTTGTAAAGAGGCGAGATCACCTTTTACTAAAATTTAAAGGAAATACAAAACATCTACAATTTTAACAAAAATAGAGACTTTGAGGATGATTACATAATATTCCAAGTAAATAAGCATGATTCCAGAAACATTGTAAAATGCCAATAGTAGCGGAAATAAAGAAATACTAAGCCTTCACATGGCTTTTATTGTTTACTACATTATTGATTTCTAAAAGAAAAGATAAGACAAACATGATCTAGCTATAGCAACCTAGCCATCCTTTTCAAAAGCTAAAGATCAACTTCTAAGGAAAACCTCCTTCAAGCGCGTCCTTCTTCTAGCACAACTCCGGCACCTGTGTGGTTGGAAAGACACACATCAAGAGGAAAAAGAAAAAAAAGTATGTGTTACAAGATTATTTTAAAAGTGACAAGATAGTTGTAACAAGTAAAACAAGCTAGGAAATCATCAAAAGATTAGACATCAAGAGTATGAGGCTTTAATTAAGGAATCTTGCCATAAAAAAAGTAAATAAAGGATTTGCATGTAAATTAATATGTCTACCTAACTAAGTAGGGTTGAGGCACCTACCAGACCTCTAACCTTAGGTGAGGGGAGAATAAGACATTCCCTGTCACCTATAATATTATGGGGAGAAATACACACATTCCCCTAGGGCGATTATATACATGCCTTCTATGGGTGGTTGTACATAAGTACCACTACTTTACAATTAAATAGAACATATAACCACATGCTAGAAAAAGAGTTATGGAAAGATTAATCAAAGGATTTATATAACATGGCAGTGGGGTATAGAAACCAAACAAGATAATACTACAACTGATTTTGAGGCATGAATAAATTAGGTTTCAAAAATAATGGATTAGGTCAGATTAAGCCTCATTAAGGATCATAGGTAATGGTATAAATAATTTCCCAACTGAAGGGGGTAGATGCACATACCTCAATCCTCCAAACCCTAGAACTCACTTTTAGATCCCTAGACTAGATTAAAGTCCACTTTTCCCTATTACATAATCATATTCTTGCATTAATGATAAGTTCATTCATTAAAAGGTCAAAACCCTAAAGTTACTAACTTTTTGCACAAACCTTCAATTTAGACTCCAAAAATATCACCATCGTCTTAGTTAGAGTTTTCTGATTAAAATGACATATAACATTATATATTTTGAAGATATGAATTTTTCAGGTTATTTTTGGCAATTTTTAGTTAATTAAATCGTTCTAAAAATACTTTTTTGCAAACATCAGAATTAAACCTCGGAAATATTTTTAATGGATAGATTCATTCTCTTGATTTCAAAACACTACTTATTTTTAATTTTTGACAATTGGAATAATTTATATGATTTATTTTACTTCGGCCAATCATAGCCTGCCACGTAGGCAAAGCATGGGTGCAAAGAGCAAACAGAAGAGGGGAGTGGGCCCCGTACTACTAACCTGGCCCAATGGGGCTGGCCTCGTGCACACCGGCACCCAGTGGGCCCCTCGGTTGGCGCTAGCTGAACCGGGTCAGCGTTGGGTCAAGCAAGAGTAAAAATTGGTGAGAAGACATAAATACACTCGTGTGAACAACACAGCTAAATGAAAATGGTCGGGGGTGATTGGGTAAAAAAATAGGGATCTATCTTCCTCCTACATCCTGTGCCATGGTAGTGAGCTGCGAGCAGCTTGCTCAGGCTCGGTTTGGGCAAAAATGCCACACCCAAGGAAACTCGATGGTTAAGTGCTTAAAAGAAAGAAGAAGAAGAGAGGAATCTATATGTACCTTGTATTTGAACAGAGACAAGGAGAGAAGAACATGAGGGGCACCACAAGTCTTGAGGCTACAATAGCTAGATGAAGGCCCAATCATCCACAAAACACGAAATTGATAGTTTGGTTGAGTTTCTAAGATGATGGTGGTCCTAGGGGTATGGATATATATATATGCAAGGAGGCCTATGCTAGGGTTTACATAGGCGAGGTGAGAGGAGATTTTCAGCCAAAAGGGGGATTCTCCATATAAATGTGAAAACACCAAAATTTTAGGATAAAATGAAGAGGAATCCAATGAGGAAACTAACGAACCAAAAAGTTCTTGATTTGGTTGAGAATTGAAAGAGATAATGCGATTTGAAATTTTAGAAAATAAAACAACCTGTTTCCCAATTGGTTTGAGGAAGAAGACGACCACCAGCGATCCGATCTATGGACCCGGGTCCACAGATGGATCCTGACCATCCGATCTTGGCCTTGTCCAAGGAAATTTTATTTCTAGCCAATTTCGGCCAAAGAGACATATTACATTAAATGTTTTTCTCTCTCCTCGTTTGTAGGCCCAAACAATGTCCAAAATTAACCAAATCATTATTCTGATTGATTTTGATGCGTAGAATCCAAATATGGAGTTAGTTTTGACTTTTGGGAAATTTTAATAGGTTAAATAATTAAAATGTCATTTTCTCTTTCCTCTTTCAAAAGAGGTGATAACATTATTTAAAATTTGTGTAACTTCACCCATAAGTCTTCCTAAGGGGTTAGAACATGATTTTGTTATTATTTTCACAAGTTGAGATTATTTATTTATTTATTAAATAAATACAAGATTCTACACACTTTCTCTCTCCTATTTTACTCATTATTCAAACATTATCCAAATTAGTTGGAAATTTGCCCAAAGGCTTATTTTTATGTTTAGAATACGAATTTGGAGTTAGTTTTCTAATTTGAGGGCATTAAGTATTTTATTTCACTTTATTGGCCTTATTCCTATTTTCCTTTTATAATGATTTTAATATATGCATTTATCTTCCCAATTAGATGATACTTGACCCTTAAGTTACTTTTTGGTCAAGAAAATGAATTTGCATGTCAGAATTTCTTTGTGGGTTTCCCATTATGATTTTTAGAACAATTTGTTCCTCATTATCTCCTTTTATCCATTAAATCCCACATTATCACTAATTATTGCATTTATCATTTCCTTTATATATATTTTGGATTTTCTCTTCTTTTTCCTATTCTACAAAGTACTAGAAAGTTCTAGGACGAAATATTTTAGTATTTTTATTACTTAGTGTACAATTTGTGCTTCAAGCCCATTATTTAAAATATAACTGAGGTATTTGTGCATACAACCCTATGTTGAGAATATACGGGAAACATTTATCCAATAACCATCATAATTCCACTAAATCAGATCCAAGACATATGGAATGAAAAATGAAGGGAAAAAAATCTTATTGGAAAAGAGCACAAAGAGATACATAATGGATTTCAGTATGTTATAGCACTCCACCCCTTAAAAAGGATTTCGTCCCTGAAATCTCATACAAAGAGGGAAGGGTGAGTACGTAACATCTCTTCTTTCAACTCCCAAGTGGTTTCTTCTAAACCATGATATCTCCACAAAACCTTTACTAACTCTATCTCCTTATTCTTCAGCTGCATTACTCGGGAGTTAAGGATCCTCACAAGTAGTTCTTCATAGGTCAGATTCTCATGAATCTCCATAGGTTCAATAGCGAGTACATGAGAAGGATCTTTCACATACTTCCTCAACATAGAGACATGGAATACATTGTGGATCTTGTCATAAGAAGGAGGTAAGGCTAAATGATATACATAGTCTCCCACTTTATCTAAGATTTCAAATGGTCCAACATAGCGAGGACTCAACATGCCTTTTACTTTAGATCTTGCAATAGAACGTATAGGCTTGATCTTCAGAAAAGCATGGTCTCCCACTAAGAAGCTTACATTAGACCTCTTTTATCAACATACATCTTTTGTTGGTCTTGAGCAGCTTTCATCCATTTCTTTATCAGTTGTACCTTCCCGAACATCATCTGCATATCATCGGTCTTTACTAGGGACCGTTCACCAACATCATCCCAATACAAAGGTGAATGACAAGGTCTACCATAGAGAGCCTCAAAAGGTGGCATACCAATACTAGCTTGGTAACTGTTGTTGTAAGCATACTCTTCTAATGGTAGATATCGATCCCAGGAACCACCCCAATCCATCACACAAGCACGTAGCAAGTCCTCCAAAATCTGGACTGTTCTCTTGGACAGACCATCAGTTTGCGGGTAGTATGCAGTACTAAAATGCAGATCAGTACCCATCTCTTCTTGAATCTAACCCCAAAAGCGAGAATTAAATTTCGGGTCTCGATCAGAAACTATCACAGAAGGAATACCATGCAGACAAACTATACACTCCACATATAACTGAGCCATCTCAGCAACTTTATATGTAGTCTTGAAAGGCAAGAAATGAGAAAATTTTGTAAGCCGATCAATCACCACCCAAACAACATCATAACGTTTCTTGGACTTAGGGAAACCAGTAACAAAGTCCATTGTGATCTTCTCCCACTTCCATTCCAGAATCTCAAGAGGATGAAGAAGACCACCGAGTCATTGATGTTCAATCTTGACTTGCTGACATGTCAAGCACTTCTCCATGAACAGATCTATGTCATTCTTCATGTTCTTCCACCAGAAGATTCATTGTAAGTCCTTATACATCTTTGTTGTGCCAGGATGAATAGTGTACTTGGACCCATGAGCTTCACTCAGAATCTTATGTCTCAGATCCCCAACCTCAAGAATCTATAACATTTGTTTGAAGCAGACAACACCATCCACTCCGATAGAGAAGTCAGATTGCAGTTTCTCAGTTAAAGATTTCATCTCTTCAAGCTCAGAACTCCCCAACTGTGCAACCATGACTTCCAAGATCCAGGTTGGTGTAACAGTCAAGCTGGCCATATGGACACACAACTTATCTTCATCCACTGAATCAACAAGCTGAGATCTCCAGCTAGCCACATGTTCAAGATTTTCCCACACTGAACATCTCAGAGCAGCACAAACCACATCCTTCTTGCGACTTAGAGCATCAACTACGACATTTGCTTTACCAGGATGATAGGTGATGGTGAATTCGTAATCTTTAAGATATTCCATCCACCTACATTGTACAAGTTCAGATCCTTCTGAGTCAACAGATATCTCAGACACTTGTGATCAGAAAAGACTTCAAACTTTTTGCCATAGAGATAGTGTCGCCAGACCTTCAAAGCGTGAACTATGGCAGCAAGCCCCAAATCATGCGTAGGCTAATTAGCTTCATTAGGTTTTAACTATTGAGAAGCATAGGCGACTACCTTACCGTCTTGCATCAAAACACACCCTAAGCCCTGTCTGGATGCGTCAGTGTAGATGACATAGGGTAAGCCCTCAATAGGCAAAACAAGCACGGGAGCAGACGTCAGGCTCTTCTTCAACTTTTGAAAACTATTCTCACATTCAGGGGTCCATGAGAACTTGACCTCCTTTCGAGTCAGCTTGGTTAAAGGTAAGGCCAACTCAGAGGAACCTTTGATAAACTTCCCATAGTAACTGGCTAGACCAAGGAAACTACAAATTTCAGATGGGTTTTTTGGAGCATTCCACTTTGTCACAGCTTCTACCTTTGTAGGATCAACATCTATATGACCGACAGAAATCATGTGACCAAGAAACATAACTTCCTTTATCCAGAACTCACACTTTGAGAATTTTGCATAGAGTCGCTTTTCTCACAGTGTCTTGAGTACAATCCACATGTGCTCATGATGTTGTTCTAATGTCTCGAAATAAACCAAAATGTCATCAATAAACACCACTACGAACTTGTCAAGGTATGGACGGAATACTCAGTTCATCAGGTCCATGAATTCAGCAGGGGCATTTCTCAAACCAAAAGGCATGACCATGAATTCATAATGCCCATAACGAGCTTTGAACGCTGCCTTTGGGACATCATCATCCTTCACGTGCATCTGGTAGTAACCACTTCACAGATCCATCTTGGAGAAGATGGTGGCTGACTTTAGTTGATCGAATAGGTTGTCGATGCGCGACAACGGATAACGATTCTTCACCGTCACTTGGTTAAGCATGCGGTAGTCCATGCACATCCACATTGATCCATCCTTCTTCTTTACGAATAGGACAGGGGATCCCCATGGAGAAACACTGGGGCAGATGAAACCCATGTCAAGAAGCTCTTCAAGCTACTTCTTCAACTCAGCCAGCTCGGTTGGGGCCAAGCGGTAAGGTGGCTTTGATATCGGTGAAGTTCCAGGTATAAGCTCGATGGAGAATTCCACCTCGCGAGTTGGCGGCAACCCGGGAACTCCTCAGGAAAGACATCTGGGAAGTCATTCACCACCTCAATGTGATCTAGAGAAGGAGGTGTAGCATCAAGAACTATGGAGGCTAGGAAAGCTCTACACCCTTGCGAGACAAGCTTTTCAGCTTTAATGGAAGAGATGACAAACTATCACTCTTCTCACTTCTTACCCTTGACACACATTTTTCCTTCAACATGATGAACCAATCTAACCTTGGATACCTCATAGTACAAAACTACTTTATACTTCTTTAACCAATCCATACCTAGGATGACGTCAAAGACGGTCATATCAAGTAAGAAGAAATTTGTGAGAAACATTATTTCGGATATACAGAGGTCCATGGTGGGAGTTTGGAGGTATGAGGAGCAGATCTTACCACTAGGGGTTTTTACGTCTAACGCATGGTCCATAAACTCATATTCTATTTCTAACATAGAGGCAAACTGACAAGATATGAAGGTATTGGAGGAACCGAAATCAAAAAGTGCTTTTAAAGGATGCATATTAAGGTGTAGGGTACCTTCAATCACTTCATTTCCTTCACCGTATTCCTTAGCATTGAGAGAAAACACTCTCCCATTCCGCCTTTCCACAGGCTAACGCCTCGGGTTCTGGTTGTTGTTGTTGTTGTTCCCTGGAGGCGAGTCCTGTCTTGGCTGCTGCAGCTACTGGGCATTATTTTGTCCTTGCTAGAAACGAGGGCAGTTGGGTCAGATGTGCCCGACTTGGCCGCACTCATGGCAGGTCGGTGGAGTACGGTTGTCTTTACGGGTAGGTGCATTGTTGGCAGGGCATCTGCCAGGAGGATGGTGGCGATTGCACCTGTTGCAGCAATCACATCCATGATTCTCATTCTGGTTCAGATTCTTCCTTTTGTTGTTTAGCAATTAGAAGCTTGAAACGCTGGATATGACTCAATTGTGAGAGACTTGTCCACCATCTTTTGAAAAGTAACTGGAAGATGTGGAACGAGGCTCTGGCCCACTTGATAGTTCAGACCCTCCAAGAACATGGTTGCTCTTCTATCAGCTCCATGGTCGGTGGTGTAACGTTCTAGCAGTAGAAATTTCTGAACATAGTTGGCCACGCTCATGCTTCCTTGCTTGAGACTGTAAAACTCATCCTCCTTCTTCCTCGAGAAAGTAGGGCAAATACTTCTCCCTGAATAGCTTTAGAAACTGGGCCCACTCCATTGAAGAGGTGTCCCGAGTGCGGGTAACACCATTCCACCAAACGTGTGCTGGTCCATCCAGCACGTATGTCGCGAACCGAACCTTCTAGTGAGGAGGGCATGCCATGCCCTCGAAGGTCCGATCCAGGGCCAACACCCAGTCGTCGGCTTTGTCCACCATGTTAGGCTAACTTTCACCCTTGAAGTAGGGTGGCTGCATCTTGATGAAGTTGGTGAGGGTGAACTCCCTCGGCTTGTTGGCATTAGCAGCTATGGTGTTGAGTTGTCCCATCATGGTGGAGGACAACAACTGACGTAGCATCGTCAGTTCTTGGTCAGGTGTGAAGGCGGGAGTACCCAAAGCAGTCTGGTTGACCGCAGGAGTCACAGGAGTGTTGGGGTCCTTAGGGGTCGACTCCTGGTTCATGTTGTCGAACAAGTCACCTCTCCTGAAAATTAGGTTTAACATGTTAGGTTCTCAGGAGTATAAGATCATAGATGAGAAGAGAATAGAAATAGATATGAGAAAAGGATATCTAGATTACTATTGCCTAAAAGCATACTATTTTGGGCAATTCTTATCAGCACAGGCCAGGCCGGTATCATATGGGCACAGGAGTCCTCATATACCAAGCTAGTGGTGCAGAGGAAAATTTTGCCAGCCCCTGAAACCCTGATCCTTTCTAGACACTCATGCTTCAACTTCATGCCCTAATAGTCGCCTTAAAGGATCTGATACCATGCTGTAAAGAGGTAAGATCACCTCCTTACTAAAATTTAAAGGAGATACAAAACATCCACAATTTTAAAAAAAATAGAGACTTTAAGGATGATTGCATAATATTCCAAGTAAATAAGCATGATTTCATATACATTGTAAAATGTCAATAGCAGTGGAAATAAAGAAATATTAAGCCTTCACATGGCTTTTATTGTTTACTACATGATTGATTTCTTAAAGAAAAGATAAGAAAAACAAGATCTAGCTATAACAACCTAGCCATCCTTTTCAAAATCTAAAGATCAACTTTTGAGGAAAACCTCCTTCGAGCTTGTCCTTCTCCTAGCATAGCTATGACACCTGGGTGGTTGGGAAGACACCCAACAAGAGGAAAAAGAAGAAAATGTATGTGTTACAGGATTATTCTAAAAGTGACAAGATAGTTGTAACAAGTAAAATAGGCTACGAAATCATCAAAAGATGAGACATCAAGAGTATGAGGCTTTAATTAAGGAATCTTGCCATAAACAAAAGTAAATAAAGGATTTGCATGTAAATTAATATGCCTACCTAACTAAGTAGGGTTGAGGCACGTACCGGACCTCTAACCTTGGGTGAGGGGAGAATAAGACATTCCCAGTCACCAATAATATTATGGGGAGAAATACCCACATTCCCCTAGGTCAATTATATATATGCCCTCCGTGGGTGGTTGTACATAAGTACCACTACTTTACAATTAAATAGAACATATAACCACATGCTAGAAAACGAGTTATGGAAAGATTAATCAAATTCTTTATATAACATGGCAGTGGGGTATAGAAACCAAACAAGATATTACTACAACTGGTTTTGAGGCATGAATAAATTAGGTTTAAAAAATAATGGATTAGGTCAGATTAAGCCTCATTAAGGAAAAATTGTAATGGTATAAATAATTTCCCAACTGAAGGGGGTAGATGCACATACCTCAATCCTCCAAACCTTGAACTCACTTTCAGATCCCTAGATCAGATTAAAGTCCACTTTTCCCTATTACATAATCATATTCTTGCATTAATGATAAGTTCATTCATTTAAAGGGCAAAACCCTAAAGTTACTAAATTTTTGCACAAACCTTCAATTTAGACTCCAAAAATATCCCCATCATCTTAGTTAGGGTTTTCTAATTAAAATGACATATAACATTATATATTTTGAAGATATGAATTTTTCAGGTTATTTTTGGTGATTTTTAGTTAATTAAATCGTTCTAAAAATACTTTTTTGCAAACATCAGAATCAAACCTCGGAAATATTTTTTAATGGAGAGATCTCATTCTCCTGATTTCAAAACACTACTTATTTTTTAATTTTTGACAACTGGAATAATTTATATGATTTATTTTACTTCGGCCAATCATAGCCTGCCACGTAGGCAAAGCATGGGTGCAAAGAGCAAACAGAAGAGGGGAGTTGGCCCCACACTACTGACCTGGCCCAATGGGGTTGGCCTCATGTGCATGGGCACCCAGTGGGCCCCTCGGTTGGTGCTAGCTGAACTGGGTCAGCAGTGGGTCCCCTTAGAAGTTGATAATGTTATCTGAGGCCTCAAATCCTAGGACGTTACAGTATCAAAGAAGGGTGGGATCGCAGTGGAAAAGAATGTTGATGGTGAGATGATGCCTATTAGAGAACAATCCAAATGGAGAATGTGTGTAGACTACACAAATCTCAATGAGAAGACTAAGAAGGACCACTATCCTATTCCTTTTCTTGATCAGATTCTGGAGAGGTTAGCAAAGCAAAGTTTCTATTGCTTTGTTGATGGATACTAAGGGTACTTCTAGATTGTTGTACATCTTGTGGACCAAGAAAAGAGAACATTCACTTGCCTGAATGGTACTTTTTCTTACTAATGAATTCCATTTGGGTTGTGTAATGCCCCTTCCACTTTTCAGAGATGTGTGACCTCAATCTTCGCCAATATGCTTGATTCGTCACTTGAAGTGTTTTCGGTAAAACCTTTGATGAGTGTTTTCTCCACTTAGCTGCCATTCTTGATAGATGTGCCAAGGTTCACCTTGTGCTACCTGGGGAAAAGAGCCTCATGGTGCCAGAAGGCATAGTTCTGGGCCATCAAGTTTCAAAAGATGGTATTGAGGTTGATAGGGCCAAGGTGGGCCTCATTTCTACTCTTACCATTCCTTCTTCCATAAGGCATGTCCAGTCTTTCTTAGGACATACAGGTTTCTATCATCACTTTATCAAGAATTTTAGCAAGATCTCAAGACCTCTCTATCATTTGTTGGAGAAAGATGTTGTATTCTTTGATGATAAGTGTGTTGAAGCCTTAAATCACTCGAAGGAAAATCTCATTTCTACTCCTATAATGCAGCCCCCGAACTTCTCATTGCCATTCAAAATCATGACTCACGCATCCAACATGGAAGTGGGGGATGTTCTGGGTTAAAGAGTTCTCCGGATTCGGCACACCATCTATTATGCTAGCAATACTTTAGATGAAGCACAAAGGAACTACACGACTGCAGAAAAAGAGTTGCTTGCAGTCATCTTTGCTCTTGACAAGTTTCAATCATATCTTTTTCAAAATAAGGTAGTGGTATACATAGACCATGCCGCATTGAAGTATCTCATGGAAAAGAAAGACTTAAAGCCAAGTTTGATTCGTTGGATCTTATTTCTTCAAGAGTTTGATATTGAGATTGTAGACAAGATGGGAGTGGAAAATTCAGCCGCCGACCATATCTCCCGAATTGAAGCACCCTTTGATGATACAAGTAGAATCAAAGAAACAACATGAGCAGCTCTTCCTACTCTCATCTATCTAGAGGCCATGGTATAAACACATAACTAATTTCAAAGCTAGTTGAAGGATATCGAGCACATGGACAAGGGAGGAAACCAAAAGGCTATTTTCTATGGTCAAAAATTATGTTTGGTATGATCCTCATCTTTTCAAGTATTGCCCCGACCAACTTATTCAAAGATGTGTTATGGAGATGGAGAGGTAAGAAATTATATCTATATGTCATTCTGGGGTATATGGGCCATTTTGGTGGGAAACACACAGCTGCCAAGGTTCTCTAAAGTGGATTCTATTGGCCCTCCTTGTTTAAAGACTCTCATGAATTTTTCAAGTGTTGTTTGAAGTGCCATAAGGTGGGAACCATCACAAAGACGGACATGATGCCTTTATCACCCATTCTTGTGGTGGAGGTATTTGATGTTTGGGGGATTCACTTTATGGGTTCTTTTCCTCCCTCTTTTGGATGTGTCTACATTTTGGTTGCTATTGATTACGTATCAAAGTGGATTGAGGTTGTCGCAACTAGAACAAATGATCACAAAGTGGTGTGTGACTTCATGAAATCAAATATCTTTAGCCAGTTTGGTATTCCAAGAGCAATTATTAATGATGGAGGAAGTCACTTCATCCATTGCACTTTTGAAGGCTTTCTTAAGAAACACAAAATGAATCATCGTGTGGCTACTCCTTACCACCCCCAAATAAGTGGTCAAGTTGAGTTAGCCAATCTGGAGATAAAGCACATTCTAGAAAAGATGGTGAGACTGAACCACAAGGATTGGTCACTACATCTTAATGAGGCTTTATGGGCTTATAGGACTTCATACAAAGCCTCGATTGGTACTACACCATTCAAGCTTGTTTATGGAAAAAGGTGTCATCTACCAGTTGAGATGCAACATAATGCATTGTGAGCTTTGAAGGACATGGACTTTGATGGAGAGAATGTCGAGATGAAGAGAAAATTTCAGATGAATGAATTAGAGGAAATGTGACATGAAGCTTATGAAATGTCCCAGTGCTACACAGAGAGAACAAAGTTTCTACATGATAAGATGATCAAGAAGAAAGACTTCTAGCCCAGAAAATGGGTATGGCTGTATAACTCAAGGATGAAGTTCTTTCTTAGAAAACTCTAGTCTAGATGGGAAGGGCCTTATGTAAACAAAAAGGTGTATCCATCCAGAGTTGTGTTGATTTGTGAGAAAGAAGGAGCTAAAGAATTCACCGTGAATGGTCAAAGGCGGAAATCAGTTGTGGAAGTAGGTCTGGACAAAGATAATCAAAGTTTTGATACCGTTATGCTAGTAGAGTAACATCAACATTATGAGGATATGTGCTTGAATGCACATGAGAGAAACATTACTTCAAAGATGCTTTGGGAATCCCACAAGGATGAATGAACTTTTTCACCCAACCTTTACTTTTTGATACTTTTGTTCTCTTTTCCATGAAATACACACACGCACACTTGTTCTTGATAGTTTTTTTTTTTAGTTTTGATGAGATGCAGGAAACATGTTGAAGAGAAAGATAGAGAGGGAAAGACATTGTTGTTGAAGTTGAAATGTGGCCAAGAATAATTTTTTTTGTAAAGATATCAAAATTTTTGAATTTGATTTGAAAAGGTACTACATGAAGAACCACCAATGCCATGGTGCCTCAAAACGGTCGTGGTGAATTAAGTGCAAAACCTCAAGAAAGTTACAGTAACTTCACCAATTTTGTGAAGGAATGACCATGGCCGTGGAGAACAAAATGGACGTGGCACATGCTGAACAACATGGTTGTGGCCATCAACATGACCGTGGTGACATGAAGGCAAGACGGTCATGGTGATCACCACGACTGTGGTGAATTAAGTGCAAAAATTCAAAAGAGTTACATGGATGAAGGGGATTTTGTACATGAATGGCCACAACCGTGGTGACCCACCACGACCGAGGCGAGAGGAGCACACCACGGCCATGGCACCCACCATGATCATTGCAAGGGTCAATCTATAGACATCTCCACCCCACCATGACCGTGGAACCCGACACAGTCATGCTACTAAATCCCCACCACAACTGTGGTGACCCATACGATCGTGGCGGGACCTGCCCCCACACATTTTTTCACTTAAACCCCACAAAACACCACGACCCCTCAGGTGCAAACTCATTTTCTTGACTCTAGAGTGGCTATGGAGATGTGCTCCACCCCCAGCACTCCCAATCTTGCTTCTCCAGCCCAAATCCTCCAAGAAATCAACCTCAAATCACTTTCTACACCCCACCACCTCCCCCTCTACTGTTTCCACCCTAAAACCTCCACCAATCGAGTCTCCATCTCCAATGTCATTCTCCACCTCACCTACAGCCTCCCCACACAAAAACTCACAAAAATCCACCCATTTTCACCCAAAACCTCCAACCAATCCATCCTCCATCATACAAGCAACCATTTTAGCCATTTCCACCCATCAATCGACCTCCATTTCACCTTCTCCACAAAAATCCAAATTTCACAGCCATACCACCACCTCCATATCCAAAAAAGATGAAGGGAATTACTAAGCCAGTGAAGAAGGGGATTCAAAAGAGCCTTGAGGTGATCATCGGAGGCAAGGTGCGCACAAAGAGAGCCTCTTCCCAAGTCTCCATGCCTTTCCACACTCCCTCACCATTCAATTCCATTGCCCAATCGCTCCCCCACTCAATGTCTGTGAGTGCATCCTACACCCGGTCATCTAACAACCACCACATCTTAGATGAGACGTATAGGGAAGAGGAGGAGGAGGAGGAGGAGAAAGCATCGGAGGAGAACATCGATGATATGATTGATGAGGTTGACCCAGAGGTGACAACCCACCAAAAGCGGGGCAAGGGGGCTGCAACCCCATCTTCATCAAGGTTGCTTCCACAGACCACTCCAACATGACACTCTGCCTCCTCATTAGGGGAGAGACCATAGTAGCATCAAGCAAGGTGGCAATTAATGATAGAAGAGGAGGACCAACCGCGATGATAGCCCGAGCAACAGATACCGCTAAATCTTGACGCAAGCTCAGTTGAGGAAGATGATGATGATACTTTTGAAGAGGAAATAGATTCTGAGACAGAGGACACTTTGGCATACTTGGAGGTGGATAGGCTGAAGGGGTTTGGCAAAGTTGCTGAGGGAACGAATTATGGAAGAGGATAGAGGAAGATGCAGATCACACCCATCTACCTCGAGTGCATGTCTTGGAGAGTTATCTCCACTAGATATGGGTGTGAAAAGGTAAGTGAAGACCTGGGAATCAAAGCAGATGTGGTAAGGAGGATGAAGCGAGTCGGTTTGTGGAAGGTGCTCTTCACAACACAAACCACACATGTGGGGATGACTCAACAATTTTTTGCCACATTAGAGAAGATCAAGGTCAAAGGGGAGGAAGCTATCAAGTTTGTTATGTTCAAAAAAATTCACACATTGTATGCTTCTGAACTAAATTGCATCTTTGCAAAGGACCCTCAAGAAGCTAAAAAATGAGTGATGGCTTAATTGAGAGGGGGGTCGACGTGGACTATGCTGAATTTTGACATGCCAATATAGGAGAGTGAAAATATACAACTAGCAAGTCCAAGGCTATGTACATTAATAATCCTTTGATCAGATACGTGTAGAAAGTCATTGCGAACACCATTGTAGGGAGGTATGATAATCAAGGCAACATTTAACAAAAGGATCTCCTTGTGTTATATGCTATAACTGAAGAAAAATACATCAACTTAGGTTCACTCTTGATAGACCACATGAGGACAATCCCCTTCAAAATCAAAACTCCATTTGTCATGGGAGGGATAGTGACCTCAATCACCATTTCCCTAGGCTTTAATGTTACTGAACTTAAAGAGGCCTCGGGAGCTCAGTTTGTCGATCTGAAGTATCTTATTCACTCTCAGATGATTACAATAAAAAACAAGAAATTGATATACAATGTGAAATCCATAGAACTATAAAAAATTATAGATCTTCCTTATCATGATACCCTCTCCTCTCTACTTTGGGGGTCACCGACTTACTACATGACAAGCTAAATAGATGGGAGCAAGCCAACCCCCGGGAAGACTTCAAGCCCATTGTTGCACAAGAAGAAGAAATAGCATAATCAAATGCATAGCAACAAGAAGAAGAGGGAGGAGAACAAAGAAGACACCCCCAAAGGCTGAGAAGGAGGGATGAGGAAACATTCCAACTGCAGGAGCCTTCAATGAATGCATATGATATGTCATCCATCCAAGCACAGCTTGAAGGCATCCAGAAGACAAAGCAAGACATGCAACCCATACAAAAATACATGTGGTAGGACCAACAACAAATGCATCAGTAGGTCAACCACTTGTGCCATTACACCATGCACAGGCATAGAGAAACCCCAAATGGGGTGAAGACTTTTGGGGTGGTATTTTAGGATACCATGAGACCTACCCTCCCCCTCAGGATGCTTATTGGGGCCATTACTACCAATTCCTTTCATCCCATCCAGGACCTCCACCTCCTCAGCAACCCCATCTAGACCAACCTGATCAACCACTACATGGAGACCTGCCCCTTGATTTGCACCACTAGTCGTGATCTTCACCCTACTATCCCTAAACTTGTGTTTCATGCTGAGGACAACATGATTCAAAAGTTTGGGGTGGTAGGGCGGTATGCACCAACCTATCTTGATCTCTCATTTTATTTGCACCTGTCTTACCTGATTTTTGGAATTTCTTGCTTTTACTCTTTTTAGTTTAGATATCTTCTTGCTAGCATTCAATCATACATGTAGTTTAATTTTCAAGCATTTCTTCATAATTTTTCAAAAATTTTGTTCTTTTTTCTCTCCATGTCATGCATTGCATTTTCATGTAGTTTTTGGAAATTTTTGTGTGTTTTTAATTAGGATTTGTTGTTTTATGCTTTAAATCCCCTAAATGTAGGTTTAGATGTGATTATTGGAAAATTGGCACCATTTTGGTCAATTTTTCCCAAATTTAGATGTCCTTGCCTAAAAGCATGTTTTAACTTAATCTTCGCTGTTTGAAATGAAAATTTTTGATCTTTGACAATTGCATGCCATTTTCTTGGAGTTTATTACTATATGGTCTTGATAGTTGACTTTTTACATGTGCATCACTTCTCTCACGTTTGTGAATGTTTTGGTTGAATTGTGAATTGAGCAAGCTATGAACGGTTAGAGTTTATGGAATCACTTGATATAAATGTGAATCTCATGTCATTCAATCATGTGGTGTGATATCATTTGATGAAGTGTTGGATTAGTTTTCATGTAGGAAATCTTATGTTGAAGACTACACTAATGACCCCTCTTTGACCCGACTCTTCTCTCACTATATTCATACCTCTCTACCTCATTAAAGGATGCCTGGGAGCACATATTCAGTCTTGGACACCTCCAAAAGTATGGGAGCAAGCTATGAACGGTTAGAGCTTATGGAATCACTTGACATAAATGTGAATCTCATGTCGTTCAATCATGTGGTGTGATATCATTTGATGGAGTGTTGGATTAGTTTTCATGTAGGAAATCTTATGTTGAGGACTACACTAATGACCCATCTTTGACCCGACTCTTCTCTCACCATCTTCATACCTCTCTACCTCATTAAAGGATGCTTGAGAGCACATATTCAGTCTTGGACACCTCCAAAAGTATGGGGTGGCCATAAATACATCTCCCCACTTCACTCTATCCACCATATGCCCTACCAACACTGAGGCAAAAAGAAAAGAAAAAGAAAAAAGAAAATAAAAAGATTTTCCTATTTAATAGCATCTAAATAAAGAACACTCCAATCTCTTACCACAATCCTTTCTTCCATTTCCATACCTATTGAGATATAAAACATTAAATCTAGTTCACTTTACCATTTCTACAACCATGTGGGTCATTTGGTATGGTTTGTGACATAAGATTGAATGCATGAAAGTGAAACAACACTCCTAGTCATCATTCATTAACGCCAACATGAAATGGTTTACCTAGAATTGCATGAAGGACATATTGAAAGCTTCTGTATTCTATGCTCTATATTCAAAGTTTGTATTCTCAGTGCTCATTCATGATTGGTATGTGATAGAGGAGAGGACAGCGGTGGAACACATGCACTTAGTCACTTTTAAGACCATTTAGTCAATAATCATCTTTTGCTATGCATTTGTCACTCTTGTTTATTAAAAGAAATCGAAGAGAGAGAATAAGTTCGAGCATACTTGAGGGTGTTTTAAGTTTGGGGTGGTGATGTAGCCCTATTTTAGGGCTTGATTTTGTGCCTTTTTTCATGATAATCACATCTAAATAGTTTAGATTACAAGTTATTCCCCTCAATGTGATCTTTTATGATAAATGCACTTATGTCTCCTTTTGTGTGTATTTCAGGGCACTTATGCATGTATTGATGCATGGGAGAGAGATGAAGGATGTATATGGGGTCTTACACCCCAAGAATGTATCTATCTCTTCCCCGAGCTTTCCTTGGATGCATAGGAGAAATTCAAAACAAAAGGAGGCCAACTGAAGAAGATAAAGTAAAGATCAACACATCCACCATGATTGTGGTAATTTATGCACAAAGAGAAACAAAATCAATAAGGAATGGGCTCAATTTACACATGAATGACCATGGTCGTGGTCACTGAAGACCCCACGGCCATGGCCCCTAGAATGGTCGTGGCTAGCACACTCCAAATCACCCATGACCATCACCTCACCCGTGGTGATTTATGCACAAAGATCCCCAAAATCAACAGGGAAGTGGTCCATTTCACACGTGAATGACCACGGTCATGGCCATCACCATGGCCATGGCCCTTGAAGACCACCTCACCTGTGGCGCTCCCCACACCCATGGTGAATTGAAGACACAACGACCTCCAAACTGCCTCACCAATGGCCTCCTCCTCCAACACGGATGTGGTAAACCACACAGTCGTAGTACCCCCTACCCACCATGACCATTGCACCCCACCACGGCCGTGGCCACCATACGTACTTATGATTTCCACTCCACTTCCCACCTCGATCGTTCCATAGCCCATGACCATTCCATGCAACTCCTACCACAGTCGTGGAACCTCAACACGGTGGTGGTGACCACCTAACCCTACCCATTTTCAACATTATTTTTCCTACTTTGCCCCTACTTACCCTAGTGATTCCCCACCACCTTTATATAGATAGGTAGCAGAAACAACATTGAGGTTACACTATCCCAGCTGATGTTACTCCTCCTCATCCTCTCTTGAGCATTTATTTCATTCCCCTTGCATTTATGCTCTCCATCCACCATAGAAATCTAGTTTTCTAGGTTTTCTACCATAACCCCCCTCATTTCCATGCCCATCATCCACCTTGGAGGAAGGAAGTCACCCTACAGTAGCTAGGGGGTGAAGAAGGAGGATCTACTTTGAGCTCCATGGAGTCCTATCCCCTTCTTCTCATTTCTTTTGCCTTTTCTTTGATGATGTCTAGCTATGCCCCTAGTGGTGGGTTGTTTGGGGTTAAAATGTGACTTTGATACAATGTTGGGGGAGAAAATTTGTAATGAACATAATTTCATTCTATGATGATTTCATTTTCTTCTATCTCATTTCCCATTCCTACCCTTGGCTCTCAATTTCCCTAATATCATTTACCCTAGAAACCTAGACTTGACAAGTCCTACTAGAATTACAGCTATCCCTAGTTCTCCAACTAGTAGTATAGGGTACATTATAATAGCACTTGCCTTGTTGTTTGGTTTGGTAATCTAGATTGAATTGTGATCATTGCTTGCCATGTTGACACTCCCCAACTAATATCAAACCACATTCCCAAATGGCCCACCTACCTAATCCATTGCTTGAAACCCACCTTATCCTTCTTGCTTGTTAATGCTAGTTTAGCTTAGTTTCCTTTGTTTCTTCTAGCTAATTACTAATTCTTGCTAGTTAGGGTTGATCTAGATTGTTAATTTCTCTAATGTTTAGCTTAGATTTTAGCTGCTAATTGCCTTTCTAGAGTAGTGTAGATCATCGTGCTCTTATTTAGTTTATTGCTTAATCTAGTGATTTAGACCTAACTTGCTTAGGATAACCTAGTTTTTGGTAATCTAGTTTTCATTTTGCCTTTACTTGCTTTCTTGCATAGAGTAATCAAACCAAAACTCCTTTTAAACCCTTCAACCTTAGTCTTCTCTTTAGGACCGTAGACAGTGCCAACTAGGCTCTAGTGCCCCCTGTATCCTTGTGGTTCAAACCCCTTTTCTTGCCTCTCAGTTGTGCTATAACATGACCCCATGTTATTGTGAGAGAATGTTTTAGTGTTGTGAGTGAACCTAGTTAGGGGAATGTTATAAATTTGAAAGATCATACGTGCGTGCAAAATCACACCAATTTTGACGCCAGATAATTTGGTGAAAACTGCTAGAATCCTAATTAGATTAATGACATTGGAGTCATTAGGTTTGATGATGATGATGGCATCATCTGCATATTGTATCACATTGTGTGTGCATCCCATGGGTTTATTGATGTACCCAACATATGTGGAATTCCGTATGAGTGCGTTTAGGACCGTCGTGATGTTGATGAATAAGTAGGGAGATAGTGGGTCTCCTTGTCGAAGCCCATTGGTGTTCTTTAAATAACTACATGGTGACCTATTAATGAGAGTTGCAAAGGAGCTGGTGGTTATGTAGGATAGTATCCATGCGCACCATTGGTCAGGGAAGTTGAGTCCATGCATACATTTGATAAGGAATTCCTAATTGACTTTGTCAAAGGCCTTTTCAAAATCCAATTTAGATGTTAGTGTTGGCTTGTGAAGTGTGTGACGTGTGTATGGTCTCATGTATTGTGATGAATGCATCATGCGTATTCTATGTGGTAGGAATGCACATTTTTGGATGTCAATGATGTTGTTGAGGAGAGGTTTCATGCGACTATTGAGAATCTTAGAAATGATCTTGTATGTGGAATTGATGAGGCTGATGGGTCCATAGTCCCGGATGGAGTTTGGATGATCAGTTTTTAGGATCAGTGATATATATGTGTGGTTAATGGATTTGAGGAGATGTTTGATGTTGTGCAGTCAATGGATCTCTGTCATAATCTTGGTGAAATCCTATTTTATGATGGGTCATGCTTCTTTAAAGAAGGATATGTCATATCCATCTGGCCCCAGAGATTTGTCCTACCCTAATTGTTCCATTCACCCCTTGGATTTCCCTATATATCATGGAAACTATCTAATAGATGGTTAATAGTTGGGATCTTATGTGTGAAAATGCTATCCTAGTCAATTGTAATCCGTTGGTGCATGGTATGCCCATTGTTATATAAACTGTTAAAAAAATGGGTAATGTGATTGGTGAGGGTGTGTATGGGTTGTGTGGATGTATCAATACAATTGATATTGGTGATCAGGAGGAGGTTACACTTGGTATTGCATGTCGAGTGAAAGAATTTAGCATTCATATCTCCCTCCTTCATCCATTTGATTTTGTATCTTTGTTTCCATATGATTTCCTTGTGGACTTTGAGAGTGTTGATCTCTTGGGTAAGATATATGCAAGCATCTATGGATTGTTGTATGGTAATGAGCAACTATTCTTCCTTCCTTTTAATGATCTTAGGTATGGATCCAAATTTTCTACGGTTCCATCTCTTGATGATGGTTTGAGTAACTTGAGTTTGTGGTGAGTATCAAAGCTTGGGTTGTCTGTGGATGGCTGTGTGTACCATATTTTGCTGATCATAGGGGTGAAGTCTTGGTGTAGGGTCCAAAAATGTTCAAAGCGGAAGGGTTTATGTCCCCATTGTGAGTGTTGAGTTTCTAGAAGGACATGTAGGTGATCACATAGGCTTGATGCAATGAGAGATGTGTGGGTCCCTGGGTGTAGTTAAGATTGTTGCATAAATAACAGTCTAGTATGGCTCAAGAAATACCTATGTGTCATGTCCAGTAGTCGTTGCTAGAATGAAGGTCGCAGAGGTTCAATGTGGTGATGAAAGAGTTGAAAAGAGTATCATGGTGTGGTGTCGATGTATGATCTTGTGCCATATCATGACATTGTTCTCCAGGGCAAGTGACCATGTTGAAATCTACACCAATCATCCAAGGGGTGTCCATGTGTTGTGTGGCCAAAGAGTTCGGTTCCTCAATGAAAGGTGCTTTGCTAGGTCCAGGGGGCATAAACACCTGTGAAAAGCCATGTTTGGTTGGTGGTGTTATGACAAAAAAGTACCATGATGCAGTGATTATGAATGGTGAATTGAGTGGCGTGGAACGTGCAGTCATTCCATCCTATAAGAATGTTGCCACTGAAACCAATGGGAGGGTGTTTGATGTATTTGTTAATGTTTCGACCTCCTATCTGCCTAAGTTGGAATGCATCGAGGGTTGTTATAGTTTCTTGAATGATGATGATGTTGATGTGATGTGTGTAAGTCGTGTTCCTAATGGTTCTTCTTCTACTGGGTGTAGCCACTCCAAAAATGTTCCAGGTTAAAAGGTTCATTATAGTGTATAAAAGATATAGTAGCACATAATAAAAAAGGGGTTATAAAGGGTGTCGAAGATTAGTGTAAATGGTCAGCTCTGGTGTCAGCCCAACAACTTTTCTTTATGAGGTCAGTGAGGAATATCTCCCTATCCATAGGTAGGGAGAAGCCAATACTGATGTTGTGATAGAAAGTGATAAAATCTTAATTGTAGTCCCATGATTATAGGTGGTTAATATCATTCATCAATGTCTCAGAATTTGAATGAGATGAAGGTCTAGAAGTGCCAAGGTTAACATGATTATAACTATGATTATCATTTCAAGGTAAAACATAATTAGAAGTATAGGGTAGATGATTAGCAATACTTGTGTCGTCAATAGTGAAGAAGTTCTTCCCTTTCTGTCATTCTATTGTACATAGCAAGGCCACATAGGATAGAATCGCTTTATGATCCATGTGTGTAGGGTTGAATCGAATGAGAGATGGGCTCGATGTATCACAGAGTTTTCAATGATGGAAGTCTATAGTTTCTAGAGGGTCTCCTAGTCCATTTCACTATGTAGACCATGTTTCCTACTCACTTAGATGTTAGGAAGGTATGGGTCATGAGTGGTTAGCGGCGGTATCTAGGGTAAGATATGATGTGATCAGGCTTTCTTGAAATGTTGCAAGGGTCGTGGAGGATCATTGGCATGGGATAGAGTCTAATGGTAATGTGATAGGGAATATTGCACTAGTGTTGGATGTTTACGGGGTTTTGTATGATGGTGGGGTTCAAACCATGTTGCAAGGTGTTGTTTAAGATCTTTGAAGGAATAGTTGTATGTGAACGGGTGTTCCATGTGAAGATTAATGTTGTAGATCATATTTCCGCACTTGACGTTAATGTCACCAGGGATTGTAGTGTCCTTCATCACTGAGAACACATAGAAGGCTTTGGTGTAGTTAAAAGGATGAAGGGTATTAGAGTTGATAAGCTGGAGACCAGCCCCAACCGAGTGTGCAATCTCTCTGAAAACCTCCTCAACCCATAAGTGTGGTGGAAGATCAGCAATAGAGATCCATCCTAATGAGTCAGGGGATGCAGGTGTTGCACCTTGTTCAATAATCCAACATGAGATTCGACCTTGGGCAAAGCCATTACCACATGCAAACGTGAACATCTTCCCCAGTGCATGCTCAAAGTTTGAGTTTTTAGGTAGTGTGTAAATTAGTCTGGTGGGGGATATGATCTTGGGTTTCAGGATGGTACAAGATGGAATGAGAAGCACAATCACTTTTGTGATCTTGATGGTTTCAATGTCATCTGGGGATGGCCATTGAATAATATCAACCTAGATGGTGCAAGTCGTGAGGGATTTGAGGATATGCATTCTTTGTGTAGGTAGGTCAATGGAGCATTCGAGGGTGTGGGAGTTCATCACCATGTTGGAATCAAGGTTTGCGGTCGACAACATATTTGGTGTTGTATGAGGTGTAGACCATTTCTTGTCAAGAGGTAGAGGATAAGAAGGGGAGTGAAGTGGTGTGGAGATAGATATTGTATGGTTAGGAGTGGGGATATTTTTAGGGGGTGTAGGATCTTTGAGAAGGAGGAAAAAAGAATTTTTACAAAATATATAGTTGTCAGCTTTGTGAGTCTGTAGGTGAGGGGAGGTAGATGTAAAGGCAACTTGCTCTCTCACAAGTGGGTTGTTAGTGTGAGGAGGGAGTGTGGAAGATGTTGTAAAGGGGTGAGAATGCCATACCCAATGTGGTTGAGGGTAGATACTGGCAATGTGTCCATCTCGAGAGTAGGCAAAGCAACATATTTGGTTATGGCATCTCCAACGAGGGTGACCGAATCATAGGCATTTGCCACATCAGAAATGATTGTATGGGTAGGATTTTCTCATGGTGACAAGGGTCCATGGATGGTCAGGGTCATGGTTACAGTAGTCGATGGTCAGAGTAGTAGGATCACTAGGGTGATCATGTTGAAGATATGATGAAGATGATGATATCTCATCTTATTGCAAAAAGTGTAAGAGAGAGATATTCTATTAGGGTTTAGACATACTTGAAGCATGTAGGAAAGGGGCATTTGAACCCCAGGGGTGATCATCTAGTATGATTGGAGAGGTGGTTGTGATTATGAGTTCTTCCTCCTAGGCTTCCTAATCATCTTGAGGTTCAGGATGCCCGTTCATCCCCTGTAACATGTTATCTCCAATGTTTGTGTCGTCGGTATCTTCTTCAGAGGAGGATTGTTGGTATCTCTCGATGCGGTGGCCACCACATTTCTAAGTACATGGTACACCCAATCCACCTCCTTGTTTGAATTCTGACTATGTGGATATAGTCAACTTTGAGCTTAGGGGGTGTTGGAATGACATTATCTATTATATTTTCTATCTTGTTTTCTGTTTTTCTTATTTGGGAGGATAGGATCCATATCTATCTAGTGTTATTGTGGAGTTTAGTTATCATTTTCTCATCTATTATCAAAAGAAATATATCGGTCCTTGTAATGAAGCTTAATATTTTGAAATGATCACATTTTTTAAGCTTATTTTTCAAAGTCTAAGGTGACACCAACTAGAGGAAGTGTTTGGGTTAGTCAGCTTAAGGACATTTAATATGCATGAAAATCATAATTTATCTAGGACTTGTGTATGATGATGAGGTTTGAGCCCAAACCTACAACACAAGTAATGAGACCTTATGGAATTTTTAGAAAGAAACCCTAAGGTTACCATGTAGACAAGTTGGTAGGAGAGGGGCATGTTGTAGTTAAACATGCATTATCTATTAATCATGTGATTCTATCTACCTTTCATTATTATTCATCTACCACCTTAAGATGATCAAATAACCCAAGTTTTTTCCTCTTGATTACATTCACAACATAATAGGTAGCATGATATATAGTTTATTTACATTGAATTAGTAAGAAAAGGAAAAGAAAAAATATAGAGATGTGCATAACAATTAGTTGCATAAAAATTCAAAATGTAGGTTTCATTCTCTTTTTACATCATTCTTTGCATCATGTATCTATATAGATTTTTCCTCAATTGTAAAGTGAAAGGATACACATCCACATACTTCCCAATGGAAAGAAAAGAAAAAGAAAAAGTAATGATATGTTGAAGAAAATCCCAGGCATAAATCATAAACTATGCTAATATAAGAGGGCATAAAACAATAGAGAGAAATCAAATAAAAAGGGAGGAAAGGATGCCTTGAACTCAATCTAAAAGTCATTCATAGAGAAGGTGAGAATAGTTATATGTATGCATTATTTTACCCACTCTCGTAATTCATATGAGACATTCAATGCATTCATTATTACACTATAATATTAGGCATTATGATTCATGCATTTTTCATTACCTTCATGTTGTAGGTTCATAAAATTTTGTTTCTACAAATACGATTTGGATGTGACTTGTGATTCTTATTCATATCCATCTATTTCATTCCACCCATGGCTCTTTATGGTAGGCCACATATATAATTAATCCTCTGATTCATTGTTATATGAGAAATTGCTCAACATAGTTTGGTAGGTAGACAAGAGCAATGTAGATAGGGAATGACAAGGTGCATCAAGTGTATGCCCTATTAACTATGATGTTAATTCTCTATCAATAGTGTTTGTTTGATATAAGGTTGGACATATTTAATGAACATTTTGGTCACTTCATAGTAATTATTTGTTTAGTGGTTGGTAATCTCCGGTTCGGGGGTGGGGGTATTTGAGAAATGTAGTTCATATCATATGTCCTCTTGCTAGATTATTTCAAATAGATCCAAAGTTAGTGTTTTTCGAGGGAAATCAACATTCAATCTTAGGGGATTTTCATGCACTGAGTTTTAGTTGCTTTTTAGTGGATGTTTTCCCATGTATTTAGCTCATAATTGCTCATTTTTATTTACTTATGCATTCTTTGTCATTATTAGCATGTGAAACACTATTGCATCAATTAGTAAGTATTTTTTCTGAATAATGTTAATTTATCAATTTTCATTAAGACTTATGTTGGGTTTTTTCCTTGTCTCAGGCAAATTGAGCATTTTCAACTCAATTCAGTGCTACCAACACTAGAGTCAGTGGTAGAGACATTATGTGAAATCCAACAAGGAACTCTGGGAATCTCAGTGCTACCGAGACAACACTTGGTGCTACTGACATGACATGATGTTCATTGCTACCATATATTAAAGTCAGAGCTATCGACTTTCTACCCAGAAATGTTGGTTATAGGATTTAATGCCTCGGTGTCACCAACAACCTAGTTAGTGGTACCCACATTTTCATCTAGGGGAAGTCAATTCAAAATAGTCATCTTGATGCTACTAGTATACTAGTCGGTAGTACCAACACTAATCAAGGTTTTTGAGTCGGTTGACAACTTTGTGACACTGACATCCAATCAGTGGCACCAACCCTACACGATCAATGCAAATTCAAGTTAATGGAATATCTGATGAGTGTGACTTAATAATGGCCCATTCATACTTATGACCTAAGGGGAGTTTGGCCAAAAGAAGAGATTACATTCTATCTCACTGCAAAAGAGCACAATGTCGAGAGAGGAGTAGATGAAGGAGATATCCACGTACTGGATGTTCTAGGCACTTCTGGAAGATAGAGTTGCATCTTAAATGTTGTGTATTGAGGTGTCTACCAGAGGAGATCGTCAGCACCGCTTTGTCTGAGAGTTTTCATTAGTTCTTATGACGTTTAGATTGTTTTCTCTCTCTCTTCATATCTACATTTTATGGTAGAAATCATGTGGGACTAATCCCCTTGTTCCTTAGGCCTAGGAGTAGCCAGAGTATGCATTGTATTTGTCTCTCATGAATTTATATATATATATATATATATATCCGTTAATTAAGGGCGTAAATCTATTATTGCTTAATGACTTGTTTGTGTTTGATCATCCCAATTAATGTTTTAGACCGTTACCTACTTAGGGAGAGAGATTAAGGGTTTGACAAGTCTTATATTTTCACATATGATACTTTGCCTTGGGAGAGGGCCTACAATTGTGAAGGGAATAACCTAAAGTTATCATTAATGCGCCTATCTAATTCCTAAACCACTCCTAACGTGGGATTTGTCTTAGTATAGATAGTGTATTGTGTTGCTGGAGTGTGTAATACTTTCTACAGGTCCTTAGTCTAGGGTTAAGGGTAAATGATTGTTGATGAAATGGAGTTAAATACGATGCATACCATTGAGAAATTGTAATCCTAAGGAATCCAACACCACTTGATCACATTCCATTTAATTTAGATTTTATTCTTACAGTTAGTTATAAAACAACAAATCAATTAGTATTTATAGACCGTGATGATTAAGTTATAGTGAGTAGTACTCTCTGGAGTACATTTCTCTGACTTCAACATTTGGGCCTTAAAGGCCTATACTAGTACATGCGTACACTTGTGTTTTGCATACATAGTTTAGGTGTTTTAGGTATGTGAAGTTGGCACTTCCAAAAGATGAAGGCGGTATGAATTTAAAAACTCCAAGAGATATTGCTAAATGGGGGACATTGAGAAGAATAATCATATGCCAAGGAGCAAGAACGATATCTGGGAGATGGATGAGGGATAGATATCCATGTGGTCTAGACTTTTGGCCAAAGATCAGAGAATGATACTCACCTATAATCAATGTAATATCAGTGTTTTAGCAATAAGTAAAACACCTATTTGACCCCCATGAAGTATGAGGATGGAGGCTCAAAGACACAAAGATTAACCTCTAGGAAGTAACAACATCAAGGACAAATAAAGATAAGAAATGCAATAGGTATGGACTCGAAAATATGTGCCAAAATGGAGTACGTGCATTTATAAAATTTTACATAGAGCCCTAGGTACTCTTGGCAAGATACATAGATTGAACCAAGATGTTTCCACTATATGTGTGTTGTGTAATGAGCAGGGTGAGCCCCATAATCCCCTAGTGGGGAGCCACAAAATTACACAAGGAATATGTGATCTACTACGCAATGAGTTTCGAATACAACTAGAGCTAAAAGAAGAGATGGGGAGGACATTGATGTACTATGGAAAGACAACAAGAAGAAAATTCTATTTGATGCACTTTGCTATCATATGTGGAGAAAAATACATGGTAGCACAACCAAGAATCCAAAGAGGATAGCTGGAAGAATGTGTAGAAGTGTAAAGTTAAAGCTACACGTTTAGGTAAAAGTGTGAGTTGCTTTTTCTTATGGGTATAGAAATGGGATATATGTAACTGTTTGAGCTCCTATAATTTTAGAGGGAAGGAAAAATATATTTACCTGATTCCAATACATAGATACATACACACATACATGCATACATATATACACATATATATACATAGCCGACAGGGAGTGGTTCAAGTGGTCCAACACGACATCCCCTAACAAAGAGACTTGAGTTTAAATCCTAGAAATCGCGTTGGTATACCACCCTCTTCGGTATTTGACCTATTCCACGGGCATGGGAGAGGGGGAAAGAATGCCTCACTTTATCCCATCCCACATATATATTCATATGTATATATATTCACAAATGTACATACAAATATATAAATATTTGTGGCTTCATTATCCATTATCATACATGTACAACTGTATATGTATATGTAATTTTGTACATATATAAAGAAACATGTGCATAAGTAATTATGCATTTTATATCTAAAAAAAATTCTTATATTATTTGCAATCATCCATTTATTTATATTACACATTTTTATGTACGGGTAATGTACTTATATGCTTCAACCGTTAAATTACCATTATAAAAACAAATACACATATGTTGGACCTAGATATGAAATGTGCTACATTTATATATTGAAATTTAAATGCATATTTTATATTATAATAGAGGTTTGAGTTTTTAACATCTGAAAAATAAAGAACATTTTATATCAATATTGGGCAATGTTCAAAAACTTATGAATATTTGTGGCCATGTATTGCAGTCTAGTCCAATTACATTTCTATCTAAACTTATCAAGACTATGGGCCTATTTTGTAGGGTGTGGGATGCCAAAGTATGATTTTTTTATGTATTCAGACATTGAAAATTGACATGACTGATCCCAAAAAATTAGCCCTATATTTAGACCAAAATCTAATTTCTTCATTGGTATTTGATCAAAATTTTATTAGAACAAAATTAGATTGTATTTGCAAACATAATGGAACTAGATACATACTAGGCCCGTCATAAAGCCTATTTTGGATTTGAAAATCCATATCCATCAGCAAACATGGGCATACAACCAATGGTATTAGATAGGTAGCAGGATTAAGATTGAGATATTATGGTGATCCAGATGGCAAGAACATATGTTTCATATATAATCATTGTTCCTGTAATGACGGTGACCTAGATGGTCTACCATCTTATTGGATAGATGAATGTTTCTTCATCTCAAAGAATCCTACAACGCATCAACATCCACATCTCAATAGGATGTCCATTAAGACATATCCAACATGAGGCCAACCTCTAGCCATTCCCGGTCTGTTTGATGGGAAGCATAAGGGAAGAGAAAAAAGATCTAGTGTTAATAGAGATTTTTGTCAGTACATGTTGAACGCAATCCCAAATGCAAAAATGACATCTTTTGGTCACCTTAAGGAATATTTGAATGAATAGCCCAAATCTACGTAGAGGCATTTTTAGGATTTGAGGAAGTGTGTTCCTGCTAGAGTGCACTACAAGATAGTGTGTTCCAAAGAAGTGTGCCAAGACATTTGCAACGTGTGATTATATATATATATATATATATATATATATATATATATGCGAGTTCATTCATTTCTCGTGTAAGCAACTAGGATTTCACAACCCCTGCATCTAGGAAAGTAACTATTTAGTCAAAAAAAAATAATTATTTGGACAAAAAAGTAAACATATTGTCAAAAAAGTAATTATTTGACTAAAAAGGTAAAAATGGGTAGAATACGTAGTAAATGTTTTGGAATAAAATGTATTATACCTCTATTGCAACTATAACTACTATTCATGTAATGTAACTATTTGGAAGATAATTTAACCCCATATATGTGTAAAGAAAAAAACTACAAAAAAATAACAATTTCTATAGCGGGTAGCAGCCCGCACGGGTATTAAAGATTATATATATATATATATATATATATATATGGACGACTCAAGTTGTACATGAAAGTTTATCTGAGCGTCCAACTTCAAGTTTAGGGGAGGAGAGAGAAGAGAGGATCCCTATAGAAGACTTTAAACCTCTCCACTCCATCTCATCATGTGTCGACATCCTAGGGCATTCCTATCTAGATTCATACATTGGTGGGTACCTTGAGGATGTTCTACCAAAGAATTCATTTCAGTGTTGTTCAAGTAAATCCCAGCATAGAGATGACTTCATCGAGTCAGTGAATTTTATTCTTCTTCTCCAGACTTGGAAGGGCCCACCTCTCTGCCTGTTCTGCTCCAACATGGTGGGTCCGATCGATGAGACACAGGTAACACGGGCCCCAAAACTATGGATTTGGGATCCAAGTGTAGGAGTTGTAGGGCAGCCACCCCCTACTACCTATACAATTTCTTTTTAATTTTTAGTTTTTAATATTTTCATAATAAAGTCAATTCAAGTTTTATCTTTCCTCTAACCGTTCAAATTTTAGTTTCCTTTACATTATTTAAGTTTCTTTTACTCTTTATTTCATTCATTTCCTCCTCTTCACCCTGACATCTGCTCTTGGTCTATCTTTTTGTAAGAAGTTATTTGATATATCTTATCGCTCTCCCACGGTGTTTGATTTAGAAGTCATTTTCAACACCTTCCATCATCATTTTATCCGCTCATGGTGCTGAAAGCTATTTATTCATATTTTTTTCACTTGGCAGTGGGAGGACCGCGACCGCGGTACGACAAGCCTAGACCGTGACTGTAGTCTGGCAGTGACGACCATGACTACGGGCTCACCATAAGCGTGATCACAGGCTTGCATCAACCATGACTGCGGGTCCGTCTGTGCAGGACCTGGGTCATAGCCAGGTATGAGCTATGATGCTTTGTATATTGAAAATATTTTATAGGCCTTATAAGCCTTCATATGCTTTGTTGCTTAGTGAAAGGTAACCTAAAATTAATGAGCCCTGTGTGCCATATGATGTTTTAATTATTGAAATTGTTTATGGCTTCATAAGACATAATATTCCTTGTTGCCTACTAAGAGGTAACAAGAGGTGAATTAAGCTTTGTGGGCTATGTGTAATGCTTGTGTAGTCAGAATCATGCTTACCTTGGTCAAATGACCTGAAGGTATGAAGTTACCTGATTGACTAGTATGTCTGTTTGTCTCTACCTTTTTGACCAACTATAGCTCTTTTGATCAAATATTCCATCTTTTTAACCGACCCTTCTCTTTTGACTGGGTTTTTGTGCACCTTTCCTAATTTTTCTGCCATCTAGGAACCAGGCTAGCACGGTCGGGCCCCGGGCGAGATAATGCACCTGACCTATAAACACCCTGAGCTGAGCCATTCTTCCCCGAACCCATCGCTCGAGTTCTCCGCTCTTCCAGACTACCCCCAGCTTGTTTCCCTCTTCCATCACTGGCTAACAAGCTTGAATCTACCTGTCCGCCCGTGACTAAAAGCCGCTACTCCAACACCTCGGTTGAATACGTCTGACTGCACCATTTGCCATGATCGCGGTCATGGCCAGGGTACAAGCCGCGATCACGGCCATCCCGGTCGTGGTTACTGTGATCGTGGTTACCCCAGTCACAGTCACCTTGGTTATGGTAGGAGTTGAATCACAACCACCTCAGTCGCGGTGGTCAAGGCCACCTTAGTAGTTGTGGTCAGTATCGCGGTTGAGGTTTATCTGTCTTGGCGTGATGGTACCAACCCACACCACAATCGTGCCAACCAGACCAACACCAAAAAATTGGCACCATGGACACAATGAGAAATATCTTTAAGAAGTTGAATAAGACTATGTCACCATTAAAAGAGGAAGGAAGCTCATCATCACTATCAGAGCATGGGAGTTGATATCTACACCGTACCACATGAACCACGAACCTGGTGTATGAATATGAGACTATACTTTCTACTTCAATAGGGTTCGGGTCATAGGGGACCAATTCAAACTACTACCACATGTCTGCCACTCCTATGGACACCTATAGTGGTGATTCATTGCAGGAACTCTACAATGAGAGAAGGTCGAGAGAATGTTGTGACGCTGAGCTCCATACTTTGACGGGCCATCAGGAGAGCCCATCTATGTTGCACAAAGCTTCATCTACCGGGGACCAGCACCGACAGTCAATGGAACAGTCGATGTGTTTACACCAGTAAACTTCATCGCATGATTCAATTCAAGGGAGAAGACACTACCCCACTCTTGAAGGTGTTAACCAATTCTCCCTACCTTATCCCATGTTCAGAAGTATGAAGAAAAATAAGCAGTTTGATGCCTTAATTAAAGACAAGCACAGGGTAATATGCCCAAGATATGACGACCCTATAACACTCATTAGGCTCGGGATACAGGAACAAGTTGATGGATATCTTGCAGTTGTTGGCCTATACGTCCTTGCATATACGTAGTGTGATGCTTATCATAGACTCACCTGTGAGTTTTATGCTATGCTCGAGACCCCAAAAGACCACCAACACACTGTCATGCATTTTCACCTCCTGAACCAGACCCGCAAAGTCATTGAGGATCACCTCAATAGCTGGTTGTCACACTCTCCTAAAGACTACACTGAGATGTCCAAGGGCTGGCTGGAGACAGGGGATCACAACTTTAATGCTGCTCAAGCATGGAAGATGCTTACAGGAGAAGATCAATGTGTTGTTAGAAGTGCCAAAGCTTCTTACATGCACAACCTGGCACTTTGTTATCTGCATCGGGTGATCGTGAACTATGTCTTGGAGAACCAAGACAGTCAAGGGGAGCTCAGTTTAGCAGACCTCTACATTTTGTGGTGTGCAACAATAGGAAGAAAAGTGAATGTGGGGAACTTCATCATCTTAAACTTTCACAACTCTTTGAAGAAGCAGGTCCAATTCATGCCGATAGAAGGCATTATCACTTTCATAGCACACCATCTTGGGATTGGAGATGGACAAATGGCACTTATACAGGAAAAGGCTGAGTGGTCCAAGTTGGACTTGGATCACTTGATTCGGTCAGGGGTGGTCAAGTAGTGTAGCACATGATATCTTTATATCTTCGGTTACAACAAGCACAGAGTACTACTGCCATAAAATGTAGAGTTTGCATGTCGGACAACACTTATGGACATCTCTCTATTGGACACCCAGGGAAACGTTCATTAGGTGGGTGAAACTGTAAGAGCATCTACTTCAGCACCACCAGTGCCAGAGACTCAAGAGGCCAAATAGCAGATAGGGGCAACCTTCCATGACATACCATATCAGGGAGGGCCCTACACAGAGATGCCTACAACAGATTACCAGTAGCCTCCTCAGTAGGAGCAATACACCCCAAATCTCAACTTGGGAAATCTTTATGAGTTCATGACTGATTTTAGGGCTGACTCCGGAAGACGGTTTGATCCGCTGGAGTAGGATGTGCAGTACCTCAGCCAGAGGTTAGACATGGCCTTCCCTCCACCACCTCCACTGGTTTTTTAATAGCCATTTCAGCAGCCCCACAAGACTTTCTACCAGCCGACCCGGGACTTCAGACAGTCATTCCACTTTCAGCAAGGAGTACACTAGGACTATGAGAATCCATCATGCGGCATCGACGATCTAAACCAGTATATAAATAGTGACTACCAGTAGCAGCTGATTTCTGTGCAATCCAGAGCTTGAGATTTGCTCGAGGATGAGCAAATTTTTTAAGCTTGGGGTGGAAGGGTTTACCACCCTCTATCTTCCACCTTTCCCTGTTATTTATTTCATTGCATGCATGCAGGCATGTTTATTTTTTATGTTCCTTGCATTTAGCATAAATTTTCAGCTTTGTAAGACTTTGTTTCATAATTTGTAGATTTACAATTAAGGTTACGTGATGCAAATCTTAGAATTAAATGCTTATATTTATGCCTAAATGCACACTTTTCATCTTAAACTGCTTGACCTTTTACTCGACTTGTTCATTGACTCTTTCCTTAAGTTGGCAATAAATATAAGGTTCAACATTATTCCCTTTATCTATGTTGTGAATGACAAGTCCAGGATGTAGGACTATTGGATAGAAGCTATAGTTTGATCAAAACTCCAAGCTGTGTTTCACAAACTTGCCTCTATTCTAAGGACCCTTGAATCATAATTACTATATTTTCACACAGGTATCAAGAGGATAATGGTGAGTTTTGAGCTATAATCAAGTTGAAGTGTTTTTCCTTGATGGTTTGTGTGCCCTCTCACCTTAGATTAAGTCAAAAAGATGAAAAAATAAAAATTGCAAAAGAGGATTTTCCACCCACAAAAATCCCAAAAATATTAAATTAGCTCTCACCCTAGCTTATGAAAATAGAATGCAGAGATTAAAAGCCCGAGAGTGAATAAATGAGCATTATTTTTCTCTTTTAGGAGAGTTGAGGATGGTGCCCATCCAGTGTATGACTGTGCTCATGAACGTGGGTATGTCGTGACTAGTAGTTCCACCCTAAGGCTCATTAGAAAGTCACTAGGAACCCTTAGGAAACCTATGAGATCATCCCAGTAGCAGGGTTGGTTCGACATAGTGTGAGGAGTTTGTCTCACTACTTTGGGCCAACTAGCTCGGATTACAGGGATTGTTGCTCGTTACATGGACCAACCTGACATAGATCGGGATTCTCAAAAGTCATTAGAGTCTTTTTGCTTTTGGTTTCTTCTTAGGACCTGAATAAGAGGGAGGCACGTTGTTCCCAATTGGTCTACATGAATACATGATGATGGCTCAGTGCTCATCACCTGTGTGATCACCTATGTGGCAATGCTTTTATGTTGTATAATTATGATTCAAACCCTCATGAGTATCGACAAGTTGTAGTGAATTTTCTTAATCTTTCTTGGACACTCTAGACACTCTTTGATCTTACTTTAGAAGGTTTGTGCTCGTTTGGTGGGGTTTGTTTTGAAATGACATGGGCCAAGAGAATTGATGTTTTAAATTTATTTTTCTTAACCTAGCATTTATCGCCATGCTTTATTTGGATGTCATCTTTTTGTTCTTTGAGTACAATCTTACTTGAGGACAAACAAAGGTTTTAGCTTGGGGTGGTTGATAACACCCAAAATTAGGCATCTATGCTAAGCATTTGTATATGGTTTTGTGTCATTATGGCCTTAATATGCCCAAAATAACCCTATATTCTTATCCTTTAGAAATTTATATCTTTTCATAGATAAAGCTGATCAACTAGACAATTTTGGGGCTTGCAAGCACCACACCTGAAAAGACATCTATTCTCCAAGATTTCTCCCCAACACATAGTTTTTGCAGTAGCTAAGCTTCCATCTGCCACGACCGCGGTCGAGAAGGCAACACCACCATCTCGACCGTGGGGTCCACTAAGACCACGGAGTGGACTGTGACCGTGGGATTCACTGTGACCGTGGATGTCCAAGACGACGACCGAGACCGTGGCCACCACGACCGCGACAAGACCGTAACGACAACCGCAGGATCAAGCGTGATAATTTCACCTATAAATACCTGCCCCTCTCCACCTGAAGGGGGGGTTCTGACATTAGGAGTTCCAGGTTCTGAATTTTGGTGGTTCCACCTGGTGGTTCTGACATTTGGAGGTTCCTAGTGCCCCGTGGGAGGGTCTAGAGGTCCGAGAAGGCTAAAGTGCTCATCCTACACCTATCTCTTTGTGTGCTTCCATCCTCCACCATTTTCCACCATCACCTACCCATTTCCTACCATCCACTGTCATTTTCCACCTCCATCCACTCACAAAGTTGTTGTTCGGGGAAGATCTAGAAAGAGATGAGGCCAAGGAGTCCAGAAGACCAAGGAGGATGACTCAAAGATGAGATATAGCCTATAAGGAGGCTAAGGAGCAGACCCACCTCTCCTCTACAGGCTAAATCTCTTCTTCTTCTCCCTTCTTCTATTGTTCTCCTTTGTTTATGTACAAATGATGTTCTTCCATCTTTGTTCGGTGCCAACTATACTTGTCCATGGCTAGTTGAGCTCCTTCTTGTCTATGTAGCCAGTTTTGGGCATGTTTATATACTTTTACCTTAAGTAATTAGTTTTATTTTAGATCTAGTATGTTTACTATTCTATCTTCTCTTTCTAGTTATGATTTCTGGTTTGGTTGATCTCTTTCTTGTGTGAACTTCTATTTCTACCTATATCGAGAGATTCATTGTAGAAATAGATAAGAGAAGGTAGTTTGGATCAAAATTTGAAAAGAGGACGATCCAAGGTGATCTGTGCAGAACCGTAGACCTAGACACGACCGGACCCAGTCCGGCATGGTTAGGCCCACTACCTAGTTCTTCCCAGATCACACCTATTTCTAGCACCTCAGAACATTCTAGACCTAAGAGGGTGTCTAGAATATTCTAGGGTGCTAATTTGTCATTTCTCGAGAGAGGTTTCATGTCATTGATGGGTTTTAGTCACGCTGCATGAGAGCGAGTGGGATGGCCTCACAGGAACAAATACCACGGAACATACCATGTTTGTATGTAGGTTGCTTGCTCAGGTGTTTGAGGGTTGTCTATGCCTGAGAATGGGTGCTTAGACTGCCCAACTTGTGGTGCCTAGCCATGAACTCCTCTCTGATTAGTAGAATCCTACATACTCTATTTGGTTTTGTTTTATTTCATGACAATCTGCTAGACTAGTTCTAGCTCCATACTTGTATCGACTATCGGATTGGCTTATCTGACTTAGGAATGAGATCTTTAGCATCCCTGTGTTTGACCCCCTATATCTACTTCGATCCCGTAATAAAGTTATGGAGGTCCTTGAAGGTTTTAGGTTATAAATTAAAAGTCGATCACTGCCATCCTCAGGAGCCATATCACCTTGGCCATCCTATCAATAAGGGGGTAGTCTAGGCTTTCAGGAGACACAACAATAAGCTCTGAAAATTGTTTTCCTCTCATAGTTGTGGTAACTAGAGAGCTCGAGCAAGTCCTATTCATAAAAGGGAGGGACAGAAAGGGAGAGACAACATGAGAAAATGAATCAATCCTAGTAGGTTGATGTTCAAAGGGACAACTCATTCTTGTTGTCTCTTGTAGCACAATAAGGAGTTCTCATTGGTCTGCATGGACTAGGTATATGTGTGGGTTTTGTTGCCACCATGCTAGGAGGACAACAACCATTGTTGTTTGTGGTACTATGCTAGGATGCCTTCATCACCAATTATCTATGTGCATCTTGTGAATACTGTACATCACTGTGCAAGAGTTATCGTTGGACTTGCTCCAGGACTAGGTATATGTCTTGATATATTTTTTCCTATATGCATCATTGTTGACGCGATCTTGCTTGTAATGGAATAGGGAAAAAAACAATTCTCTACCTTCTTTTTTGTCCCTAATCCCCAACATGAACCCCACTCGAGACATTATTAGTTTAATTGTACCTAGTCTAGACCTACTCCATTTGTCCAACTTAGTTGTTCCAGTGTACAAGTGTACTCTTTCTAGTACTCAAGGGTGGAATGTTCTAGTACTCAATTGTGGGATGTGTCAATACTCAAGTTGGGGGGGTTGTTCTAGTATTCCATACTAAAGGAATGATGTTCCTATATTCAAATAAGAATGTTCCAGTAATGAGAATGCTTTCGTATTGAAATAGAGGACATTCTAGTATTGAAATGGATGGTGTTCTAATATTGAAATGGATGGTGTTTTGACAATGAAATGGTCAATGTTTTAGTGTTGAAATGGATGATGTTTAAATATTCAATCCTCCAGGAAGGATGTTCCAGTACTTAAAGAAGAATGTTATTGTATTCAAGTAAGGGGATTTCCATTATTTGAAAAGGGGCATGCCCATACTCATGTGGGGGATGTTCCCGTATTCAAGTAGGGGTTGTTCCCATACTCAGGAGAGGATGTTAAAGTACTCAAGTGGATGTTGTTCTTGTACTCAAGTGGGTCGTTCTGGTACTCAAGTGGGGGTGTTCCATTATTCAAATGGGAGTGTTTTGGTATTGAAATTGAGGGTGTTCATGTATTAAAATGAGGATATTCCAATATTAAAAGGAATGTATTTATATATTGAAATGGATGGTGTTCCGACTTTGAAATGGTAGATGTTTTGGTGTTTGAATGGATGATGTTCCAGTAATCAATAATCAAGGAAGGTTGTTCTAATACTCAATGAAGAATGTTTCAGAATTCAAGTAGGGGGCATTAAAATACTCAAAAGGGGGTGCTTCGGTATTCATATGGGGTTTGTTCCCATATCTAATGGGGGTTCTTCCCATAATAAACAGAGGATGTTTTAGTACTTAAGTGGAGATTGTTTTGGTATTCAAGTGGGGGTGTTCCATTACTCAGATGGGGTGTTCGAATATTAAAATTAGGACATTTCCATATTGAGATAAGGACATTCCCACATTTAGTTGGTGTTGCAGTGTTGAAATGATGACGTTCTAGTATTGAAATGAGGATGTTCCAGTGTTGAAATGGATGGTGTTCTGGTACTAAAATAGATGGTGTTCCAACATTGAAATGGATTATGTTTTAGTACTGAAATGGATGTTGTTCTAGTATTAAAGAGGTCGATGTCCCAGTATTCAAGAGGTTGGTGTTCCAATATTGACATGGATGATGTTCCTGTATTCAAGTTGGGGTTGTTCCCGTACTCAAGAGAGGGTGTGTTGCTACTTAAATGGAGGTTGTTCCTATACTAAAAAGGGTTGTCCCAGTATTCAAGTGGTGGTCATTCCAACACTCAAGTGGGAGTGTTCCAATACTCAAGTGGGGGTGTTTGAGTATTGAAATGGAATGTTACAGGGTTGAAATGAGGATGTTCTAGTATTGAAATAGAGGACGTTTTGGTAATGAAATGAGAACGTTCCATTATTCAATGGATAGTGTTCCAGTATTGAAATAGAGGTGTTCCAATATTAAATGGATGGTGTTCTAATAATTAAATGGATGATGTTCCAGTATTTAAGAGGTCAGTGTTCTAGTATTCAAGATGTCTTTGTTCCAGTATTAAAATGGTTAATGTCTTAGTATTCAAGAGGTTTTTGTTCCAGTATAGAAATGAATGATGTTCCATTATTTAAGAGGTTGTGAAGCGTTCAGAATCAAGTGTCCAAAAGGAGGCGGACTCAAAAGGATCGAACTTTGAATTTATAACCCAAAACCTTCAATGTGGCGAAGCGTTAAGCGGAAGCGATCATTAGCATTGGATTACTGAAAATCACTAAAAATTAAAACTTTTTATAAAGAGATCCAACAAAGGAAAAACTCTTTCAAAAAGAACCAAAGTAATTCAATTACATTCTGGTTCACAAGTACATATCTTGTATCATCTCATCCCAAGATTACAACATCAACTGCTCTGTTAAACTATACATAGGCAACATAAAAACCTTGAGGCATTAAGCCAAAATCTCAAATCCATTCATTAAAAACCATCTACTAACTCCGAGGACCTAAGAGTACAGAGACGACACATAGGACTCTACGTACACATGTATAAGACATGACAACCAGTGTCTCCACTTGAGAATACACTGTTGTCCCTGTTGTTGCTGCTCTTCCCTTGTTGTAGGGTTTCTGCCTCTGTCTCCACGTCTACCTAAAAAAATATTGGAGACCAACAGAGTGAGACCCATGTCCCAGCGAGAGATCTAACTCTCATCCAAAAGCATTATTATTGCAGTTTTAATAAAATAAAACCGAGCAGAGGATTCATTTAAGTTTAACAGTAGATAATTCAATGTCTAAACAGATTAGAGCATTAATCTTAATCAAAGCATTTCAACTGTTAACTTGATAAAGTATCACATCACTTATCCATTAAGGAATACGAAGAACATGTATAACATTTATCCATCTAGGATATGTTAAGAAAGGTAACATCAACCAATGATTCTCGTATTTCAACCTTAAGCAAATATGCTACACAGCTGATTACATTCTACAAACATACTTAATGCCCTGAAGAGATGAAGTATACCGTTCATGCTCCAACCGACCATGATTACATAAAGTATCGGTACCACACAAGGTAAATGGAAGAGCCGGAATCCAAGACCTAAACCTTCTCGGTCAGTACGAGATTATATGGCAGAGACATCATGTGTCATACTTCAATTAGCTTGCCAGGGTATATTGTCATCTTCGATATAGAGTTATAGCCTGCACCATATACTCTCTTCAAAGTTATGGCTCGTAGCCAATGCTTGGTTTCATATCATGGAGTCATGGGTCGTAGCCATACTCATACTGGGGTATGGTCTGTAACCAATCCCGTACATAGGATATAGCCCGTAGCCATTCCTATGGGGCATAAGGATATGTTTTCCCAATTACCCCTACATATTCAAAATATGCACTCTGAGTTTAACTCATTTCGCCATTCAGAAAATTCTGATGTTGATGGATCTGTGGTCAGGGCAACTATATTATATGATATCACTTGATTAATTAAGTGTATTACCATATTCTTTTAGCATCAAACAAGTTTCCAAACATCAACTATTATAACAATTGCTACAAAGAATGTGTAATACTTCCATCAAGTATTGTTCAAATCTTTAATAAACATTGAGATCTCAATTCTCATCAGGGGCATTCTCATCCCTCATCAAACTCATCATCATGATTAAGGAATATGGGTAATCAAACCCTTAGTTCATCATAGAACACTTGTTACCACTTATCAGGTAACTAAACATGTTCAGGTCATCTGACCAAGGTAAACATGATACTTGCTACACAAGCATCTCACATGGCTCACACAACCCATTTCATCTCTTGTACCTCTCACTAGGCAAAAAAGCATATTATGGCTCACAAGGCCCATTTCATCTCTTGTTCCTATCTCTAGGCAACAAAGCATAATATGGCTCACAAGGCCCATTAACAATTTCAATAAATGAAACATCATAGCTCATACCTGGCTATGCTCATCGTCTCATGATACCTTCATGGTCAGAACACATGATGACAGTTATATCAATTACATATCGGTATCATGCTATACAAGGGTTACACCACTAATCCTTTATTAGGGTTAGGGTTTCCCAATTCATGTCAATTAGAGATTCTCATCCCATTATCCATCATTAGGGCTATGGTTAATCATCTCATTGCCCAAAATTAGGGTTTCATGTACTATAACCCAAAATTAGGGTTTCTCATACTTTTACCTTGTATTAGGGTTTTACACATCACTACCCTAAATTAGGGTTTCTTACAACATTTCCCCAAATTAGGATTTCATGAAGCTTTACCCGAATTTAGGGTTTCATGAAACATCCTCTTTTAAATTAGGGTTTACCAATAAAATACCCTGAATTATGGTTTATCATTTGATTACCCTAAAATAGGGTTACACCATCACCCTAGATTAGGGTTTCACTTAGCATTGCCCTAAATTAGGGTTAGGGTTCATTAACCTTATCGATTAGGGTTTTATGGTCTGATCATCTTGGATCATACCCTAATTACATATTTCATTTTGAAAGTGTTGAATATTAATCACTACATCATTCTCACTCATGTATAAGTTCCCTCTCTCTCATCCCCTCTAGGAGGTTAATTACTTTAATGTTGATTAGATTGAATCAATCTCGAATGAAGGGTTAGCATAGTGTATTAAGTAATTGCTTCCATAAGCATCAAATGTTTAGCACTATAAAGGTACTAATCATCTAAGTACTTTAGAAGTACAACTACATGATTTAACTTGGATATATGCTATTAACAATCAAGGAATTAATTGGTATTTCATAACTTTGAAACAATTAGATTTCCAAACAGCTTTGTTACTTTTGAACCTTCAAATGGTCTTGAGGTGCTTGACCTCCATTCGGTATTGAGGTGCTTGACCTCCATTCGGTCTTGAGGTGCTTGACATCCATTCGGTCAACTCTCCCAAATGGTCAAAGAGCCCAAACGGTTTTGAAGATCAAATTACCCATTCGATCTTGATTGACTTTACCCATTCAATCTTGATGGATTTTACCCATTCGGTCTTGATCACTTTTACCCATTTGGTCTTGATTGATTTCACCCATTCAGTCTCAATCAATTTTACCCATTCGGTCTTGATTGGTTTTACCCATTCGGTCTCAATCAATTTTACCCATTCGGTCTTGATTAATTCCATCAATTAGAGCTTCAATCAATTCAATTGATTGGAGTTTGTAATCAGTGGAATATCCATCACTGAACTTATTACAAGTCAATAAATTAGAACCATTAGATCATCATCCAACCATGATATCTGCTAACCTCAAATGGTCTTGAGGACATATGACCTCAAATGGTCTTAAGACTGTTTGCTAACCAAACGATCTTGAGATCGTTTAGTCTCAAGAGTGAAACTGTTTGCCTAAGCTATTCAATGAGGTGTGAGCTTAGGATGATGTCATCATCATCAAGCTTTGATCCTTCAAAATCTACTACCATTATTATGGTGATTCCATCAATTAACCAAAGGTATTTCGAGAAGAACAAAACGATCAATCATGAAATGAAGAATTGAATGCAATAATAGCATTTAAGGGTTCAAGTTATATAACCTGCCTTCAAAGTTGAAACCAAGCTTCAAGCTTCACGTGTATAATGGTGAATGAAGCTTTCTCAACCTCCCAAGGTCCGTCCTCAAGCTTTTGAGTGAAAAGAAATGGCTAGGATTGAAGATTGCATGGAGAAAAGAAGATATCAATCATTGATTTTCGATTTCCACCATGAAATCAAGGTTGAAGATGATTAAGGAGCTTACCTACAGGTTGGGGAACATCCTCCTATTGCTCCTAAGATCCCTTGTGTTCAACCAAAGCAAGGAGAGAAAGAAAATCCGAAAAAGAGTCTTCAAGTGGGTGGAAAATGAAGTGTTTATAAGGGAATTTCAATGAGAGAGAAAGTCTTATAAAATCCTTCAACTCCCCAAATTGGTGCCACTTAACCCCCTCATTACTTGCATACGAGGCTATCAACTCCACCTTCGAATTCCTCTTCATTATCCATGAATTAAAGGAAAAACTTTTAAGCACCTTAATTCATATAATACTAATATCCCATATTTAGTGGATATTACTTTTTAGTTAACTAATGTGAGTGGGCTCTCCACTCACTTAGGATATTTTCAGTGCCATAGCAAGGCAAAAGGACGTCCACTCTTATCCAAATTCAACCTTCTCATATTTGGTTGAATGGCACTCCCATTAATATATTTATTTTTGCATTAAATTGAATTATGTTTCCAATTATGCTTAAAACTTGATTATTTTAATATCAAGATTCTCTCTCCTCCAAAGTGATTCAAATGAGACACCCTTCTCATTTTATTTTCTCTACATGATGCTAAGAATCATTAGGGACTCTCTAGGAGTGACATTTTGCATATTGAACCCTAGGTTTTGGGTAAATTGCACACTACACCAAAACTAGGTTTTAATGCACAAACATTGCTTAATAGGCTCTTTCTTGGTACTCAGGCTTCTACAAGCCATACCTATATAGAATTTTCGTTCTTATGATGCTTCAACATCTGAGGAACATTTTATCATGTACAATTTGCAAGTTAACCCCTCAACTTGGGTGATTTGCACTTTAGTCCAAAACAAACAAAACATTGTTTCAACATTATTCAAAAAGGACTAAAACTGAAACATAAGTTCCTCTTGAGCCTTAATTACTTTTTAAGAGATAAGAGCAAGCATATAATTAACTTTATTAAATAAAACATCGAGGGTTAAGGCATAACCCAGGTCAGGGATGTTGCAAATTATCCACCCCTAACATCCCTGAAATCATCAAGAGAAAAGAGATGGGTACTTCCTCCTCATCTCTTCCTCAGGTTTCCACATAGCTTCTTCAATGCCACGATGATGCCAGAGAACTTTCACAAGATAGATGTCTTTCTTTTTCAGCTTTTTAATTCTTTTATCAAGGATCATCACAGGTCCTTCAACATGTGATATATCATCATTTAATTCTACCTCCACAGGTTGCAAAACTAATTCTGTGTCAGGATGACACTTTCTCAGCATGGAGATATGGAACACTGGTTGCAACTTATGCATCTCAGGTGGCAATTCCAGCTTATAGGCTACCTTTCCAACCCGTTCAGTGATTGGATAAGGCCCCATAAATCTAGGAGGTAACTTCCCCTTCTTTCCAAATCTAAGAACACCTTTCCAAGGTGAGACTTTGAGATATACTCTGTCTCCAACTTGGAATTCTAAAGGTCTTTGTCATTTGTTAGCATATGACTTATGTCTATCCTGTGCAGCCTTTAACTATTGTTGGATTACTTCAATCTTCTCAGTTGTCTGCTGCACTAGCTCAGGACCCAGAAGTTGATATTCTCCTGTTTCATACCAACATAACGGAGATCTACAACGTCTACCATATAATGCTTCATATGGTGACATGTAAATACTATGTTGATAACTATTATTGTAAGCAAATTCTATCAAGCTCAGGTGTAGATCCCAACTTCCTACCAATTCAAGGACACATGCCCTAAGCAAATCCTCTAAGGTTTGTATGGTCCTCTCAGATTGTCCATCTGTCTGTGGGTGAAAAGTAGTACTAAACCTTAACTGCGTACCCAAAGCTTTATGTAGTCGTTCCTAAAAATGACTCGTGAACTGGGGACCTCTATCAAAAACAATATTAGCTGGAACCCCATGCAACCGCACTATCTCATCTATATATATCTATGCAACCTTCTCAGCAGTGTAGGTTCTTTTGACAGGAAGGAAATGTGTTGTCTTAGTCAACCTATCAACTATCACCCATATGGAATCATGACCTTTGGTTGTTCTAGGCAAACCAACCACAAAGTCCATTGTCACATGATCCCATTTCCACTACGGTATAGGCAAAGGTTGCACTGTTCCTGTAGGCTTTTGATGTTCAGCTTTAACATGCTGACACACCAGACACCGCATAACAAACTCAACTACATCCTTCTTTAATCCAGTCCACCAATACATATCTTTCAAGTTATGATACATTTTGGTGCTCCCTGGATGCATTGCATACATCAAAGAATGAGCTTCCTCCAAAACTAACTTCCTTAAGTTAATGACATCAGGTACTACCATCTGACCGTGGTAACAGACTACCTGATCCTTTGACTCATGAAAGCCATCCCGTTTCTCTCTACCATACTCTGACCTGATCTACTGAACTACAACATCAACTTGATGTGATTCTTTAATCTACTATCTCAGAGTAGGTTTCACTTGCATCTCAGCTAACAGCCCGACTAACAACGATACTTTGAGTTGTATATTGTTTTTCCTCATAGAGATAAGCATATCTCTCTTATAGAACACTAAGGAGTTCAACTGTGCTTTCTCTATGGCTGGTGATGATGATTTTCTACTCAATGCATCAGCCACTACATTGGATGTCCATGGATGATAATCAATTGTACAATCGTAGTCCTTGATTAACTCCATCCAGCGACATTGTCTCATGTTCAACTCATGTTGTGAAAAGATATATATTAGATTCTTATGGTCTGTGAAAATCTAGAATGTTTCTCCATAGAGATAATGTCTCCAGATCTTCAAATCATGGACCACAACAGCTAGCTCTAGATCATGTGTTGGATAATTCTCCTCGTGTTTCTTAAGTTGTCGAGAGGCAAAAGAAATCACTTGATTATCATGTATCAACACACATCCTAGACCATTCTTAGATGCATCAAAGAAAACTATGTACCCCTTCCCTTGCTCAGGTAACACCAGTACATGTGCACTTGTTAACCTTTCTTTGAACAACTGAAAAGAATGTTGACACTTTTCATTCTAGACAAAAGCAACCTCCTTCCTGGTCAACTTCGTTAGGGGTAAAGCTATAAAACTGAAGTTCTTAATGAACCTCATGTAATAGCCTGCCAATCCTAGGAAATTGCGTATCTCTGTCGGTGTTTTTGGATGTTCCCATTGCAGGACAGATTCTACTTCTTAGGATCAACACGGATACCTGAGGCAGATATTACATGTCCTAGGAAAGAAACTTCTGGTAACCAGAACTCACATTTGCTAAACTTAGCATACATCTTATGCTCTCTTAGAAAAATCAAAGCCTAACGGAGGTGCTGCTCATATTGTTGAGCATCTCTACTGTATATCAAGATGTCATCTATGAAGACTACTATGAACTGATCAAGAAAGGGTCGAAAGATTCTATTCATGATTTCCATGAATGCAGCTGGTGCATTAGTTAGTCCAAATGACATAACTATGAACTCATAATGACCATACCTTGTCCTAAAGGCAGACTTAGGTATGTCACTCTCCTTAATACACAACTAATGATATCCGGCCTTAGATCTATCTTAGAGAAGATAGTTTCACCACACAATTGATCAAATAGGTCATCGATCCTTGGCAAAGGATACTTGTTCTTTATAGTTACTTTATTTAATTGTCTGTAATCAATGCACAACCGCATTGATCCGTCCTTCTTTTTAACAAAGAGAACCAGAGCACCCCATGGTGAAGTACTCGGTCAGATAAAACCCTTCTCAAGAAACTCCTACAGTTGTTTCTTGAGCTCTGCCATCTCAGCAGGTGCCATTCTATACGGTGTTTGTGCTATTGGTTGCATGCCCAAGATTAGATTAATCTCAAAATCAATCTCTCAGGGTGGAGGTACACTTGGAAGTTCCTCAGGAAATACATATTCAAACTCCCTAACTATCAGAACTTCAGAAAGATTAGAGCTCTCCATTGTGGTGTCGACCACATGTGCCATTAAAGCAAAGCATGCTTATCTCATCAGCTTCTCAGCTACCATAGCTGACACAAGACAGGTTGGAAGAATCTTTCTATCTCCCTGAAAGATCCATGTGTCACCATCATTTGTGAACACAACTTGCTTGGGATCACAATCCAAGACAACCTTATACTTTTCTAGAGTGTCCATTCCAAGAATTATATCAAACTCGTGCATATCAAGTGGAATAAGATCCACCTAAATGCGATGTTCAGAATAGGAAAGTGTGCAGGGAGAATACACCTCCTACAACACTAGAGATCCCATCAAAGGGGTTTGCAACCTCAAGCTCTCTAGCATATGACCAACTGTCATATTGCAATCAAGAATTACTTCTCGAGTGATACAGGAATACATAGTACCCAGATCAATTAAAACAGATACAAAGCAGGATGATGACATATTAGAATAAAATAGTTCCATCTGACTTGTCAAAATCCGTGGGTTGACTACTGCTTCAGGTTAATTCATCGCATAGAATCTTATTGTTGCTTGTTGTTGACCCTATGCTCGATTGTTGGGTGACGTCGAACCAGCTTGGGACGCTTGCCCACGTCCTTGAGTGCCACTCAAAAATTGCCTCCTCCGAGACCCTTGTTGACTCTAACTCTGGGGTTGAGTCACCATTGTGTTCCCGACTGGACAATCTCTTGCCAGATGTCCCACTTGTCTACACTGATGACAGATCCTGGTCTCAGGATAGGGTCTAGGAGGTCCAGTTACTGATGTTGATACTGTGTTGGGGTCTCTATTTGGAACAAAACTATGGCCCCTACCCTTACTTGACGTCCATTATGTTTGGGTATTGACTCTTGATGGTTCTACCGGTGCAGAATACCTTGGCTTCTTAAAGCCCTCAGACCTTTGTCCTTGAAATTGAGTGTATACCTTCTTACTACTGGTATGTCACATCTCGATCACCGACCTTTCTATCCGTCTAACGGACTCCACAAAAGTGGCGAATCTCTCCCTATTTTCCAAAGTAGACACAGGAGTGGTCAATTCAACGTTCAACCCCTTCTCAAAATGTCAAATTCTTTCCTCATCAGTAGCTTCCATATGCGGACAGAACCGCAAAAGCTCCATGAACTTAGCCTCATACTCGCTAATGTTCATCGATCCTTGTCTTATCTTCTCAAACTGAGATATATTCTCATCTAGGTAAGTCTTAGGGAAGTATCTAATGACAAATTCTCATCAGAATTCTTCCCATCCGACTTTGACACTTGGCCTTTTGCCTTCTTCAATAGTCTACCAGTGACCAGCACTCCCTTTTAGCAGATACACTACATGCCTCACCTTCTCGGATTCAGGAATATTGAGGATTCTGAAAGACTTCTCCAGTTCAGTCAACCATAAGTCTGCATCTGCTGGGTCAGCTGTACCAACATACTTTGTGGCTCCTACCGGGCAAAGCCTCTCAAAAGTCTTGCCATCTCCCTGTCCCACATTATGGGTTGGTGCCCTAGGTGCAGGTGGTGGCATCCTATCTGTCATGTGCGTCATAACTACCATGAAATGCCCAAACAGAGCATTGAAAGCTGGATTCTCTATCATGGTTGGGTCAAACTGGGGTTGTTCAGGTACAGGTTCCTCCCTAGTCTGGTCCCTTGCACCTCTTCCTGATGCAACAACATTGTTGTCAGCAGCGTGTTCTTCGTGTGATCCAAACATCTTCAAGTTCTTCTTCTCCTCCTATATGAGCAGAAGTCACTATCAGATAAACTGGAAGACACTAGAATAGACTCAACAACTTAATCCTATGTCTCTATAGACTCATCGAACCTAGAGCTCTGATACCACTTAACTTGTGGCAAAGCATTCAAACAAACCATCATTAACTAAGCGGAAGCGATCATTAGTAGCGGATTATTGAAAATCACTAAAAATTAAAACCTTTTATAAAGAGATACAACAAAGGAAAAAACTTTTTCAAAAAGAATCAAAGTAATTCAATTACATTCTGGTCACAAATACATATCTTGTATCATCTCATCTCAAGATTACAACATCAACTACTCTGTTAAATTGTACACAGGCAGCATAAAAACCTTGAGGCATTAAGCCAAAATCTAAGATCGATTCATTAAAAATCATCTACTGGCTCTGAGGACTTGAGAGTACAGAGACGACACATAGGACTCTATGTACACATATACAAGACATGACAGCCAGTGTCTTCACATGAGAATTCACCGTTGTCCCTGCTGTTGGTGCTGCTCTTCCCTTACTGTAGGGTTTCTGCCTCTTCCTCCGCGTCTACCTAAAAAAATGTTGGAGACTAACGGAGTGAGACCGATGCCCCAGTGAGAGATATAACTCTCTGCCAAAAACATTATTATTTCAGTTTTAATAAAACAAAACTGAGCAGAGGATTCATTTATGTTTGACAGCAGATAATTCAATGTCTAAATAGATTAGAGCATTAATCTTAATCAAAGCATTTCAGCTATTAACTTGATAAAGCAGCATATCACTTATCCATTAAGGAATATGAAGAACATGTATAACATTTATCCATCTAGGATATGCTAAGCAAGGTAACATCAACCAATGATTCTCGTTTTTCAACCTTAAGCAAATATGCTACACAGATGATTACATGTTACAAACATACTTAATGCCCTGAAGAGATGAAGTATATCGTTCATGCTCTAACCGACCACGATTACGTTAAGTATCTGTACCACACAAGGTCAATGGAAGAGCCAGAATCCAAGACCTCAACCTTCTCGATCAGTGTGAGATTATATGGCAGAGACATCATGTGTCAAACTGCAATTAGCTTGCCAAGGTATATTGGCATCTTCGCTATAGAGTTATAGCCCACATCATATACTCTCTTTAGGGTTATGGCCCGTAGCCAATGCCTAGTTTCATATCATGGAGTCATGGCCCGTAGCCATACTCATATTGGGGTATGGTCCGTAACCAATCTCGTACATAGGATATAGCCTGCAACCATTCCCATGGGGCATAAGGATATGTTTGCCCAATTACCCCCACATATTCAAAAATATGCACTCTGAGTTTAACTCATTTCACCATTCAGCAAATTCTAATGCTGATGGATCTGTGGTTAGGGCAACTATATTATATGATATCACTTGAAGTGTATTACCATATTCCTTTAGCATCAAACATGTTTCCAAACATCAACTATTATAATTATTGCTACAAAGAATGTGTAATACTTCCATCAAATACTGTTCAAATCTTTAATAAAGCATTGGGATCTCAAGTCTCATTACAGGCATTCTCATTCCTCATCAAACTCATCATCATGATTAAGGAATATGGGTATTCAAACCCTTAGTTCATCATAGAACACTTGTTACCACTTATCAGATAACTAAACACCTTCAGGTCATCTGACCAAGGTAAACATGATACTTGCTACACAAGCATCTCACATGGCTCACACAACCCATTTCATCTCTTGTTACCTCTCACTAGGCAACAAAGCATATTATGGCTCACAAGGCCCATTTCATCTCTTGTGACCTCTCGCTAGGCAAAAAAGCATAATATGGCTCACAAGGCCCATTAACAATTTCAATAAATGAAACATCATAGCTCATACCTGGCTATGCTCATCGTCTCATGATACATGCATGGTCAGAACACATGATGACAGTTATATCAATTACATATCGATATCATGCTATAAAAGGGTAACACCACTAATCCTTTATTAGGGTTAGGGTTTCCCAATTCATGTCAATTAGAGATACTCATCCCATTATCCATCATTAGATCTATGGTTAATCATCTCATTTCCCAAAATTAGGGTTTCATGTACTATAACCCAAAATTAGGGTTTCTCATACTTTTACCATGTATTAGGGTTTTACACATCACTACCCTGAATTAGGGTTTCTTACAACATTTCCCCAAATTAGGATTTCATGAAGCTTTACCCGAATTTAGGGTTTCATGAAACATCCTCTTTTAAATTTGGGGTTACCAATAAAATACCTTGAATTTGGGTTTATCATTTAATTACTCTAAATTAGGGTTACACCATCACCCTAGATAAGGGTTTCACTTAGCATTGCCTTAAATTAGGGTTAGGGTTAATTAACCTTCTCGATTAGGGTTTTATGGTCTCATCATCTTGGATCATACCCTAATTACATTTTTCATTTTGAAAGTGTTGAAGATTAATCACTACATGATTCTCACTCATGTATAAGTTCCCTCTCTCTTATCCCCACTAGGAGGTTAATTACTTTAATCTTGATTAGATTGAATCAATCTCGAATGAAGGGTTATCATAGTGTATTAAGTCATTACTTCCATAAGCATCAAAGGTTAACCACTATAAAGGTACTAATCATCTAAGTACTTCAGAGGTACAACCACATGATTTAACTTGGATATATGCTATTAACAATCAAGGAATTCATTGGTATTTCATAACTTTGAAACAATTAGATTTCCAAACGGCTATGTTACTTTTGAACCTTCAAATGGTCTTGAGGTGCTTGACCTCCATTTGGCCTTGAGGTGCTTGACCTCCATTCAGTCTTGAGGTGCTTGACCTTCATTCAGTCAACTCTCCCAAACGGTCAAAGAGCCCAAACAGTTTTGAAGATCAAATTACCCAATCGATCTTGATTGAATTTACCCATTCGATCTTGATTGATTTTACCCATTCGGTCTTGATCACTTTTACCCATTCGGTCTTGATTTATTTCACCCATTAGGCCTCAATCAATTTTACCCATTCGGTCTTGATTGGTTTTACACATTCGGTCTCAATCAATTTTACCCATTCAGTCTTGATTAATTCCATCAATTAGGGCTTCAATCAATTCAATCGATTAGAGTTTGTAATCAGTGGAATATCCATCACTGAACTTATTACAAGTCAATAAATTAGAACCATTAGATCATCATCCAACCATGATATCTCCTGACCTCAAACGTTCTTGAGGTTGTATGACCTCAAACGGTCTTGAGACTGTTTGCTCACCAAATGATCTTGAGATCATTTAGTCTCAAGAGTGAAACCGTTTGCCTAAGATATTCATTGAGATGTGTGCTTAGGATGATGTCATCATCATCAAGCTTCGATCCTTCAAAATATACTACCATTCTTATGGTGATTCTATCAATTAACCAAAGGTATTTCGAGAAGAACAAAATGATCAATCATGAAATGAAGAATTGAATGCAATAATAGCATTTAAGGGTTCAAGTTATATAACCCACCTTCAAAGTTGAAACCAAGCTTTAAGATTCATGTCTCTAATGGTGAATGAAGCTTTCTCAACCTCCCAAGGTCCATCCTCAAGCTTTTGAGTGAAAATAAATGGCTAGGATTGAAGATTGCATGGAGAAAAGAAGAAATCAAGCATTGATTTTTTATTTCCACCACGAAATCAAGGTTGAAGATGATTAAGGAACTTACCTATAGGTTGGGGCACATCCTCCTATTTCTACTAAGCTTCCTTGTGTTCAACCAAAGCAAGGAGAGAAAGAAAATCTAAAAAAGAGTCTTCAAGTGGGTGGAAAATGAAGTGTTTATAAGGGAATTTCAATGAGAGAGAAAGTCTTATAATAATCCTTCAACTCCCCAAATTGGTGCCACTTAACCCCCTCACTTCCTTGCATACGGGGCTATCGACTCCACCTTAGAATTCCTCTTCATTATCCATGAATTAAAGGAAAAACAATTAAGCACCTTAATTCATATAAAACTAATATCCCATATTTAGTGGATATTACTTTTTAGTTAACTAATGTGAGTGGGCTCTCCACTCACTTAGGATACTTTCGGTGCCATAGTAAGGCACAAGGACGTCCACTCTTATCCAAATTCAACCTTCTCATATTTGGTTGAAGGGCACTCCCATTAATATATTTATTTTTGCATTAAATTGAATTATGTTTCCAATTATGCTTAAATCTTGATTATTTTAATATCAAGATTCTCTCTCCTCCAAAGTGATTCAAATGAGACACCCTTCTCATTTTATTTTCTCTACATGATGCCAAGAATCATTAGGGACTCTCTAGGAGTGACATTTTGCATATTGAACCTTAGATTTTGGGTAAATTGCACATTACACCAAAACTAGGTTTTAATGCACAAACATTGCTTAATATGCTCTTTCTTGGTACTCAGGCTTCTACAATCCATACCTCTGCATTGTTTTCATTCTTTTGAGGAACATTTTATCATGTACAAGTTGCAAGTTAACCCCTCAGCTTGGGTGATTTGCACTTTAGTCCAAAACAGACAAAACATTTTTTCAACATTATTCAAGGACTAAAATTGAAACATAAGTTCCTCTTGAGCCTTAATTACTTTTCAAGAGATAAGAGCAAGAATATAATTAAATTTATTGAACAAAACATCTTGGGTTAAGGCATAACCCAGGTCAGGGATGTTACATTCAAGGACCCCCACAACTTTACTACAGGGTCGAAGTAGATATACGGGGTCGAATACAAGGACGTGGGGATGTTTAGGACGCTTAAGATCTCGCTCTTAAGTCAGATAAGCCAATCTGATAGTTGATAAAAGTATCAAACTAGAATGAGTCTAGCAAAATGTCACGAAGTAAAACAAAACAAAAAAATGTAACAAAACAGAGTCCATAGGATTCTACTAATCTGAGAGAAGGATTTCTTGGCTATGTAACCACAAGTTGGGTAGTCTATTCACCCATTCTCAGGAATAGACAACCCTCAAACACCCCGGCAAGCAACCTGCATCCAAACATAGTATGTATTGTGGTATCTGTTCTTGTGGGGTCATCCTATTCTATTTCGCACAGCATGACTAAAACCCATCAATGACATGAAACCTCTCTCGAGGATGACAAATCAACACCCTAGAATATGCTAGATACCCTCTCAGGTCTAGAATACTCTGAGATGCTAGGAACATCTGTGATCTGGGAAGAACCAGCTAGTGGGCCCGACCATACCAGGCTAGACCCGGCCATGCCCAAGTCAACAGTTCTATACAAATCACCTTGAACTGTCCTCCTTTCAGATTTTGATCCAAACTACCTTCTCTTGTCTATTTCTATAATGAATCTCTCGATACAGGTAGAGATAGAAGTTCAAGCAAGAAAGAGATCAACCAAACTAGCAATCATAACCAAAAAGAGAAGGTAGAACATAAAACGTACTAAATCTGAAATAAAATTGCTTGCTTAGGGTAAAAGTACATAAACATGCTCAAAACGGGAAACAAAGCAAACAGTAGAATAAAGGAGAAGAAGAAGAGATTTATCCCATATAGGAGATGTGTCTCTCACTCCTTAGCCTCTGTATAGGTCGGATCTCATATTTGGGTCATCCTACTTAGTTTTATGGACTCCTTGGCTTCATTTCTCTTTAATTCTGCCCCAAGAAGCAGCTTGGTGGGTATATGGAGGTGGAAGATGGCTGGGAATGATAGGATATGGGTGACTGGTGGTGGAAATTTACGGTGGATGAGAGAAAACTGGAGGAACTGATGTAGGATGAGCAGTTCATCCCTTATAGACCTTGGAACTCTCCCACGGGGATTTGGGAACCAAGAATGTGTGGAACCTCTCAAAATTCAGAAGTCTAAATCTCACAACACCTCTCCAGGTCACGGGGGTGAGTATTTATAGCTGAAGGCAGAGTGTATGTAATGAGTGGTCACGACACCTATCCCAGTCGTGACCCAAGTCTCGGTCCGATCGTGTTAGGCTGGTCACAGTCATGCTGAGAGTCGTGGTTGATGCAGACATTGTAGTCGAGGTAGATCCCTTGGTCGAGTCATTGTCTTCTTGACCACAGTTGAGATAGACCCCACGGTTGAGGTGGTTGTGTTGTGGTTGCGGTCATGTGTCACGGTTGCACTGGTGTACCGCGGTTGCGGCCTTGGCCTCGGCCTGACCGTGCTGAGCTGGGCTCAGTCGTGTCGAGTGTCAGTCAACATAATGTCTTGGTCGCGATCGCAGCATTGCCTCCTTGGCCACGGTCGTAGTGTCCTTCTTCACATTATCGACATCATGAAACAAACCCACCCCCACAGGGGGGTGGGGGCTATTACTAGTGGTCAATGGGCCGGTGTCAATGAACCTTCTGATTGGCGAGGATGCATTCTATTAAAGGACTGGCCATCGAAAATAGGGTCTAGGATATCAAAAGTTTCTTGGGCCCTCTATTCGGTTAGCAAGACAACTGTCTCCTAAGCAGGTGCACATAGTGTGATGCTTAGTCTGCCATGGTCACGATGGATCGAAGTCTAGCTACTGCAAAACCATGTGTTGGGGTGAAATCTTGGAGAATAGACGTCATTTCAGGTTCGGTGCCTATAAGTCCCAAAATTGGCTAGTTGAGCAACTTTATCAATGAAAAGATATAAATTACTAAAAGATATGGATCTAGGGTTATTTTGGGCATATTAAGTCTATAATGACACAAAACCACAAATAAATGCTTAGCATAAATGCCTGAATTTGGGTGTTAGCAGGTTGGTAATCCAATATTCAAATGAAGTCATTGTAGTATTCAAATGGATCTGTTCTTGTAATCAGAGTGAAGCTATTTTAGGTATTCAAATGGTAAGCATTCCATTATTAAAATATTGAGAGGGCGTGATTGGAAGGAAAGAAAAATATTCTACGCTAGAATTCCAAAATCCTTTACATTATTTGGACTATAGAAGAAAAAGTGTCAACAAACTTTGTGTGTATAGTCTAGATTGTTGTCAAAACGTCCTCCTAGAAGGACCTTGTAAGGAGTGCAACCTGATAGGGTACAACTCCTTACTTAATTCAAGAAAATAATTTGCATAAAAACCCATAAATACAAAATAGATAAGTATAGAAACATCATTTGTGGTAGCGGAAATAAAAAATGAACTATTACATAATTTCATTATTTTAACTTAACATTGAATCTTATAGGTAACATCTAAATTAAGAATATAATTACTAGGGTCACATTGTGATGAGAAACCTTCCCATCTTGTAGTGCATCCTTTCACTTAGTCTAGAGCAAAGTCTCCTCCCCCTAACCCTCAGGTTGTGCTAACTCTAGGTGGGTTGAAAAACTACACCTAGGAAAAAAGAAACTAAAGGAAGTACATCAACGAATGATGAGCATGCATTTGGTAAAATAATTGGACATTTAATAAATTAAGAGAAGATTTTAAACAAAGAGAGTTTGTAGGGAAATAAAACCCAATGCATGTAGGCAAATAAAACTCAGTGCCCAATCATGTATGGTAGGGGAATAGAACCCAATGCCTAGAAGGGGAATAAAACCCAGTGCCAATAAAACATTATAGGTGTCAGGGGAATAAAACCCAATACTTATATGGTGTCACTACTTCTAGTTATGACTATTCGTTCACACATGCAAATAGGGTAGGCAAGAATGAAGTACAATTATTTGCATGCAAAGGATAAGAACATCAGGTTTACATCAAATGGGGTCAAAGGACCCAATCATTTGTAAGATTAGGTCATAAGACCAATAATGAGGTATAAACATTAACAAATCAAGATAATATTAATACGGAAGATTATTTTCAGAAATGATAGGATTGTCCACAATTCATCCAATGCCTCATATGGGAAAAGATACATAGTCTTGATATCATGCCAAATTTAAATAGAGTACACATACATACCTTGACTTGAGTATTAAGTTAGAGATTGGATTATAACCTTCCAAGTCTAAAGTCAACTCAACCTACATATAAGAATAGGACCATCAATTAGGGTTTAATTCAATAATATCCAACTAAAACCTTAGAAATCCAAATCCATCACTAAACCCTAGGTCAACTCTTATTACAAACCCATCTTTAAGTTTAGGGTTTCTTAACAATATATTGCCTAAAAAGAAAAACTTTTTTAATCATGATGTTACCTTTAGTTACTATTAATATTACGAATCAAAGAAAAACCCAAAAAACCCAAATCTTTGACAAAAACCTAGATTGATACATGATTGTATCATAGAGAGTAGGTCCATGGTTGTTGATCATGGAGTTGAATCCAAGATCCCAACTTTATCCTTGAAAATCTATCTTTAATTACTAATGTGGTATTATGAATGTTTAAATTCCCAAAATAAATTCTTTAAAATTTGTGAACTAGGTGGAATAAACTATACCAAAATATAGGTAAAATTCGCAGGATTCTAAAACATTTTTTTAAAATATTGGATGAACAAAGAGAAAGTTATGAGATTTTGAAGTTTTGACCAATTTGAATTTGCTAAAAATCTATGTCAATAATCTAATGGATCAGCTGAACTTATTTGTCCCAATCACGGGTGGCCAAGTATCCCGAGTCCACTTCCAGTTAGTCACTCATGAAGAAACACAATTCATGAGATAAAAATATGCAACTGGCTTTGGGGAGAAAACAAGAAAAGAAACAAGGTGAGGGAAAAAGGGAAAAATCACAAGAGGATAACACCTTTCTTGCATGATTGCCATGGTTGTGAGCAGTTAGAGCTAGAAAAGCATGGATTTGGGAAAACCCCTTCATCGTGTTGATTCGTTGATCTAAAGGTACTGAATAGAAGAACAAAGTTAGCCAAACTCACCTTTAAACTTGATTGAAGACTGGTGATGCCAGGTGTTAGTGTGAAACACCATAAGATAGATAGAAAGACCTTCTTGGAAGTAGAAAAACACACATCCAAAGGAGGAATTGACCCGAGAGAATGATCATTTTTCAAGAGGCGAAACCCTAGGAGGGGTCAAACATATATAGGGTTGAACCCTCGGGATTCCACGAGGGTGGCGTTCGAGAAGCCTCATGATGAGAGTTGGTTAAAGCCAAATTACTTGACAAAAATCATCGAGTAATGCATCGACATGTGTAGAATTGAATCTTGAATTAGTTGGTGAAGAAATATATAGAAGAAATTGTGAATCGAGAGAGCAATTCAGGTTTTAATAATCCCCTAACCCCGACCAATTTCCAAACTGGGCGTGGGGTCGATCATTCCTGAACCATTAGATCGGATCTAATTGCTGAGAAAAATCACGTGTGTCACCTGTTAGAAGTCAACTCACGACATTGATACATTTCCTAATCAATTTCGACTTAAGTGACACATATTTCAATTTCTTTTCTTTCTTCTTCAAATTGAGGGAGTAAATAACCTCCAAATAAAGTGAAATTTGGTGAGTAAGGTAATAAGGACCCAAAGAATCTAATTTTGGAGTCAAAATTTCCTTTTGGTAAACTTTAATATGTGAAACATGCCTTTTGTGGCAAAGTGTTTTTTCTTCATATTAATGCATTCCTTTATTATTTATTAACCAAAATTTGTGGGTATCTCTCTCTTAACCAAATTACCCAATGAACAAATCTAGAAGGATAATTTTGAACCTAAATGCCTTAATTTGATAATTTTGCACAACTAACCCCTAACTAGTGTATTTCTCTTATTTCTTGTACAAAGGTCTTTAAATAAGTGTATTATTGGCTAAAACTCTTTTATTTGAAAGTTATTATTATTCTAATGCACTCTAATCTAATAAGGGGAGTTCAAATTAAAAAATTTAAATAAAAAAGAGTACAAGACAATATTTACCTGAATTTGAGTATGTTACAACTCTCCGTTATATATTGATTGGGGTTGACCATATTATGAGTTCAATTTCATTGATGCAATGCTTCCTTAAGGATGCCATATACATCTACCCTAGATGGACCACTTAGAAAGTGTATTCAGGTACCCTAGTTATTGCAACTATTTTAGTTTAATTAGTAGCCAACAATTAGATAATGCTTTTTTTTTCGAACAAATTTTCTAATTTTTTTTAAAGATCAATGATTTTAAGGCCCTTCCTAGAGAAGGATATCCTAAAACTCAACTAGTTTCTCTATATGGCTAGCATGCGGTATGAAAATTATGTTCCCATAGATCTTTTCTCGATCAAAGGTATTAGTTCTTCTAATAGGTTCGAGTTTTAGTCTTAAATGGTACTCAACCGTCCAAACCCTTACATGGTGGTGACTTGGTTTTTAAAAACATAGATACATTCCAAAATGTTTCTTTTGTTTCTGTAAGATAAATATGTATGTATATAAATATAGATTGTCGTTGGAAAATCTGTGATAGAAATATGAAATTGGCACCAAAATAAATATGAAGCCAAGTCACCAACCATAACTTCCCAAATAACTATTTTGTTTTAAGTCAGGTTCAAAGAGGTGTCTAAAGCCTACATCTGTCTCAAGATAATCCAAAAAAAAACTATTGTCTACTTGTAACACTTGAGACCATATGCTAATTTTGATATGATCCTTATAGATATTACTTTCCTTCTATATTCCAATGTAAATAATCATACTTTGGTTCACAATGAAGGTACTTGCACAAGAAAAGAATATAGTTGTATGTTACTTTCATGTACTGCTTGGGCGCCTCAAACATCTATAGTTTCTAATGCAAAAGCTCGACCTGCACATCTCTCAACATGATGTCCCTTATGATTATCAAGGTTGTTCCCTGGGGGATGATGTGGTAGCTGTGTCGGCACTTGGCGTTTTTGAAGATAAGGGAAATCTAGTTGAATATGCCCAAGATGACCACAATGGTGGCAGGTAGGATCTGAGTTGCCATGTTGGGTAGTGCACTTACATGTAGAATGGTTTCAATGGCAATGGTTATACCTAGAAGGTATCTGTTCTTCACTAGCATGCCTGCACTTGTTTGTGATCTCACAATGTGTTGGGGCCTAAAAACTTTGGTAGGTCTCAACAACTAAGGATTTGTCAACCATCTGTTGGAAGGTGAGGGGAATTTGTGGGACTAGGACACGACCTACATGATAATTAAGTCCTTTCAAGAACAGGTCATCCCTTTGATCCTCACTCCACCCAGCCACATAATGTTCAAGCAGTAGGAATTTTTGCACATATGTGGGAACATATAAGGAATGTTGCTTTAAATTATAGAATTCAGCTTCCTTCTTCTTGAGAGCAGTGGTGCAAATGTATTTCCCATGGAATAGTGTAAAAAATTGATCCTAGGTCAAATTGGAGATGTCATGAGTTGTGTGATCCCATTCCACCAAACACACACTGATCCATCCAACAGATAAGAGGCAAACCTGATCTTTTAGTGAGGAGGACATGCCATGCCATGCCATCAAATGTTTTCTCTATGGCTAAGACCCAGCCATCAGCCTTATCCACAATCTCAGTTCTCCTTCACCCTTGAAGAAGGGTGGTTGCATTTTCATGAAATCATTTGGGGTGTACTCCATCTACTTATCTGGCACAGGAGGGGTTCTCAACTTTCCCACCATGGCCGTGGTGAGAAAGTGTCACAGGAAGGCTAGCTCCTGCAAAGGCTGAGATTAGTCAAAGTAGGTGTGTTGATGTCACCAACCCCATGAACAAAGTTATGGTGTCTCCTAGGAGGGGTATCCATGCCAAAACGATAGTTCTCTGGTGTGGTGAATCCATCCAAAATGTCAGGCTGAGGGGTAACACCAGTATCTGCAAACAGGTTGGTCTTCTTGAAATATAGATGTGTTGATGTCCCCAACCCCATGAACAAAGTTATGGTGGCTTCTAGGAGGGGTATCCATGCCAAAACGATAGTTCTCTGGTGTGGTGAATCCATCCAAAACTTCAGGCTGAGGGGTAACACCAGTATCTGCAAACAAGTTGGTCTTCTTGAAATATAGACATAACTTATAAGGGGAAGGGCTCCAAGGATGAATTTATGAAATAGTTTGATTATTGAGCACAATTATTCTATGATACCATCTTGTAAGGAGTGGGACCCAGTAATAGACCACTCCATACTTAATTCAAGAAAATAATTTGCATAAAACCCTGTGAATACAAATATGTCCAAATAAAAGGGATGCATTATATTTTCTCAAACAGCTACGTACAATAACATAGTTTGTGACAACAGAAATAAAACTATGAGTAATACATAATTTTATTGTTTCAACTTAACATTGATCCTTATAAGAAAAATCTAAATTATGAATATAATTATCAGAATCATATTGTAGTGAGCAACCTTCCAATCTTGGTACTCATCCTTGCACTTGGTCTAGAGAAAAGCCTCCTCCTCTCTGACCATTGGGTTGTGCTAACTCTGGGTGGGTTGAAAAACAATACCCAAGAAAAAGGAAACAAAAGGAAGTATGTCAGTGAATGCTAAGTATGCATAGGGTAAAACAAAATGGCATTTAATAAATTGAGAGAAGATTTGAATTAAAGAGATGTCAATAATGAGATATCCAAAACATAAGAGTTTTTCCAAAAAGATTTAACATGTCCAAAAGATGAAGCAGATATTAATAAGGATATGGTTAATAAAATGTTTCGTTCCATACTCATATCAACATAATCACAAGGATATATAGTTGCATGGTGATAAATAAATATTGACTAGCATATACTAAAAATTAGGGTAGGAACCCATAAATATTCCATACCAAAGGGCGGGAGGGCTAAAACCTCACTGCTAAACAAATATAGTAGTTTGCTAGGGAATAAAACCCAATGCCCAAAATCATATACGACAGGGGAATAGAACCCAGTGCCTAGAAAAGGAATAAAACCCAGTGCTTATAAAGAATTATAGGTGGCAGGGGAGTAAAACCCAGTGCCTATATGGTGCCACTACTTCTAATTATGACTAGTCATCCACAGATGCAAATAGGGAAGGCAAGAATAAAGTATAGTTATTTTCATGTAAAGGATAAGAATATCATGTTTACATCAAATGGGGTTAAAGGATCCAATAATTGGTTAGGTTAGGTCATAAGACCACCATCAATGAGGTACCACCATTAACAAATCAGGATATATTAACAAGGAAGGGTACTTTCACGAAATGAAAGGATTGTCCATAATTTAGTCAATGCCTCATATGGGAAAAAGATATTTAGTCATGATACTATGCCCAGTTTAAATAGATGAGACGTGCATACCTTGACTTAAGTATTAAGTAAACCTAGGGTTTAATTAAGTGATATCCAAGTGAAACCTAGAAATCCAAATCCATCAGTAAAACTCTAGGTTTGACTCTTGTTATAGACAAATCTTTAAGTTTAGGGTTTCATGACAATATCTTGACTCAAAGTAAAACTTTATTAGTCATGATGTTACCTTTAGTTACTATTAATATCACAAGTGAAAGAAAAACTCGTAAATCCCAATCTTTGGAAAAAAAACCTAGATTGACATGTGATTCTATCTTAGAGGGAGGGTCCATGGTTACTGATCATGGAGTTGACTCAAAGATCCCAACTTTATCCTTGAAAATTTATCTTTAATACTAATGTGGTATTATGAACGTTGAGAACCCTAAAATCAATTCTTTAAAATTTGTGAACCAGGGGATAAAAACTATACCAAAAGGTAGAGAAGATTCTTAGGATTCTGAAACATATTTTGTTTGAAATTTTTGGATAAACATAGAGAAAGTAATGAAATTTTCAAGTTCTGACCAATTCGAATTTGCTAAAAATTCACATTAATAATCTAGTGGATCAGGTCAGCTTACTTGGCCCAATCACGAGTGGCCAAGTATCTCGGGTCCACTACCAGTTAGTCACTCGTGAAGAAATACAATTCATGAGATGAAACTACAAAACTACCCTTGGCAAGAAAATAAGAAAAAAAATAAGGTGAGGGAAAAAGGAGATAATCATAGGAGGATCACCCCCTTCCTTGCCCGCTCATCATGCATGTCAGAAGATAGAGCTAGAGCGGTATAGATTGGGGAAATCCCAACATGGTGTCGATTCGTCGATCCAAAGGTACCAAAATGAAGAGCGTAGCAACCCGAACTCACCTCCAAACTTAATTGAAGACCGGTTATGTTTGACGTCAGTGCGAGGTGCCACAAGCCAGAGAGAGACTTGCTTGGTAGCAGGTAAACACACGTCCAAAGGAGGAATTGACCAGAGAGAACGATCATTTTTGACAAGGAGAAACCCCACGAGGGGTCAAACATATATAGGGTTCACCCTTTGGGCTTTGACGAGGGTGGGTATCGAGAAGCCTCGAGATGAGAATTGGGAAAATCCTAAATACTTAACATTAATCATTAAGTAATGCATCGACCTGTGTGGAATTAAATCTCAAATCAATTGGCGAAGAATTATCTAGAAAAGGTTGTTAATCGAGATAGAGATTTGGGTTTTAATAATCCCCTAATCGCTGGCCAATTTCCAAACTGGGTGTGAGGTGGAAGACGATCCCTGAACCATCCGATCAAGATCTGTTAAAAGTCAGCCCGCGTGATATCAATACCGTTCCTGATCAATTTCGACTAAAGTGTCACATATTTCAATTTCTTTTCTTTCTTCTTCAAATTGAGAGAGTAAATAACCTCCAAATAAAGTGAAATTTGGTGAGTAAGGTAATATGGACTCAAAAATCCAATTTTGGATTCAAATTTGCCTTTGGTAAACTTCAATATGCGTAACACACCTTTTGTGGAAAAGTGTCTTTTTTTCATATTAATACATTCCTTAATTATTTAATAACAAAATTTTGTGTATGTCTGTCTCTGAATCAAATCTATCACAGGAAAAATCTGGAAGGATAATTTTAAAGTCAAATGCCTTAATTTGATACTTTTGCAGAACTAACCCCAAACTAGTGTATTTCTCTTATTTTTTGTATAAAAGCCTTTAAGTAAGTATGTTATTAGCTAAAACTTTTATATTTAAAAGTTATTATTATTCTAATACACTCCAATCTAATAAGGGGTGTTCATATTAAAATATTTAAATAAAAAGGAGTAAAGGAAATAATAAGTTAAATTTGAGTACATTACAGACCTGTGAGCACTCGATCCGGGTGGGTTAAAGGGAATATGAGTGACGCTCGATTGCACCTCATTCCACTCTTATCATGCATCATAGGACGGTCACCGTGAATCTAAAAATGATCCACATCTGAGGCTTTGAGCAGTCTAAACGCTACCTGGATCACATCCGTGACTTTTGCTATCGGGAAGTAGTGGCTCAATTAATCAATTTCCCAGCTGACACAAAAGGTTTATTAGGCTTTGATTGGTTTGTTGTAATCGGTCTGAAAAACTTATGAACTAGAGTTCCTTAAGTAATTTTTCATGATTAATTTAGAATAAATGCTGGAACTAGAGTTTTGTGATTTATGATGAGTTACAGATTTACATATCAAACACAGTTCTTGAGTTCCCTCTTAGAAAGACTGGAAAACAAACTCAATAACAAGTAACAATATTTCCTCTAGAATTATATTCTTCATTCTTCATAAAAGACACATATATGTATAACCAAAAAATGTTAGCGGTGTTAATATTGTTTATTGCAAAAATTATAAAATAATTTGGCAAAATAACAATATAGTTACACCATATAAAATGGTATTACACTAAAACCACCAATTATCAGTGTGACTTAGAAAATATAAAATATATGAACACTAGAAAAAAGTGACTAACTGTGACAAAAAATGTGATTTATCTAACATATTTCTAAAAATCATATTTAAATAATATAATTCAAAAAATGATAATTAAGTAGCCCTGTGCGCTGAGAATATACGAAAGATTATATTGTACATTGTGTCAAACAACGATGAATCAAAACTTATATTTACGAACACATAAAATGTAAATATTATTATAATATTTTGTACCTACAAAGTAAAATATAAATATTTCCATGTGATTTTAGCCGCAATATCTTTATTAAAATAATAATTATACGATATTAGAATATTTTCCAAGAGAGTGGCATCTGTATCATGACTACTTCTGTTTGTTATGGTTAAACAATATCATGGTTATTCATTTTATGATTCTTTCTATATGTATTTGCCATCCTTATTTGTTATATATTATATAATTAAAATTAACATTTTTTATGATTTCTATATTTACACTTACAACACATCAATCGCATAGAAGTGAATGGAATTAAAATTTTAAAAATTGAATTAGAATTTTAAGAAAATGAGTTCCACATAACTTGTAATTTACACCAAACCAATCGGTGCCTTATTGAGAACCATGGTGGCAAGGATTAGAGCTTAAAATGGGCACAGCCAATCGAGGAATCAAATAGTTGTTGAGTTGGCGCTTTCCGGTTTGAACGGGCCATGCAACACATGGTTACCAGAACTGGTTTGTTGGAGTCATAAATATCTAAATCGAAACGCCGGACATATGTTTATTGCGGGCCCAAGTTTTAAACCTGATCCAAACAAGAAGTTGGACAATCGGGCTTATTGAAGAGTAAGAACATGTGGATTAGGAACTGGTCTACGGATAGGTTGGAGGCTGGTGCATGCATTGGCGCCTGAAATCACTCGTCAAGTTGGGATATAACCCAAGTGGCACATGAAAAACGTAGTACAAGGCGACCCTTCCAGGATGATGATGTGTTTGGACCTAGCTAGGATGTGCCCCGTCACTGAAACCATTCTATATAGTAACAAATCTTCAAGTGAGTCAGAAAGCTTCAGGAGATGGTGAGGGAAAACATACGAGGCAATAGCCCTACCAAGCCGCTAATCATATAGCAAAAGGTACATCGGCTAAATAACCAATGACAGCAATGGGTGCTCAGGCTAAGCCTATAAAACTACAACCTCTCTCTCTGTCGGTCATGCGATCAATCTTCAAGGATCAAGTCTGAAAGTGACTTCAGCTCAATCATCAGCAAAAATCCTACCAAGGTTCCGCCAGTTATTTCTTCAAGGATCAATTCTGAAAGTGACTTCAGCTCAATCATCAGCAAAAATCCTACAAGGTGCCGCCAGTTAGTTCTTTCTTTCCTATGTGCGACTCTATCTTTCTATATGTCGCCATCGATCTGTCCACTCGTTAAATAAACTATGCATTGACTGACCCATAATTAGATGAAATATGCTATGTGGATACATTTTGGGACCCAAAACAGAAACCAAACATTCTATACCACATGTTAGAAGGTACAACAAACAAAATAATGTATTTTATTTGTTATTCTTTTTAACTTGTAGTAGAGAATGCTTATGGTTCCATTTTAGATTCTAAAATGGATCTGCATAGCAAACCTCTCTAATTTGATAGACCTACAAGGCATTAACCAAGAAAACTAACGATACAGTAGATAAGCAAGGGCGTACGAAATGCCCAGATGGCGCAATAAAAGGTGGATGCCGGTCGACAAAAGGTTGAGATGGTGGGCTCTATGCACATGCACATCGATAAAAAGGTGGGGGTAATCAATTAGCTACGGAGCATTGCGACAAAAGTATTATAAAATTGCATACGAGGAAATAGCGTATCGTTGTTTATTTTCGATGTTAAATAGTAGTAAAGGGAATATACTTGACTAACGGTAAATTTTAGGAGCTGTAAAAAGAATGGTACATTTCTAGAGTGATGAAGCTTCCTTTGGAACTGTTTTTCGTTTAGGGAGTAATGTGCTCTGGTTGGAGACGTGATTCAATAATAGCACACTGTTTTCATTAGAGACACATTCTTCCATTTCTTTTTGTCGGTGATGTGTTTTCTTCAATAAAGATTTGTTTTCCTACACTATTGTTTTGTTATATGTCAATCTCGTATGTGAAATATTAACTTTCAAATTTAATCTCATTTGAGTTTAATATTGGATGATGCAAGAATAGTTATCGAAAATAGTACATGATATGTTATTTTGACCACTGGCAGAGTCAGAATTTTAGAGTGGGTGAAGCACACTCTAACATTTTATTTTATTACTATAATGTTCTTCAAGAATATAACATATTTTTTCAAAACAATCAAGATATAAAAGCAAATAGATGTAAGATAAAAACAATCATCGTGGTTGCATATTTTGGGCATATTGCCTAATAATAACAATTAACATTTTTGAAGATATCATTTTGAACATAGAACATCACACATCATTGGGATACACATCCCTCATCCTATTCAACCTATTACGTTTTACAAATGTCATCAGAGAAAATGTTGCATATCTGAGAACACTATATTCATCCAACGACAACATTCATTTAGCCAACTTGACGAAAAATATGTCTATGAAAACTCATGTCAACATGACTGACAAATCAATGTTGTTAAGTAGAATTTTAATGGCACATTGACAATTAAGGTTATAGTGTGAAATTTAGGATCTAATTCGTGAATCTTCTTTTAAAACTAACCCTACCAAATTCACTTTGCGGCTTAGATTCTAATACGTCTCTAACATCACCCACTCCACTACTTGGTCAGCTTTCTTCTCTACCAAGGATGGTTCCATGGAACTTTTTTCTCAATTAAAAATATTTATATATCTAATAGATTTGTATTTATATATTTTTTGAATGCTTAAAAAGACAAAACAATCAAACAATATAAGATGTAAAGCATAAAATACCTTACAAAAGTGTAAAACATAACGAAGAAATATGGAAAAAGAGAATAGTAAACATACATATTTAGAACTTTGATGAGAATAGTCAATGCTTTTCGACAATGATCTAGGGAAGAGTCTCGCAACAATAAGAAAACATTGAAAAATGGTATGAAAAGTACCATTCTGTATGACCCTTCTGTCAAGAGAGCCTTTGTTTCTCCTAGATGATTGTGTTTACAATGAGTAACACCGAGATATCAATGGGGTGTGAATCTCCTGTGCCCGGGATAGTGTCCCAGTGCATCACAACCATACAAACTGATGGTGGTCCCACGCTTCCTGAAAATTGGATGTGAAATACACAGCTCAATGATATTAATAATTGAATTTCGTTTGGCACAAAAAACAACTGAAACGGAACAACTGGCTTCCCATAAAATTTAAGATAAAGAGTACCCGTTGAAATAAAAATAAATAGACAGAAAGACGGATCCTCTCGCTAGTATGAATTGAACAAAAGGATACCAAACAAATATAATAATGGCCATCTATCCAGTACGCATGTGAAGAATTCAAACGGAGAGTGTGAGAGATCGACAACCTCCAGCCAAGAACTACCGTACATAATCGTGAAAGAAGGCCATGCATTATCATAGTTATCATCTCGCCGCCTGTCGTGTCTAGCAAGAGCCACAACCGGCAGCCACAAACGTGACGTGAGAAATTTAGGGCGAAGTAAGTCAGCGTGATCTGAGGGCAAAGACGCGAAGTATCCTGTTAAATCTGTGTGGTCTGGTCTGGGCAAGTTAAATACTATTTGAGATATCCGATTACGGCCCGATATCCGATTCAATCCATGTGGCATCTTAGCATACGGTCATACACTATACGGTTTTATCTTAAAAACTGGGTGAACACGGACCTCAAGCTGCCTTAATGTGGCTCCGCCACTAATTCTGATGCTAGTATTACTTGAAAAACTTATTTGTACAAGAATCATAGACTTCAGGATATTTCTTGTGCTCTTAATTTCAAGAGGTTGTTCCTTTCATCATACAAAGCAAAATTTACATGGAGATACATAACGATGTGAGGAAACATCGCCAATTAGAAATGTTAAAAAAAGTTTTGAAGGCAATATCAATTGATAGTATCATAAAATACAACAACAAGTTGACTTTTGTCATATTTAGTATATATATGAGTTCTTTGAATTATTGGAAAATTCATTTTTGAGAGTAATTTCTCGTTAAGAAACATCTACGGTTGGAATGAAGAATGACTATTTTCAAATCAAATAATGTGGATATAGACCTAACTTTAGGGTTTATGACATTACGGAATCTAGTTGCAGTGAGAAGAAAAAAGAAACTTATCATCTAGTTCAACATATAAATCTAATCGATTTGTTAACCGTAAGTTACGAATTCGATACATATCCAGAGTTGTAAGAGGAAAAATGTATACCAATGATTAAATCTTCTCTTTGGCGATTGTGATAAGCATGAACTTCTATTCCCGCAATGATTTATAAAGACGAAACAATACTCAATGGAAAGAAATGTAAAATACATGACGGAACTATGCATCCGCATTCTCAATTGCGGTCATCTTAAGGCCAAATGTATCATTATTTATGTGTTATTCAATTTCTTTTTGCATATAAAATCTCTATTTCTCTCTCTGTTTTTCCCCCTTCTCTCTTTCTCTCTCTCTCTACACCCACACACGGAAAAACTTATCATAAGACCGGTGCTATAATAATTTGGTACAAGATCCAATAGAAATTTGCTATAGTATACAATGGATGTTTCTCTCTCCTCATTCTTTTTAGGGGGGTGGGGTTTTATTTCTGTGTGTGTGTTTTTGTGTGTTGGTGTGTTTTTGCGCTACCATGAACCATCGTTGCATACCCCCACAAAGTACGTTGACGTTCATGCCCCAATTTATTTCTGACACCACCCGTTGCACGTTGGCATAACATCTGGTTTGCCGGCCAGTGGGCCTGATATAACGTGGCCAGCAAGCAACCTTAACTGTTGTACAATCTCGACTCTTAGGTACATACTCGTACATGTTCACAATTCCTAGTCGTCCTCGTCCTAGCTCCTCCTCATCAACCCTATAGAGCATATTCATGTACTTTGTTCTAGTGATGGAATGAATACGCAAACGGAAATAAGAAATTGACCCCCGAAGCAATCAACTGCAGCCATGCATCATGAATGTAAGCTAATTGTTTCGGCGGTTGAGCAGAACTTTACGCCCCATAACAGAATGAAAATGCTGAAATTAATGAGGAGAAGAAAGCTTGATGGCGTATTGCTAATCAAGACCTATTGGTAGGACTGTCAATGGGTAAGGGTTAACCCATTTACCTTTTTCCCATACCATGTAGGGGAAGGGTAAGGGTAAAGATTTTTCTTACCCGTTACCTGCCTACCCGCTACCCTCTAACCCGCTACCGTAGTGGGTACCCATACCCTCTAACCCACTACCCCGTCAGTATTTATGTATAATATATTAAATATATTGTCATATTGTTGTTTAAGTCTACTAAATATTCAATATTATGTGGTCATCATTTAAAATAATACATAGTTTTCTTATTTATTTTTTAAGTAGCTAATTTGGTCATGTATATATCACCATTTTTAAGGTGTAAGACCGACATGTATGAAATATTTTCAAGTTTATATACCATTTGACATTATGCATTCATTCTTGAGCATCTTGATATCTCACCTAAATATATAAATATATTGAGAAGTCTATTATTTTTTGTATTAGCATATATTTTGGAAAAACATATCAATTTCCCGCCTCACCATTACCCTCCCCATTTACCCTGTGGGTAAGAGGGTAAGGGTTAGGGGAGGGCAAGGATATTGGTGGAGTGGGGAATTACACATACCCTTACACGCCGCTCTTGGTGGGTAAGGGTAAGGGTAAGACCTTACCCTCCCCATACCCTCCCCATTGACATCCCTACCTATTGGCGGAAAGCAAGACAAGTAATCTCACTCTGAAAAATCGGCGGGATCTATCTATTTTTGTAGATGTACTTCTATACTTTTACCTATAAATTATCCTGTACCTTTTCAGCTTTCATCCGTTTCACTTTCAAATTTATGTTGTATTTCCTATTTCAGAATTCCAAATTTTCCAGCCCAACGGTTATCCCATATGGGTTACTTGAGAAACTCACAACTCCTTATAAGGGGTAGTGGTCTCCTAGAGGTCAGGACCTCTCAAGGGCATCGGAATTTACAACAGATTGGCTAGCCTTGTATATTTCTCAGAATAAAATAATAACACACACGTATTCGTTCTTTCGTTCGCTCGCTTGCCTTGCCCAATCGACAACATTTCAGGCACAACAATAAACCTCTCTTGACTACCTATTAAGCCGACCATTAAATACAATGTTAATGACACAGTTGGAGAGATCTCACTACTACAGATCTTGTCAAAGCTGAAGACAAAATTCCTGACCAATATATGTGAATCCTTGACCAATAAGGTTTGATCAGGGCCAATTCCTGACCAACGTACCCTCGCCAAAAGCTTGGTGACCAATAGTGGTTGGCTATGACCTATCCCTGACCAATAGGAGAAAAATCTCTGGGCAACCATTATAGGAATAAAAAAGAATTTCCTAGGATAATTCTTTGTATCCAAGGCATATCCTTGGCCAATAGGAATGTATGTCATAACTTTCATATGTGCATATATGAACATATATAACAACTAAAATATTGCACATGAGAAGTAAATCATCACACATCAGATGACAACACCTTGAATATAACAAAAAAGAACATTGTATTAAATTTGTAATTGTAATGTTTACATCTAAAAAGCATGATTGAAGCATCATAAATTTTTTCATAATGATAACTCATATCCTCAAATATCACATCCATATAGCATTCATATGCATCGCATGACACATTACATTATTTCAAAAAAAAAAATCTTGCATATTGCCACTCGGGTCTGATTACTTCATTCATTTTTCCTAACATTACTTCCACAACTTCCACCAAGCGGGCTTTCTCTAAGATTTGCTTCAGTCCTACTTTGTGGAGTATTTCCGATATCCTGCATTACATATATATCAACTTTTCATAACAATATATAAGCTCATAAGCGATACTAACACAATTCATAAAATGTATGTAACAAAAGTAATCAAATATAATTCTCATTTATGTATGCATGACACACAACACATGTATTCATCATCATATATAGTAGTCATGCATTTTTTGTTCAACGTGCACATATAGACGGCATAAAATGTATATATAGCAGCAATGTTTTGTTCTAGATAGATGTTTCTTTTTACAAAAAAATATATAGTCTCTTGTTGTCGAGGTTGGGTACATCACGCCGACTTCTTGTACTGTAGCCGGTTAGAAATTTTTTCATTATATCATTTTGATACCATGTACATGTCGTAATATTATAAATATGTTTTACTGCAACATATGTATGCAATATGATGTTACCATACCCAATTTAAAGGAGGTTTGTATCCCGCTTGTGAGAATAGATATCCATTGTACGAATACAACGACGTAGCCATATGGGGGCACGGGCAGGCATATGCCCTACCCGTTGCCACCCTATATACGTATTTAATACATTAATCAATGGATGATAATCGTCAAGTTGTTACTATGGAAGCGTATAGTGCCCCACCCAAATTACAATTACCGATTAACCATTTTCATAAGAGAAAAGGAAACGTTTTGTTTTCTCTTATACAAAGCCATCAAGTTTGTTACCGTTGTCGATTTTATTGCGAAATCAAAATAAAAATAATTGTAATTAATATACAAATTAAGGCCCCTTCGGCTCGCTTGTATGTGGTGTTTCTATACTTTAATGTGAAACAATAACTCAGTCGTGATAATAATTGACGGCTATTGGCTTTTCTTTTTATACTATTCATTCAACTTCTTTCCTTTGTTGAGTTTATTTCTTATAAAATGTAATGTAGACACAATTTTGAGTAGAAGTGGATATTAAAATATCATGTCTAGTATATACTTCAATGACAGAGAGAACCATATCGATGTAGTTACATCACTATCACCATGCTACTTATTTGGATCGATTTTCCACATCGATTTATAAATGCAAGAGCACCTAAAAGTATGCTAAAAGGTTAAAATTTATGTGGCCAACGAGTAATTATTTAATTTTGTGATGTTTGTATACACAACTGATGTAATTTTTTTAATAGGTGTCATTTGATACAAGATTGTAGGGTCAGGCAATATAAGATTGTTAGACTTTCTATAAAAGATGTAGATTGTCAAATTTCTGGGACGGTATATTTTTTCTATCCTTGGTATGATACATAATCTAGGTCTTTTTACTACGAGCACGACCATAAGAGAAACACATCTTTTGTACAAATAAGTTTTACAATCATGTTTTACCAAACTATTTAGAAACTATAATGAAATATTTTATTTAGTATTGTGTTAACTTTAACTTAATTATTCAATGAAGCTTATCTTATTTTCTAATGTTTTGATTTTAGAATGAAGTTAATTTGCAAAATGGTCCTTTTCGGCCCTATAATTATAAATTCCCCCTCTAGAAGTTATCCTTCTGTTAACCCGTTACAACAACTAAATTACAAAGATTTTCATTAACTACAATGATTTATTAGATTAGGGATGATTGACTTAATGATCATTTAAAAAATGATGTACGTTTGGACAACTCTAATGTGTGTATACTATGATTTTCATATCTATCTCATGCTTACCATTTTAGCATTTTATTTCATTCAATAAATTAAATGCTTTTTCTAAATTATTGTTTTGTATGGTGCCACCAGTTTAATTTTTTAGCTTCGCCACTGCATGGTGCCCACTCTGACCATTTTTTCTGGCTACGCCACTGCACAAATATGGAAATAGAACTTGAGCACTTTGTATATTATTTCCATTATGAAGAATGATAATGTATTAAGAAAAGTAGTATGTAACTGATTTATTTCAAAAACTCAGAATTGACGCTATATATACTTCTTACTTGTTGATGCATGGATGCAATGTTGGAAGCAATTTCAAATGATTCACAAATTGATCGTGAGTAATGTTTAAGATTGGTTGAAAAATAGATACAACCTAAAATATAGGTAAGACAACGTTAGTATTTTATATGCATTGATATTATGTAATTAAAGTCAATACATGGTATCAGAATAATGTCATAACTATTTTCTTAAAATGCTACAGTCCATAAATACACTCCTTCACTCTAATAACAAGCGGCCATCTTATTTTTTATGACAAAAACCTTTATTTGAAGTATAAAATTATATTTTATATTTGTTGTTGCAACTTATGTGCCATTGTTATATTTAAAAATGAAGGAAACATATACACATTTCATAGAGATTGCTACTATGTAGTTGAATTTTATTTTCTATCATTTTTTATGTCAATTTAGGCAATTGCAGAGAAGAATAAGATTAATACATCCAAGAAGCAAATGAATCATTATACTAGGCTAAAACGTTTGCAAGAAAGCATCATGAGCTGGTAAGAACATCCAAACTTTGTATTGTCATTATATAATGATATGTGCTCTAAGTGTTATACTTTGAAGTCTATATGTGGTATAAAATAATAATTTTTATTTTATACAGGTAAAGAAACTTGGGCATGCTTAAAATAGATTTGTTAAAAGTTGTTTACACAAAAGACAAGGATATAGTGGTGAACATTTAATGTTATCTATTTATTTCCTCATTAAATTAGATCATGTCATATATTCATATATTATTTTTTAGGAAAAAATTGTGGAACACCACAAGTCCCAACAAAGTGTATTATCATGTGATAATTCTAATCAAAGTAATGAAGATCCAGAAGATGAAGCCATCTGCCAAATCATTAAGCCTATGAAATCTATCCGGAAAATATTAGTTGGTAGTGGTCATGATAAGATGGATGCACGTGGAGCTTCTTTACGAGCAACCAATATTATTTTACTGGATGAAAATTAGAAATACAAGGAGATTAACTTATCATCATATTTTTTATTGTATTAGTTAAATAGTAACTTAAAGCGTGTAAATTTTAGCATTGTGTATTTATAGGAAATCATTGAAGTACTACAAAGCAAAATGGACGAATATAACAAAAATATGGCTAAAGTAAAAGATACATTGAGTGGACTATCTTCTTTGGCTTCTCGAGTACATGTTTTTATACAATGTGTTATATGTTTTGTTATACTTATAGACATTTTTATGATTCTCTTCAAATAAATAATTTTTGAAACATAATTGTATACTTACACATGGTCAACAGTCATATGGTACTGCGTTCTTTCATGGATATCAATTTCTAGGACCATGACAATGGCAAATCTTCATCTTTATCAGAGTCAGAATCAGAGTTGAGTCTGTCTTCTGTGTCTAGACTCACTCTGTCGGATTCTTCCTGCTCTGGGGGAAGGGCACAGGTTGCTCCGGAGTGGAGTATTGGTGAATGACTGTTGTGGGTGGGCTAATGCTGGTTCCTAGTATGCATTGTTGGAATTCAACAAAAGTTGCGTCTTTGGAAGCGTCCCCCATGGATCCCATAGCTGAAAAGTTAAAGAACTGGTCCCCATATGACATTGTTACATTGTCATTATTTTCGGGGGACTTGAGATCTTTGTTTCCACCCTCTTGGTGGTTTTTATCATCTCCTTACTTTGCATGTTCTGTCCCTCGGTTGGTGCCCTCCCCAGCATTACCTGGGTCATCGGGTTGATCGTCTGAGGAGGATCTTATTGGGTTTTAGGGGAGGCAGAGAAGGTAGCAGAAAAAAAAAATTTCTCCCCCAAACCCAGAACAAGGAAACGCGTCAACGTCTATACAATGGGAAAGGATGGTTTGTGGAATCATACCTTGTCCCGAGGCTTGCTCGGTGATAATACCTCGCGCCTTGCACGGTCTTCACCTCCTGTCTTGGACGGTGTCTGTGCAGCTCCTGGTCGCATCGGGACTGACGGGATTGAAGGTTGTCCTCCTAGCGGTAGAAACCTCCCGCCTCTGAAGTAGTCCACACAGACCACCTAGAACTCCAATCTCCTTATCCCACAAGGAATTGGAAGGAGTTGCACCCTCCTGTCAGCGTACTAGTCGCCAACACACTCTCCTGCCACCAATTGCTTTCTGTAGTTGTCTTTCCCTTGTTGTGCCTCCCTTATCGGGTAGCACTTGCTCGGGCTCTCTCTCAGTTACCAAAACTAGAGAGAATGGCAACTTCACAGAGCAACTAGTTGCACTAGGTTGTTCTTTGAGAAGCCCCCAATACCCCTATATATATAGGAGGGTCATGGGACAGGGTTCACCATCCCGGGCAATGCGGGACTAAAAGCAGGAGTAGAAGGGTTCGAGATTTTCCACAAAAACAACCAACTCGCAACCTGAACCGATCGTTTCACAACTGAAATGGTCGGTTGGGGACCTGAGCCTATCGGTTGACACCTCAACTGATCAGTTGGGACCCATGAGCTGATCGGTTCACTTCTGAACCGGTCGGTTCGTGGTCCTGATTAGTTCCCGATTGACTTTCCTTCTTTTTTTTCTAATTAGTATCAAATACCAATCCTTGTTCCAATCAAATTGCGCAAGTGAAACGCAAGGAAAATTCTCACCAATCTCACTTTCCCAACTTTCTCGGTTGCACCAGTTGAATCGATCATTTCAACACTTGAACCAATCATTTCACCCTGATCATGAGCCGATCAACTCACAATCTGAGTCGACCGGTTCACCAAGCTGAGTCGATCGGTTCATCTCATGAGCCGATTGGTTGGGAGTGCAGATTGTGAAGAATCAGTCAATTGCAGTTTCAATCAATCTGATACTCTAATCAATTAGTCCAACACCTTGAACATTATGATACTGAGCTATCAATTGATTGAGTGTTTAATTGAACTACTAAACTCCTTTACTAATCAATCTAAACATTGTTTGTGGACAAAACTCCTCTTCCAGGTTAAATCCTATGTGTGTGACCCTACAGGTCCATTTCACGTTGCTAGTGAAAGTCCATAACACTTATGACTTCACAAGCAAAGAGTGGTGCCTAGTCACACATCAGTGCTACCCAAGTGCAAGTAGAAAGTTAGGGAACAACTTTCAATCCTACAATCTGTGAATGGTGTTACAGCAAATGTATAATTCCTTTGTCACTGATATCTCGAATGAACTCGAGGCATGGAACAATCATCCTGTCAACGTTCATTCACTTTCTTGATCTCAGAGCATATTGGAAGAGATATGTATGACATCAATATCACATACTGATTCACACATGCGTACGTACGCCTATTTCAATCCTACTCATCAAGTGGCCTTGGATATCAAACTCCCTCAGGAGGGACAAATCCCATATCTATCACTCACCCCTCAAAAGCCCCATGTGTCAAAAACACCCAATCATCACCTTCATGACAACCCATGTTTGAGGACTATGTTTGATGATGTCAAAGTGTACGCAATGACATGTGTTGAGTGTAGTGATTTCAGGTCAAAGAATCACATCCACCACCATCACTGTGAGTACTGACTGTGACTACCATGTCATGGTTCCATGTGTCAAACTCACTATGGGTCTGTCTGGTAAACTTGTTCTCTAACAAGTACCTATGTGTTTGGTTTGATATCTCTATATCATGACTAATGAGATTCTATCATCAACCAACACCATAATCTAGCCTTGTATGTCATTGCTGTCTATCTACCTTCCACAATGACATCCGACTAGGGACATAACAAGAATGTACAAACTCTTAGCATCTGTATGATCTCATCGTTTAGGTCCTGAACCTGAAGGCATACATCATTGAGTACTATCATTCTCTAGACATTCAATCTGTTCTGTCACTAGCTCATATGACTGAACCAGAAAGAATTGGAAGCTTGCCTTTGATGTTTATCAAATCAATCTTAATGTATCCCACCAATCATCCCATGATTGGCTCTCAGAGCATACATACCAACAGACTCCCACTTGCACTGCGATCCAATCACCCTTGAATCATATTCATAGTGATCTTCAAACATGTCCCACATGTTACTCTGCTCTAGTGCGATCATAGTGAGTAATGGCAACACCTTACCAAAGTCAGTATAAATTTCTTGTCTCACATCTCTTCATTGTACGTCACGCGTATGAGATGGAGTTGTCGTAATATGCGACCTAGTATTCCTTTGCTAACCTTTAGCCACATTGCATGATCAAGGATTCCATACTTGTCATCAATGAGCAGAATATCTATAAGTTCATCTCATGAACTTCCAGATCCATATAGTATCCACTGCTGTTCTCTAACATGTAGATACTCGACATTTCCTTTTAAATGATTTTATTGGAACATTTCCAATTATCAAAAAACTTTCACTTTTATATATCCTATATATATATATTGTGATTAATTTTCTGTCCTTTCGGAAGTTCGCATCAATGTAACTCCTTACATCGAACTCTTCCTTATCTCCATAGAACTAGTACTTCTCAAGTACTTATCAAGTTCTTATGGTTTCCAGTAACCCTTACTGGAAGTAGACAGACATCCACTCGTCATGTCCCACATACGAGTTATCCAGATGAGCACATCATATTGCCATGTCATACATACAAGATGATGAATGCATTTTGTTCTTGCCATGCAAGATAATGGGATGATTACATACATGATAGATCCACATATATTCTTAGTGTTCCCATTCTTCATAAGAATTGGACACTTGGCCTTGGGATACTAACTCCATTTCACATGGACAAGTTTTCTCCCACTGAATCTGTGTATACTGAACCCTTCAGTACAGATTGCCAATGTATGCTTTCTCTTTTCAGGTCAAGAGGTTTTCAAGAACTATCTCTATAGATCTCTATTCCTATCACATAGGAAACATCTCTATCTTCCATAAAGATAATTACCACTTTGGATTTTCATTCTAGAACATTTCCATTTCACATCATTATGTGAAATGTGAACACACTCCCACTAAATCACAGATCCCTTCTTTATCTTTGACATATCAGTCAAACCCTTTGACTATATCATCAAAGTCAACATCCAATTCTGAGTTGCTTGTACTCAATCAATCACATTGATTAGTCCATTGTAACTTTTAGATTTCATTTGCATTAATGGATTCATAAACCTTATAGGTTGTGTCACGTACACATCCTTGTTTTATTCCTCATAGGAATGTGGTTTTAGTATCCATATGCCAAATGTCTTAGTCATTAAGTTGCAATCAACAAGCATCATCCTTCTCAAAATGTTATCCATGTGTCTTAACACTTAAGACTCATTTTCACTTATGGATTTCATCCAATGGGTGCTACCATCAAGGTCATACCTTATGGTTCACATGGATGTCATTTAGGATGTAATGGTCATAAACCATAACTCAAAATTCGGTTCCTCATATTCATCTAGATAGTTGACTCATCACATGAACAACTCATCACATAGATAATTGAGGTGTATCCGTAAAGGATATAAAAACTCACAACTCCTTGTGATTATCAATGTCCTTTATTAGTGTGGGGTATTCTTTTATTAAGAAGAATATAGTTATTTGATAATCATTCTCTAACTCCTTATAGTATGATTCCTTCTTGATTTAGACATAACCATGCCTTAATCATGAGTTCACTATGATACACTATCATAATCACTCAAAAGGATCTCAAACATTTGGTCCAAGTATTTCATTCATTGATCTCATCAAGAATTAACACTTTACCAAATTTGCACTTCATCTATGATAATCTTGAACACTTCAAGATATTCATATTGGTATTTCTCTGAACACCATTTGAAGTATTAGCATTTGTTCCAATAGGTATGTAAATACATCACATGTATCATACCTAATAGGATAATCATTCTCCCATGACCATTAGTGAAGATTGATTAATCATGTTCAAGATATTCATGTCTCTTACTGGTTCTCTAACCAAAAGAGTCTAGATTTATCCATCATATGGAAACTAGATATGAATTTATCATGATTTATTCTAATTTGATTGTTTGAGTTATCTATAACTTTTAGGTATCATTTTATCTTATGCATATCAAATACCAAAAGATAAACAAGGCATTGCCACAAAGATCATATCTTTATAAATTGAAACATCTCTTTATTGACTGCCTTCATTGTCATACAATATGCAAAAATAAAGTGTTTCTATCTATTGGCAAATATGAAATAGCAGTTCATAACTGTATTACATGCCTTTTAGGCTGAAAATAAACTAAAGTACTCCTATCTTTAGCGGCAACACTTGCCCCATTTTTTGAGTGCTTTACACTTTACATCTTGGTATCATATACCTCAAAAGTGTTACGAGTTTACTTTCATGATACCTTTCAGTAGAGACGTCTGTCGCCTCCTTCTTCTTTTGTTCTTCCAGATAGAGAGGACAATTCCTTTTCCAATGTCCTAGCTTTTGACAATGGTGGCAATTTCCTTTCTTGGTCACGCCTCCCTTGGCCTTGAGAGCTGAAGACGACTTGGGCTCCTGGCTAGCTTCAGAACCTTTCTTAGCTTTGCCCTTGCCCTTGCGCTTGGACTTGCCTTTCTTGCTCGTGATCACCATCACAGACTTAGGCTTGTCCTTCTTCATCTGTATCTCAGTTGTCCTCAACATGCCCAACAACTCTGAAAGTGGCCTATCAAAGTTGTTCATGTTGTAGTTCATCACAAACTGACTGTAGGATTCTGGAAACGATTGCAGTATCACGTCAGTAGCCAACTCTTGGCTCAGTGGAAATCCCAGTCTTGTCAGGTTCTCCACATACCCAATCATCTTGAGTGTGTGAGGACCAAATGGATCTCCTTCTGTCATGACGCACTTGAATAGTGCACTTGATACATTGTATCTCTCTTGTCGTGCTTGATCTACATACATGTTTCTAAGATGTTGAATCATCTCAATGACACCCATGTTCTCATGTTGTCTCTACAACTCATGGTTCATAGAGCACAACATCTAGCACTTTGCATCAATGGCATCATCAGAATGCTTCTTGTAAGCATCCCTTTCTGCCTTTGGTGCATTAGGAGTAGGTTCCTCTGGAATTGGAGTATCCAGGACATAGAGCTTTCTATCTTGAGTGAGAACAATTCTCAATGTCCTATGCCAGTCGTGGAAGTTTGTACCATTTAGCTTTTCCTTTTCAAGGACCGATCGCAAAGAAAAGTGATTGTTGTTTGTTGCCATTTGTACTACAAAAGGAAAAAATGCAATTTTAGTCCAAAAAGTCATTTTTGACTTATTTGATTGATCTGAAAAGTTGACGATATAATTAGGCCTTTAATTAATTATCACTCCCATTATTTTACTTCAAATTGATAGCCCTCACCATCAATTCAGAAGATTGTTGCGTACAACCTTCTAGTGGGCAAGATCATGAAATCCTCTAAGTCATGGACCAGCTTGAGTTGTCACCCACAACTTAGATCTCTCAGGTAGGAAACTCTTGCCAATTGCATCATATGTAACTCTTGATAAGATGTCATATGCAACTCCTTGCCATGATCATCTCCATGCCTCAAGGTTCTAGATCCTATCTAGGTTACCTTGTTAAGTCTGACCCAAAGCAAACACAATGAATATGCACCCTGCTTGGGTAGGCCCACATATCCATCCTTCACACTTCCACGAGATAGACGGTGCACCATGCTTGGGCATGCCCACACTTGGTCGATCAAGCTTTTCACATGTGTCACATTTGGAAGGCATCTAAAACTTAATATTTAATGAGGGATTTGGTTTTTATATACATATACATATCCAATCACCATAATACATAGTACATATCATATACATGCTATATCCCACAAAACATGCAAAACGATAAAAGTGATGATTATGGCCATCCTAATGTGATTCCTCGAGCCAAGAGGAATCACGGTCATCTAGGTCTACATCACACACAACATGTACAAGATGAACTCTGTGTTTTGCCTTTCTGGGTTTGATCAACTCATCACATGAATGATCGGCTCGCCATCAAACTGGTCGGTTGGGTGCAACCAGCCAATCGGTTGGCTCCTCCAACCGATCGGTTCACTTGGTCGTTGTGCATCTCTTCATGGCCGCCACCCTCTCATCTCGCTCCTCGAACCGGTCATCAACCGATCGGCTCACTCCTTGAACCGATCATTTGGAACGTCAACCGATCGGTTCATGCTTTGAACCGTTTGTCTCAGCTGTCGTTAGGATGTCTGCCGTTCTTTGACATAACAAGAAATAAAATTCTATCCTATTTTACATTGTAAAAAGAGAAACCTCGAGTTACATTCGAGGGGAGCAAAGGTAGGAAAGAAATCTCAAATTATTTCGAGTTACATCAGGAATAGGAGAAGGAAGATCGGTGCGCAGACCGAGATGCAAGCAACCACATACAAGCATACACAGATAGGGTTTATTGGCCATAACCACGCTATACATCCACCACAAAACTCGTTTAAGGACGACGTGTATCGAGTGCATTCATAATACATATCATATATGTAAATTGGGATTTGTGGATTTAGGATTGGACATGCATAAAGACAATTTTATTCGCATCGTATGCAATAAATAAAGGAGACAAACCAAAATCGATCATATCGATAATCCTAAAATATAGAGCAGTTGACGTGGCTCTGATACCACTGTTGGGTTTTAGGGGAGGTAGAGAAGGTAGCGGAAACAAAAACGTTTCTCCCCCAAACCCGGAACAAGGAAACGTGTCAACGTCTATACAATAGGAAAGGATGGTTTGTGGAATCATACCTTGTCCCGAGGCTTGCTCGGTGACAATACCTCGCGCCTTGCGCGGTCTTCACCTCCTGTCTTGGACGGTGTCTGTGCAGCTCCTGGTCGCACCGGGACTGATGTGATTGAAGGTTGTCTTCCTAGCGGCAGAAACCTCCCGCTACTGAAGTAGTTCACACGGACCACCTAGAACTCCAATCTCCTTGTCCCACAAGGAATTGGAAGGAGTCGCACCCTCCTGTAAGTGTGCTAGTTGCCAACACACTCTCCTGCCACCAATTGCTTTCTGCAGTTGTCTTTTCCTTGTTGTACCTCCCTTATCGGGTAGCACTTGTTCAGGCTCTCTCTCAGTTACCAAAACTAGAGAGAATGACAACTTCAGAGAGCAACTGGTTGCACTAGGTTGTTCTTTGAGAAGCCCCTAATACCCCTATATATAGGAGGGTCATGGGACAGGGTTCTCCATCCAGGGCAATGTGGGACTAAAAGTAGGAGTAGAAGGGTTCGAGATTTTCCACAAAAACAACCAACTCGCAACTTGAACCGATCGTTTCACAACTAAAATGATCGGTTGGGGACCTGAGCCGGTCGGTTGACACCTCAATCGATCGATTGGGACCCATGAGCCGATCAGTTCACTTCTGAATCGGTCAGTTCATGGTCCTGATCAGTTCCCGATTGACTTTCCTTCTTTTGTTTCTAATTGGTATCAAATACCAATCCTTGTTCCAATCAAATTGGGCAAGTGAAACGCAAGGAAAATTCTCACCAATCTTACTTTCCTAACTTGCTCGGTTGCACCAGTTGAATCGACCGTTTCAACACTTGAAGCAATCATTTCACCCTGATCATGAGCCGATCCACTCACCATCTGAGTCGACCGGTTCACCAAGCTGAGCTGATCGGTTCATCTTATGAGCCGATCGGTTGGGAGTGCAGATTGTGCAGAATCAATCAATTGTGGTTTCAATCAATCCGATACTCTAATCAATCAGTCCAACACCTTGAACATTATGATACTGAGCTATCAATTGATTGAGTGTTTAATTGAACTACTAAACTCCTTTAGCAATCAATCTAAACATTGTTTGTGGACAAAAATCCTCTTCCAGGTTAAATCCTATGTGTGTGACCCTGCATGTCCATTTCACATTGGCAGTGAAAGTCCATAACACTTATGACTTCACAAGCAAAGAGCGGTTCCTAGTCACACATCAGTGCTACCCAAGTGAAATTAGAAAGTTGGAGAACAACTTTCAATCCTACAATCCGTGACTGGTGTTACAATGAATGTATAATTCCTTTGTCACTGATATCCCGAATGAACTCGAGGCATGGAACAATCACCCTGTCAACGTTCATTCACTTTCTTAATCTCAGAGCAGATTGGAAGAGATATGTATGACATCAATATCACATACTGATTCACACATGCGTGCACACACCTATTTCAATCCTACTCATCAAGTGGCCTTGGATATCAAACTCCCTCAGGAGGGACAAATCCCATATCTATCACTCACCCCTCAAAAGCCCCATGTGTCAAAGCCACCCAATCATCACCTTTATGACAACCCATGTTTCAGGACTGTGTTTGATGATGTCAAAGTGTACCCAATGACATGTGTTGAGTGTAGTGATTTCAGGTCAAAGAATCACATCCACCACCATCACTGTGAGCATTGACTATGACTACCATGTCATGGTTCCATGTGTCAAACTCACGGTGGGTCTATCCAGTACACTCGTTCTCTGAAAAGTACCTATGTGTTTGGTTTGATATCTCTATATCATGACTAATGAGATTCTGTCATCAACCAACATCACAATCTAGCCTTGTGTGTCATTGCTGTCTATCTACCTTCCACAATGACATCCGACTAGGGACATAACAAGAATGTACAAACTCTTAGCATCCATATTCTCTCATTGTTCAAGTCTTGAACCTGAAGGCATACATCATTGAGTACTGTCATTCTCTAGACATTCAATCTGTTCTGTCACTATTTCATATGACTGAACCAGAAAGAATTGGAAGCTTGCCTTTGATGTTTATCAAATCAATCTTAATGTATCCCACCAATCATCCCATGATTGGCTCTCATGACATACATACCAACAGACTCCCACTTGCACTGTGAGCCAATCACCCTTGAATCATATTCATAGTGATCTTCAAACATGTCCCACATGTTACTCTGTTCTAGTGCGATCATAGTGAGTAATGGCAACACCTTGCCAAAGTTAGTATAAATTGCTTGTCTCACATCTCTTTGATGTACGTCACACGTATGAGATGGAGTTGCCGTAATATGCGACCTAGTATTCCTTTTCTAACCTTTAGCCACATTGCATGATCAAGGATTCCATACTTGTCATCAATGAGTGGAATATCTATAAGTTCATCTCATGAACTTCCAGATCCATATAGTATCCACTGCTGTTCTCTAACACGTAGATAGTCGACATTTCCTTTCAAATGATTTTATTGGAACATTTCCAATTATCAACAAACTTTCACTTTTATATATCCTATTTATATTTTGTCCTAAGGTAGAGAAGGTGAGGCATGCAGTATACCTTCTAAAAGGGAGTGATGGCCACTGGTGGACAATAGAAGAGGGCAAGAGGCAAGGTGTTGAAATTGGATGGGTAGAATTCTGATGAGAATTCGTCAATAGATACTTTCCCATGACGTTTCTAGATGAGAAGATCTCTCAGTTTGAGAGGTTAAGGCAAGGACCAATGAACATTAGCAAGTATGAAGCTAAGTTCATGGAGCTTTTGCAGTTCTGTTCACATATGACACCTACTAATGAAGAAAGAATTCGACATTTTGAGAAGGGGTTGAACGCTAATTTGACCACTCATGTGTCTGCCTTAGAGAACAGGGTGAGGTTCGCCACCTTTGTGGAATCTGTTAGACGAATAGAAAGGTCGGTGATTGAGAAGCATCAAACTAAGAGTAAAAAGTGTATACACAGTTCCAAGGATAGAGGTCTGAGAGTTTTAAGAAACCGAGATTTTCTGCACCAATAGCACCACCAAGATTCAATACCCCAGACGCAATGGACGTCGAGTAGGGGTAGAGGCCACAGTTTACCGCCTAAAGGTGCCAACAGCTCAGCATCAGTGTCAGTAATAGGACCATCCAGGCCATAGAAGGAGACCAGAGGTTGTTTTATATGCGAAAAAATGGGGCATTTGATGAAAGATTGTCAAGCTAGAGATGTAAGTGTGACTCAACCTATGAGATAGAGTCAGCAAGGCTCTCAGAGGCGACAGTTTTTGAGTGGTGCTAGAGGACGTGGACAAGCGTCCCAAGCTAGTTTGTCGGCACCCAATAACCAAGCACAGGGTCAACAACAAGCAACGACGAGATTCTATGTGATAAATCAACCCGAAGCAGTAGTCAACCCTCGAGTTGTGACATGTCAGATTGAACTATTTCATTCTGATATGTCTTCATCATGCTTCGTATCTATTTTAATTGATCTGGGTGCTACACATTCCTTTGTCATTCGAGGAGTGATTCATGACGGCAACATGACTGTCAGTCTTAGAGCAGATAGTCTGTTATTAGAAACCCCTTTGTTGAGATCTACAGTGCTGCGGGAGGTGTGTTCTCCCTACATTCTTTCCTTCTCTGAACATCACATTCAGGTGGATCTTATACCAATTGAGATGCACGGGTTCGATATATTCTTGGGATGGACACCCTAGAAAAATATAAGGTTGTTTAGGATTGTGATTCCAAGCAAGCTGTGTTCACATATGACGGTGACACATGAATCTTTTAGGAAGATAGAAATATTCTTCCAATCTATCTAGTGTCAGCTATGGTAGTTGAGAAGATGATGAGACAAGGATGCTTTGCATTCTTGGCACATGTGGTAGACACCATAATGGAGAGTCCTAATCTTTTTGAAGTCCCGATAGTTAGGGAGTTTGAAGATGTGTTCCCTGAGGAACTTATAGGTGTTCCTCTACCTCGAGAGATTTATTTTGAGATCAATCTAATCCTGGGCACGCAACCAATAGCATAAAAACCGTATAGAATGGCACCTGCTGAGATGGTAGAGCTCAAGAAATAGCTGTAGGAGTTGCTTGAGAAAGGTTTTATCTGATCAAGTACTTGACCATGGGGTGCTCCAATTCTCTTTGTTAAGAAGAAGGACAGATCGATGCGGTTATGCATTGATTACATACAGTTGGATAAAGTAACCATAAAGAACAAGTATCCTCTACCAATGATCGATGACCTGTTTGATCAGTTGCGTGGTGCAACTATCTTCTTTAAGATAGATCTGAGGTCGGGATATCATCAGTTGTGTGTCAAGGAGAGTGACATACCAAAGTATACCTTTAGGACAAGGTATGGTTACTATGAGTTAATAGTTATGTCGTTTGGACTAACTAATGTACCAGATGCATTCATGGAACTCATGAATAGAATCTTTCGACCTTTTTTTGATCAGTTCATAGTAGTCTTCATAGATGACATCTTGATATACAGTAGAGATGCCCAACATCATGAACAACACCTCCGTCAGGCTTTAACTTTGCTAAGAGAGCATAAATTGTATGCTAAGTTTAGCAAATGTGAGTTCTGGTTACTAGAAGTTTCTTTTCTAGGACACGTAATATCTATCTCAAGTATCCGTGTTGATCCTAAGAAGGTAGAATCCGTCCTGCAATGGGAACAACTAAATACACCGACGGAGATACGCAATTTCTTAGGAATGGCAGGATATTAAAGGAGGTTCATTAAGAACTTCAGTTCTATAGCTTTACCCCTAACCAAGTTGACCCGGAAGGAGGTTCCTTTTGTCTGGAATGACAAATGTCAACATTATTTCCAACTGTTGAAAGAAAGGTTAACAAGTGCACCTGTGTTGGTGTTACCTGAGCAAGGGAAGGGGTACATAATTTGCTATGATGCATCTAAGAATGGCCTAGGATGTGTGTTGATATAGGATAATCAAGTGATTTATTTTGCCTCTCGACAGCTTAAGAAACATGAGGAGAATTATCCAACACATGATCTAGAGCTAGCTGTTGTGGTCCATGCTTTGAAGATCTGGAGACATTATCTCTATGGAGAAACATTTCAGATTTTCACAGACCATAAGAATTTAAAATATATCTTCTCACAACATGAGTTGAACATGAGACGATGCCAATGGATGGAGTTAATTAAGGATTACGGTTGTACAATTAATTATCATATAGGGAAGGCTAATGTAGTGGTTGATGCACTAAGTAGGAAATCATCATCACCAACCTTAGATAAAGCATAATTGAACTCCTTAGTGTGCTTTAAAAGAGACATCGTTATCTCCTTGAGGCAAAACAATATACAGCTTAAGATATCATTGTTAGTCGGGCTATTAGTTGAGATGCAAGTGAAACCTACTCTGAAACAATAGATTAAAGAAGCACAACAAGTTGATACTGTGGTTCAGCAGATCAGGTCAGAGTATGGTAGTGAGAAACGGGATGGCTTTCATGAGCCAGAGGATCAGGTAGTCTGTTACCATGGTAGGATGGTAGTACCTAATGCCAATGACATAAGGAAGTTAGTTTTGGAGGAAGCTCATTCTTCGATGTATGCAATGCATCCACGGAGCACCAAAATGCATCGTAAATTGAAGGATATGTATTGGTGGCCCGGATTGAAGAAGGATGTAGCTGATTTTGTTATGCGGTGTTTGGTGTGTCAGTAGATTAAAGCTGAACATCAAAATCCCACAAGAACAATGCAACCTTTGCCTATACCGTAGTGGAAATGGGATCACGTGACCATGTACTTTGTGGTTGGTTTACCTAGAACAACCAAAGGTCATGATTCCATATGGGTGATAGTTGATAGGTTGACTAAGACAACACATTTTCTTCCTGTCAAAACAACCTACACTGCTGACAAGATTGCACAGATATATATAGATGAGATAGTGTGGTTGCATGGGGTTCCAGCTACGATTGATTCTGATAGAGGTCCCCAGTTCATGAGTCATTTTTGGGAATGACTACATAAAGCTTTGGGTACACAGTTAAGGTTTAGTACTGCCTTTCACCCACAGACAGATGGACAATCTGAGAGGACCATACAAACCTTGGAGGATTTTCTTAGGGCATGTTTCCTTCAGTTTGAAGGAAGTTGGGATCTACACCTGAGCTTGATAGAATTTGATTACAATAATAGCTATCAACACAATATTGATATGGCACCATATGAAGCATTATATGGTAGACATTGTTGATCTCCTTTATGTTGGTATGAAATAGGAGAATATCAACTTTTGGGTCCTGAGCTTGTGTAGCAGACAACTGAGAAGATTAAAGTAATACAACAACAATTGAAGACTGCACATGATAGACATAAGTCGTAGGCCGACAAACGGAGAAGACCTTTAGAATTCCAAGTTGGAGATAGAGTATATCTCATGGTCACACCTTGGAAAGGTGTCCTTAGATTTGGAAAGAAGGGAAAGTTAGCTCCTAGATTTATGGGGCCTTATCCAATCATTGAACAGATTGGAAAGGTAGCCTATAAGCTAGAGTTTCCACCTGAGATGCATAAGTTACATCCAGTGTTCCATATCTCCATGCTGAGAAAGTGTCATTCTGACACAGAGTTAGTTTTGCAACCTGTGGAGGTAGAATTAAATGATGATATATCATATGTTGAAGGACATGTGATGATCCTTGATAAAAGAATTAAAAAGCTAAAAAAGAAAGACATATATCTTGTGAAAGTTCTTTGGCATCATAATGGAATTGAAGAAGCTACATGGGAGCTAGATGAAGAGATGAGGAGGAAGTACCCTTCTCTTTTCTCTTGATGATTTCGGGGACGAAATTCCTGTTAGCGGTGGATAATTTGTAACATCCCTGACCTGGGTTATGCTTTAACCCTAGATGTTTTGTTTAAGAAAGATAATAATATTTTTGGTCTTATCTTTTGAAAAGTAATTAAGGCTCAATAGGAACTTATATTTCAATTTTAGTCCTTTTTGAATAATGTTGAAAACAATGTTTTGCCTATTTTGTACTAAAGTGCAAATTACCCAATTTGAGGGGTTAACTTGCAAATGTTTTATAAAATGTTCCTAAAGTGTTATTGCATCATAAGAATGAGAATGATGTAGAGGTATGGCTTGTGAAAGCCTGAGCACCAAGAAAGAGCTTATTAAGCAATGTTTGTGCATTAAAACCTAGTTTTGGTGTAATGTGCAATTTACCCAAAACCTAGGGTTCAATATACAAAATATCACTTCTGGAGAGTCCCTAATGTTTCTTGGTATCAATTAGAGACAACAAAATCAGAGGGGCATCTCATTTGAATCTCTTTGGAGGAGAGAGAATCTTGGTATTGAAATAATCAAGATTTAAGCATAATTGAAACCTAATTCAATTTAATGCAAAAAAAACTATATTAATGGAAGTGTCCTTCAACAAAAAATGTGATGGTTGAATTTGTATAAGTATGGACGTCCGTGTGCCTTACAATGGCACCTAAATATCTAAAGTGAGTGGAGAGCCCACTCACATTAGTTAAAGAAAATGTAAGATCCACTCATTTTTGGATATTATTATTATATTGATTAAGGTGCTTAATTTTTTTTCTTTAATTCATGGATAAAGAAGAGGAATTTGAAGGTAAGGATGATGGCTTCGTATGCAAAGAAGTGAGGGGATAAGTGGCACCAATTTAAGGAATTGAAGGATTTTTATAACACTTTCTCTCTTGAAATTCCCTTATATGTATCTCATTTTTCACCCACATGAAAGGCTTTTTTGACTCTTCTTTCTTTCCTTGCTTTGGCTGAGCACAAGGGAGCTTAGGAGAAACAGGAGGACATACCCCAACCTATAGGTAAGCTCCTTAATAATCTTCAACCTTGATTTCATGGTGGAAATCAAAATTCAATGCTTATTTTCTTCTTTACTCCATTCAATCTTCAACTTTAGTCAATCTTTTCACTCAAAGACTTGAGAATGGACCTTGGATAGTTGAGAAAGATTCATTCACCATTGAGGACGTAAAGCTTGAAGCTTGGATTCATCTTTGAAGGCAGGATATATAATTTGAGCCCTTAAATATCATTATTGATTCCATTTCTTCATCATGTGTTGATTCCTTTTTCATTCTCGATTTTCCCTTTGATTAATTGTTGAAATCACCACAAAGATCACAAAAAATTTTGAAGGTTTGTATATTGAATATGATGATGTCATCTTAGCACACACCACATGAAAAATCATATGCAAACAGTTTCAACTTGATGACCAAACGGTCTTAAGACCGTTTGGTGATCAAACAGTCTCAAGACCGTTTGGTGATCAAACGGTCTCAAGACCGTTTGAGGGTAAACGGTCTCAAGACCATTTGAGGTCAATTGCTGATGTAGTTGGATGAATATACAATGGTTGTAATTGATCTAATTAAATTGGTTCTAAGAATGGGCGATCCATTGATTACAAACCCTAATCTGATTGATTTGGTTGAAACCCTAAATTGATTGGGTTGTTTTCTATGTTGAATGGCTCAAACAATCTCAAGACCATTTGAGGTCAAGTGGAGTCATGGATGGATGGAGATCCAAGGGTTGCAAGTTGATCTACTTTCAATGGTCTTAATGTTGGATGATTCAATGAGTCGAAACCCTAAATCGATTGATTAAGAAACCCTAGTTGATCCATTCGGATTCAAGGTGGTTCGGACCAAACGGTATTGAGACCATTTGGGATCAAATGGTCTTCAGACTGTTTGGAGGGAAAACAGTCTCAAACCGTTTTATGTCCATTCGGTTTCAATGATGGGTTGTCCATTCAGCTTCAATGATAATTTGAGCAAACAGTTTCAAAACCGATTGAAGGAGTTAGGGCAAGACCGTTTGAAGGTCAAGCACCTCAAGACCGTATGAAGGTACAAAAGATTCAAGACTATTTGGAGATACAATTGAACCAAGACCGTTTAAGGTCTAACGGTCTTCAAGACCGTTTTAAGGTCAAGGAGGTCAAAACTGTTTGAAGGTTCAAAAGTAACAAAATTGTTTGGAGATCTAATAGTCTCAAAGCTATGAAAGATTAATTAACCTTATGATTGTTAATGATGTTATCAAAGGTAATTACAATGGCTGTACCTTTAAGGTACTAGGGTGATTTGTACCCTTTGAGGAGTTAACCTTTGATGCTTATGGAGATAATATCTCAACACACTAAGCTAACCCTAAATGTGTGTACTTAAATGAGATGTTGACCTAATCTAATCAAGTTTGAAGTAATCAACATCCTAGAGAGGTTGAGAGAGAGAGGAATTCATACATGTATAATGATCAAGTAAGTGGTTAAGCCCCTACATTGTCAATATGAATAAAATATGCAATTAGGGTATGATGCTTGATAAAGAGATCATGAAACCCTAATTGAGAAGGTTGATGAGCCCTAACCCTAATTTAGGGCAATGCTAGATGTAACCCTAGTCTAGGGTAATGATGTAACCCTAATCTAGGGTAATGATATGAGAAATCCCAATTCAGGGTAATGTAATAAAAAATCCTAATTTAAGAGGCTACTTCATGAAACCCTAATTTCGGGTAAAGTTACATGAAACCCTAATTTGGGGAAAAGTTATAATGAACCTTAATTCAATATAATGACATGTGAAACCCTAATCAAGGGTGATGTCATGTGAAACCCTAATCAAGGGTGATGTGATGTAAAACCCTAATCAAGGGTGATGTCATATGAAACCCTGATGCAGTGATGTGATGTGAAACTCTAACCCAAGGCGATGCTATGTAATTCTATATGAAACCTTGATATGAAATCCTAACCCTAATGTAGGGAAAAGGTATGTGAAACCCTAATTTTGGATTATAGTGCATGAAACCCTAATGTTGGGTGATATGATGATAAACCATAACCCTAATTTTGGGTGATGGGATGAGTATCCCTAATTGACATGAATTTGGGAAACCCTAACCCTAATGGGTGAATAGTGATGCTACCATTACATTGCATAGTGATGATATGTAATTCATATATCTATTATCATGTGTACTAATCATGCAGGTATCATGAGATGTTGGACATAGCCAGGTATGAGCTATGATGTTTTATTATTGAATTTTTTTTTATGGGCCTTGTGAGCCATAATATGCTTTGTTGCCTAATGATATGTAACAAGAGATTAATGGGCTTTGAGAGCCAAGTGAGATGCGTGTATTGCAAGTATCACTTTTACCTTGGTCAGATAACCTGAAGGTATTGGTTACCTGATAAGTGGTAACAAGTGTTCTTTAATGAATTGAGGGTTTGAATACCCATATTCCATAATCACGATGATGAGATATTAAGGGATGAGAATACCTCTGATGTGACAAGGGATTGAGATCCCAATGTTTTATAAAGCTTTGAAAAGTACTTGATAGAAGTATTACATATTTTGAGTAGCATTTGTTATAATGATTTATGTTTGAAAACATGCTTGATGCTAAAATAATATGGCAATGTACTTAATTAATCAAGTAAAATCTTATCATGTAGAGCCCTGACCATAGATCCATCATCGTTAGTAGTTGGTGATGGTGAAACATGTTTTACTATGGGATCTCCTAGAGGGCATACTGTTGAGTATGTGGGGGTTATGGGTGTGAATATCCTTACGCCCTAATGGAGGAATTTAAGTGAGATAAACATTATATATGTCGGGATGGATGTGTCACTAATATCCCGATACCGGGATGGATGTATCATGAATCTCCCGATAATGTTAATGTCAGATTGATGTGAGATAAACATGAAATCTCTCAATTGTGAAGAGAGTACAATTGCCACTATAACTCTATAGAGAAGTTGCCAGTATACCCTGGAAAGCTATTTAGTAGAGACACAAGAAGTCCTGCATTTTTTGTCCTCACACTGAATGAGGAGGATGAGGTCATGGGAATCTCGCTGTTCCTTGATCTATGTATGGTACCGATTTCGACTTCACAATGGTCGGTTGGAGTATGAGCGGTATACCTCATCTCCTCAGGGCTTAAGTATGTTTTTAAAATGTAATCAGTGATCTAGTATATTTGGTTAAGGTTGAAATACGAGAATAATTGGTTGATGATACCTTGCTTAGCATATTCGATATGGATAAATGTTATACAATTCCTTATTGAATAAGTAACATGCTGCTTTATCAAGTTATAGCTGAAATGATTTGATTAAGAACATTGCTCTAATCTGTTTAGATATTGATTTATCTATTGTTGAATAAATATGATTCTTCTGCTTAGTTTTATTCTATTAAACTACAATAATAATATTTCTGGCGGAGAGTTATATCTCTCGCTGGGACAATTTCAAGTGTCTCACCCACGTGGGATCCAACTTTTTAGGTAGACGCAGAAGAAGAGGAAGAAACCCTACAACAGTGGAAGAACAACAGTAGCAGCAAGGACAATAGTGATATTCCAGGTGGAGGCAATGGTTTTCATGTTTTGTATAGAGAGTCCTATGCACTACAAAAAATTTGGCCTTTATTGAAGAACATTTGTGAGGAACTGAAAATCATGAATAATGATGTCTATTTGTGAGGGATCATCCTTCAAACATGGAACCAAATCCCTCAACTGTGTTTTTTACATCCTTAGACCTTTTATGTGAACACTAATCCCTCACAAATACATTACTCACTAATCACCACGTGAAAAATGTCATGCCAAATATTTCCCTCCATCTCATAACCCTTCCCTCCATTCTAAAACACAACATTTGCAAATCAAAAATAAAAAAAGATAAACCCTCCCGTCTCACATCATGCACATCTCCCTCCCGCGTCGTGTGTGTCCTGTTTCATTTTGGAGAGGGTCGTGGTGGAGAGGTTGTTCCGTTCCTCTGCCTAGCCGATCGTGGTTGTTCCGTTCCTTCCTCGTCCTAGCCGTCGACGCCCCCAACACCTCTACGGTTGCCGCCGACAGGTGCCCTCGCCTCCATTGCGCTGACAGCTGCCCCCAACTCCACTACGGTCGCCGCCGACAGGTTCTTATTTTCATTTATTTCCATTTCTTTCTTAGTTCCTTCAACCTCTGGATGTCCATCATAGAAAAGACCCACTTGTTTCATGTATCTTGCATTTTGGTATAAGTAAATGTCGAGTTCCCTTGCTTCTTATTCATCACTTTGTGAACCTAGCATCCTAATTAACTCTTATTTAAATTATCAGAATTCTCTTATATAGGGTGTATACTCTGTGTTCTTCCAATAGCTGATATAATGTAATAGACTTATATAATTAAATACATCCTATGAGAGTCTTTTTTAGAAAAATTTATAGTTGTCAAGTTTCTAAATCTAAACGCGTGGGTTATATACGTTTCAAACTAGTTTATACATTTTAATAACTTATTTTTATCTCTTTAATGTTTAGTTTAGATTTTATTTTGGCTTGATCTTCCCCTTTAGTGTTATCTTTTCTTCTTTTAGTAAGTTCAAATATAAGTGTGTGTACTCTCAAAAAGCAAAATTTTTGAATTGGCTTGTTTATTCTTATCAACATTTTACTTGATTTTAGTTTCAGATCTAGCTTCTTATACTTGTATCACCTCATCTTTTGTGTCATTCCTTTTATCTATATTTTATTATTGCCTTTTCATTTTGGATTCATTAGGTTGCTTCATCACAACAACTAGAAGAATCAAACTCGTAAAGTCCATGTTGTCTCTCCCAAAGTACTTATACACATGAATAGGCAAAGAGATAAAGAGTTCAAGCACTCAATTTTCATATTCATAACATGTTTATTTATCTTGATCATGACTCTTGTCGTGACAATCATCTGACATAAACATTGATACCACACTTGTGATAGACACCCTTTTGATTCAAATCTCAGGTAGTCATTACAGTCGGTAGTTTAATTAAATTAAATTAATATATATTACAACATAATGCAAAAGCTAAACATAGGGTAAACATGACTGATTTTATCTTTATTAGAAACATACATTTCAAATATTTGATCTATAGACAATCTTGATGATAACAAGATATAAATCTTAACAGCTAAAAATCCAATTCTGGTAAAACCATACTCATATTTTTAATTTCTTAATAATTTGTGATGAACCTCATTTACATGAAGTTACATCATAATTTTCAATCCAGTCAAGTTTAACACCTTATATATACAAGACTCTATGTGAGGAAGTTTGGTGCATCACACAATTTTGACTGCATACAAAACACTTTAAAGGTGAGAGTATACAACATTGCAAAATTGACATATGTTGTATTTTATTAAGGCTTCATCATATACGAGTATCCATTGATTTACTTATCAAGCCAAATCCAAGTATAGCCAAATTCCATAAGTTGATTTGGTTAACATGGAGAACAATATGCTACACTTATTTTAATATATTATTTCCTTTTAATATATCAAATCTAGATTCATGCGCCCAGGACACACATGGATAAGAAATACTTATATTTATTGATTTAGACAACTCTTTCTAGTAGATTCATAAGCACATAGATGGGGACGTGGTATGGGAGGTGCAAGTTAGGGAAAATCCTCTGACAGATATGAGGGCATTAGATCTATGTTTGTTTTATCTAGGTTCTTTAAGCATAGTATAGGGTTTCAAGAGTTTGATCTTTGGGTTTGAGTTAAATTAAGAGTGAACATACAAGCAATTAAAGGGAACGAGAATTAAACCCTAGATTAACCCTATACAATAAAGGCTAACTAACAAACTAAGGGAATAACTACACTAAAGCAATCAACTAGAGACAAGCAATCAACACTATACTAACAAGGACAATCCTAATTAACAACTAAGAGAAGAAATTAGGTAACCAAGGAAAGGGTAAAAACTAACTAATAATAAGGATATTGACCATAAACTCTGTAAAACAGACTAAGAAGGCAAGAAAGGAAGACAACTAGACGATCACTGGCTATAAGAAAAGAAATTAGGGTTTTAACAATCAATTATGAAAGTGGTCCATTTGGGAGTAATGTGATTATCAGTCTACTTAGAGTCATATCATCAAACACATCCATCTAGTAGGCAATGAAGATAGATAAACCTATTCTACTAGTTGGTCGTGGGTGGCATAAGGTGTATCTACTTATTTACAAACATATCTCTATCTACTATAATAGATGACCAAATGCCATCCACCTTTCCATACATACTAGAAAAGAACCTCTGATTCCTTTCCAGCCAAACAACATCAATAATCAAAGCAACAGTTAGCTTAGCTTCGTCTCCAGTATTTACAAGGTCTACTAACACTTCACCTTTCTACCATATCAGGATTCAAGGTACATCCATAGCTCCACAAAAAATGGACTGAAGATAAAAGATGCTCACAATCTTAAATATGATGGCAGAATAGAACACATCTAGACACAATTTGTAGTCTAAAATTCTTCAACACATCTTAAGAGAGCCCTTCCAAAGAAGAACAATAATCCTTCTAGGTAGCAAACTAGACCACAACCAAACAGCCCAACCAATGTTCTCACCATGCTCCCTACATACCTGCCAGATTTTGCTTAATTTTGAATCTTTTTTCCCATTAAACCAAACAATGTTTCCTTCCCTTAAAGGTTTCTACAAATAGTTGAAAAACTTACAAGCATCTTCAAAGCCTTGAATAGTAGTAAAAGACCAAGCACCATTAGTAATACATTCAGCAACCCTATAGTGGCTACCATCACCAAATCTAGCTAAGAAATGGCTACCTAGAATATTAGAAAGAGTTTTACCTCTTGAACACCAAGGATCAATCCAAATCATAGTGTTACAACCTTCACCAACTCTAATTCCAAAATTATCAATATGCCTATCCCGTATAGAGAGCGGATTCCTCCAAATCCAAGAATAGATTGACTTTGGTTTACTGCTCCAAACAAAATTTCTTCGTACATACCTTTCATGAGGCCACTTTACCCACAAAGAATTTTTATTCTGAGCAACATTCCAATGATTTTTAATAAGAATAGCCTTCAACAAATCTTCAATATGTCTAATATCAAGCCCACCCTCCTTTTTTGTCTTATAGATTTGATTCCAAAAAATTGTATGCAACTTCTTCACTTTAACATCTCCCCATAAGGAATCTCTGAAGAACTTTTCCAGCTCCTTAATGGTTGATTTGGGAATAGGGAAAGTGATTGACCAAAAAATGTAATACAAAGACAAAGTGGACTTAATTAATTCCAACCTTCGAATCATAGAAACCATCCTACTTTTCCAAGAGTTCAACTTAATCTTGACTTTATCAACTATTGACAAGAAAATTTTCTTTGTAAGTCTCCTAGTAAATAAAGGGAGTCCTAGATATTTGACTGGAAAAGGGCTTACTTCAACATTCAACATAGTGGAAATATGCTCATCAACAATATTTTTGCTAAGAAAAACCTAACTCTTACAAGGATTGAACTGCAACCCAAACACTTTTTCAAACAAAGATAAGACTTCGTTAATGGCTTTAGCATTTTCAATATCACCTTTAGAAACTAGTAGAGAATGCCAGAAAAAATTAAATGTGATACCCCAAACTAATTCAAAGATTTCAGAGGAACAATCTTCTTCTCTTCTACATAAGCTTTCATAATAGAACTCAAATCCTGCAATGATGAAAAGGTATGGTGCAATAGGGTCCCCCTGTCGTATCCCATTCCCCCCTACAATGGTCTTAGATGGAATACCATTAATAAGCATCTGGAAAAAAATATGATTTGAAACAGGCATCAATATGCTTTATCCAAAATTCTAGGAAACCCGTCTTATTCATTAAGAAATGGATAGATTTTCTATTCACATTATCATAAGATTTTGTTAGATAAGCTTTCATACACATTTTAGGTCTACCATGGGAATTAGAAAATAGACTCAGGATTTCAGTAGCAAGAAGTAAATCATCACCAATCTTCTTGCCTGTAACAAAGACCACCTAATTTAAATCAATCAACCCAGGCAGAACCCCATGCAACCCGTTGGCCATAATCTTGGTAATGATGTTATATACAATATTGCACAAGGAAATTGGTCTCCAATACTTAATGGAATTAGCTTCAAAACTCTTACGAACTAGAGTAGTAAAGGTTCTATTACTCTCTTTCAACAATTTAGATTTCTCAAAGAAATTAAGAACAACTTTCATCACATCTTCTCCAACTGTCTCCCAAGCTGATTTAAAAACCACATGAATAGGAACGTGGATCATCACTATATCTTGACTAGGAACTTCTAACACTTCTACATTATCAATATCAACAAGATTGACAACCTTACCAATTTTAGTAGAAACCTGCAATTTTTGTTTCAAAATCCATACCATCTGACAATTTTTCCTCACAATCACTTTCGGTTTAATAGGTCCCTTTAGGGCTATGAACCAAAAAACTAGTGTGAGGTTTTGCCATTTTTTTCAGCAAAGAAAACAGGGTCGTGCAACCAGAGAATTACCAACACTCTTTCATAAAGCTAATTTGAGCATCCAACTCCTTCACCTCATTTAGAAGGGGCATCCTGACTTTTTCACTACTCATTGTTTTATAGTTCAGACTGAAATTTCCAACAGTAGTGCCGATATTATAGAAAGCAGGAAGCACAAGGTGGGTGGACAAGATGGACACATCATCGTCATACAAGCACTTTTTCAAAAAGCAGATGATTAATTATTGATATATTTTCATATATGTTTATCTTTATTGCACATATAGGAGCTAAAGATGTTGAATGATAAATGGACAACAAATAACTAGTCATACTCGTCAAGGTGTCTAGGTGGTTTTCACCACCCAAGGGGTGCTTATACTAGAGGCGGAGCCTAGATGTTTCTAGGCTTTTTTTTCATTTTATACATATACATATAAATACTTACATTTATTCATGTATATATTAGTTATATTCAAACATATACCACATACAAGTCAACTGGCCATAGGCTCTGCACCCATCACAAAGGATACTTGAAATGATTCTAAAAGCATAATCACTTTGTCTTTGACACTTCATCTACAAACCCTATAAATAGACTAGCTCAATAGATAGAGGGGAGGATCTCTTATTATACGGTTGAAATAGAAACTTGAAGGACACAACATCAAATCAGAGTGATAAAGAATTCCTAGAAAAAAATATCCTATGACAAAAACAAACTAATAACTGAGAGATTCTCACATGAAAACCACAAAGTTCTTATCATTTTTGGATATTCTTTCCTCACATATTATGTGTTCTTATTCTTCATCTAGTTTCCCAGTTGTAACTAATATCAAGAATATGTATTCCATTTATTAGCCATGGGAAGTAGAACCATGAAATCAGATATGTAGGTTCATGTTATTCTACAGATCAAATTATGAAGTAGGAGTTATTCTACAGATCATAATTCCCCAGATTCAGGTTCAGGTTATTCTACAGATCAAATTATGAAGTAGGAGTTATTCTACTGATTCAGGTTGGCGATTGACCAAAACTTGAAAATAGGAAAAGACTACATATTCATGTATTTGATGGGTCCAACAAATAGTATAAGGGACATATATAAAATATGAAGAACAAATTTACTCTAAATCAGACCTATATCTGGTTACTCGATTATTTATATATATAATCAAGGAATATAAATACCTAGATTGACTGAAAGGAATATAATCAACATACTATTTGAATTGCATATATATATATATATATATCTTGTAATGTGTGTTTAAATTATTATATATTTTCCTTCATGTAGATGGATTTTCTAATAGATCGGAGTTGGATGTATATTGGGAACAGAGTGTGAAGTGATGTATACAAGGCAGGGTTACGAAAGTTCATTGAGTTTGCTCTTATCCATCAGAGAGCAACTAGACAGGGGAAATTAATATGTCCTTGCAAGGTATGTTTGAACAGATACCTTAAAACAGAGGAGGAGGTATTCTCACATGTATTACAAAAAGGACTTGTACATAGCTATGATGTTTGGACATTTCATGGGGAGGTGATTGGTAGGAGCAATCCTATTGTGGCACCAAACATGCCTAGCACCAACAATATGCATCAGATGCTGGAGGATTTGTTTGGCATGGGTGACACAAAAAATGACCACTCTACTGAAGCTACAGAGGAACCTACAAATGTAGATGTATAAAGATTTTACAAGCTACTAAAAGAGGCGGGTCAACCACTCTATATAGGTTGCACAAGTCATTCTAAGCTATCATATTTGGTTGCTTTGCTATTTCTGAAGGAGGAATCTGGATGGTCCAATGATTCTTTCACAAAGTTGTTACAGTTGATTATTTCAGGATTTCCAGAAGAAAATTGTATATTCCTAGAGACGTACTATGAAGCAAATGCAATCGTGAAGGATTTACAACTTGATCATTCTACTATAGATGTATGTACAAATAATTGCATGCTTTTTCGCAAAGATGCAGCTTCAAAAGAAAATTGTGATACTTGTGGTGCTTCAAGATGGAATGAAAAGCAATACAAAACAAAGGGAAAGAAGGTAGCTGCTAAGTTCATGTATCACTTCCCTTTGATACCTCGGTTAGAGAGGCTCTATATGTCTTCATCTATTGCTAAAGATATGATTTGGCCATCTGAAGGAAAAGGCAAGGATGGTCGTATTCATCATCCTTCAGACACACCAGAATGGTTGTCTATTGATGCTAGGTATCCAGACTTTGCTGCTGAACCACGCAATATTAGATTGGCATTAGCAACAGATGGATTTAATGCATTTGGAAATATGAGTGCATCACATAGCATCTGTCCTGTGTTGGTGACACCTCTCAATCTTCCGCCTTGGCTTCTTGTGAAAGAACAATTTGTTATGATGTCCCTATTAATCCCAGGTCCACATATGGTTGGCAATGACCTTGATGTATACTTAGAGCCATTAATTAAGGAGCGGCAACTACTTTGGGAGCTTGGAGTCAAAGTTTATGATGCATATAGCAAAAGGAATTTCACTATGCGGGCAATGATTTTATGGACCATTAATGATTTTCCAGCATATGGTGACTTATCTGGTTGGAGCACTAAAGGTAAGAAAGATTTGGGATGTCCTTGTTGTAATGTGGAGACTGTATCAAAATGGTTAAAGTTTGGGAAAAAGCAATGCTATGGTTTCCATCGGCATTTTCTTCCAATGAATCATCCATATAGACATGATAGGAAAAATTTTGATGGTGAAAAAGATTTTCGACTTCCACCTAAGCCACTATCTGGAGAAGATATACTGAGGCAATTTGATGGATATGAAAATATCACATTTGGAAAAATGAATAAGCGCTAGAGGCTTGGAGATCAAATTCAACCATTACCTCCTGGTTGGAATAATATAAGCATCTTTTTTCAGCTACCTTATTGGAAGTATTTATCTGTTAGACACAATCTGGATGTGATGCACATAGAAAAGAATGTGTGCGAGAATATTTTAAACACATTATTGGGTGATTCTAAGAAAAGTAAAGACAACTTACAAGCTCGTCAAGATATGAAGAAAATGCACATTCGAAGAGATTTATGGCCAGTAGATGCAGGTGACCGTTATTACTTTCCTCCAACATCTTACACCATGACTAATGCACAGAAAGATAAGTTCCTATCTGTGTTAGAAAAGTTGAAAGTTCCTGATGGCTATTCTTCTAACATATCTAGGTGTGTTAGCAAATCTGATAGAAAACTTGTTGGGCTGAAAAGTCATGATTGCCATGTTCTTATGCATCTACTTCTACCGGTTGCCTTGAGACATTGCATAAGCTTAGATGTGTACAAGCCTATTGCTAATTTGTGCTCATTTTTCAACAAACTTTGCTCTAACATTATTGATGTGGAGGAATTCAAAGAATTGGAACAAGAAATTACTGTCACTCTTTGCCAGTTGGAGAAAATCTTCCCTCCTTCTTTCTTCACCATCATGATGCATTTGCCCATTCATTTAGCTTATGAAGCTAGGCAAGCCGGATCTGTCCGAACTAGGTGGATGTACCCAATAGAGAGATACTTGAAGAAATTGAAGAAGTAAGTAAGAAACAAAGCTAAACTGGCTGGTTGTATTGCTAGTGGCTATTTAGCTGGAGAAAGTTTGACATTTTGTGCTAGGTACTTGCATAATTTTGAGACAAAACTCAACCGGACTCCTCATAATGTTGATGGATCTCCAATTAGAGTTGGAATGTCAAGAAATTTCGACATCCACACTTTGGAACAAGCCCATCGTTATGTCCTTTAAAATAAAGAGGAATTGGATGTTTACAGAAGGTAAGATTTAATTATGTCCTAAAATTCTTGCTGATATTTGTATATTTGTTGTACATTAATTTAGACACTTCTTATAAAGCAGTGAACACATGTGTATTCTTCAAGATATGGAACCCAACATTGCCCCACGAACCCTAGAAACAAAACACGCAAAGGAGTTTTCTAAGTGGTTAAAAGAGCATGTAAGTCTCAAACATAAATATTTTTGTCACTCTTAATGTTCAAGTTAGTGTAGATTACATTAATTTTTTACGTTTTTATGAAGGTAATGCAAATGCAAGAGATTAGGCCGAACAATATTAGCGATGATTTGAGATGGTTATCCCAAGGCTCTTGTGCTGAGGGAATGTCTTATGAAGGATTTTCGGTCAATGGGTATCATTTCTATTCAAAGCACATTGAAAGTACATGTACTACACACAATAGTGGAGTGTATTTGTGTGCTGACACTTCAAGTTATTCAAGCAGTAGAGATCAAAATCCTATAAATGATGAAGTCACGTACTATGGCTACTTAGAGGAGGTTATTGAGCTTACTTATGGTCTAGGAATCAAAGTTTCGTTGTTCAGATGTTCTTGGTATGATGAAAGCACTTCTAACAGGTTGTGAATTGATGAATATGGGTTCACACAAATCAACACTTCAAGGATAAAAAAAGGAGGAACCCTTTATCCTGGCTTCTCAAGCATTGCAATGATTTTATGTGAAGGATCCTAATGCTGATGATTGGTGCACAGTGCTGAAGCAGCCTCCTAAAGATTATTCTGAAGTACCTCTTATTGAGAATTGTTTGACTGGATTTCAATCTGAAGCTATTGATGGTGGTGTAACTAGTGATGTGTCTTGGACAAGGAGTGACACCAAGGGATCTTTTGTTGATAGAACTAAAAAAAAGAATGATGGGGCTAATGTTTAGTTCATTAATCTATCTGTTTTCATCAAATTATTTTGTTTGCAAGTCTAGAATAATTTATTTGGGGAATATGTTCTATTGCATTTTTTGGCAAACTGTTACTATATGGCATATTCTTTACAATTTATTTAGTCTTATTTCATATACCAGCAAGTAGGACATCATTATTATTTTTTGGGATATGAAACCAAGGTACTCTACAATTTATATGTTTTTCAAATGCTGAATATTCATATGTTGGTGTCTCATATTCTCCACAATTTATTTGTTTTTCAAATGTAGCTACTACTTTTGTTACTGACATTTCTGCACTAATAATCTAATTTTTTTTCTTATCAGTTGAAGGATGGCAGGAAGAAGAATCACTAGATCTAGTTGTAACAACACACCTAGTCAACCTATTGTCGTCCCTCCATCCACAATTGTAGAAAATTGTGAGGATGAACCTACTCTACTGTCCAACAATATTGAAAATGATGTAACAGTTGAAGAAAATGTTGAGGATGAACAGGAGAATAGGAAGTATGGACGTGGGCCTGCAAGTGAGCAAAGCCTACTTCCTAAGCAAGGGGAGCCACGTCACAAGGTCCAATGGGATTATGAATGAAATGCTATTGGGGAGAATGGTGCCAAATTGAATCGTTATTGTCATATGCTAGCAAGGAAACCACACATATGGCATCTAGACTTGAAGTGGAACGAATAACCACAACAAGCTTTTGCAGATAGAAAATCATTTATTGAGGTAATCTTTTTCATAAAAAGACCAACAAATTGTATGATTGTTATATCTAAAGTAATATTTTCTATGTTTTTGTAGAAATACTTCGATTTAGGCAGTCACCCTAATGCATGGAATCACATTGATGACCACATTAGCAAAGGGATATCAGTGTGGAGGGCACGTGTAAAGAAAGATTACTATGAAAAGTACAAGATTGAACCAGAATTGATGATGAAGAAAGTTGAGAAAAATGCTTCCATAGATGTGGACTAGTTTGAAAATCTTGTTAAAGAATGGGGAACCGAGAAGTCGAAGGTACAATGGTTTCATATAACTTGCATGTATACCTATCTACTTTTTCTAATTATATGTTTCTTATGGTTTAGAAAATTTCTGAGATCAACAAGGCAAACGGAGCAAAAAAAGTGATGGATCAAACCACAGGATCAAAGCCATGGAGTTGTTATCGGGCAGAAATGGTATTAATAATGGACACTTGTCTTTCTTAGTAGGAGTTGAACATATAACATGGACAATTATTATGTTATCTATCATGTGTAGGTCAGTGAAGATCAACCCGTTGTGCCTCTTAACAAATTTTTGGAAAAAGTTTACGACAAAAGCCCACAAGTGGTTAGAAAATGGATATTTGCTTTCCTATGATGTCTACAAAGCTACATATGCTTAGATATCTCAATTTAAGCTTTCCTTTTATGATGCTTTCTAATTAGAGCTTGAAATCTCTGATATTGTGGAAAACCAAGTAGCAAACCAAGAAGAAATAGATCCTAGAAGTATTGATAATCTAACACGTGATGCTTATTTGCAAGTTTTAAATTCGAGGTGTTGGAATTGGGCACAAAGAGACAGGACATAGGGGAAAAGCTTCCCGTATAATATATGAAATGCTTCTTGAGGAAAGCAATGCAAAGGATGTATGTTGGATTATAACTAAACTTGAACTATTAGTTACAACTAGTCTATTAGATCGATGTTTGTAATTTGTTTTCTATTTCAGGATAAACTTAAGGAACTTGAAGAAACAATAAATGGATTGAAGATCTCCTTCTCCCAAATAATGACTTGGTATAATCAATCACAGGTAACTTAGATTCAGTTGTCTATGTCAATGCAATATACAATTTTTTTTTGACATTGTTGATCTATTTTTTATAGGGTGGTGGTATAAATGTTGATTATGCAGCTGAATACCCCAATCAAAATACTGCAAGTGTCTTACACATGCAAAGTGGCACAAATAGGTTGGGTGTGGGTTCTTTTCACATACAATACAATACAAGTAGTGGTGCAGATGTAGGCATGTTTCCCAGGAAAAATAATTCAAGCGGGGATGGCTTAGGAAGACTTTCTAGACAAAGCAAATCAAGGGAGACTGGAGTAGGCATGCTTTCCATACAAGGCAATTCAAGGGATAATGGAGTAGGCAGGCTTTCCATATAAGGCAATGGACATCCACTAATCTTTCAGCCACATGTACCTCATAATAGCTATACATTATTTTCAATATTCATACACATAAGAATATTAACATGTACACTTTATTAAAGGCTGCAGTTGAAAGTTGGTGCCCTACTTTTGGTAATAATCGACAAAGTCATACTCAAATGCATAGCACACCAAGCACATCTTCATCAGTGTCTTTCACACCAAGAACTCAGCGTTTAAATCAGGTATTCAATACGTGCTTGATTAAACTTCCAGGGTATCCATCCATATATCTTGTACTTATACCAAATCTGATATATAAGGCCAAATCAAATATATAAGGCACGAATCTACTTATTGGTTAATGGCCATGTGGTTCTATATTTCCAGACACTTTGGGTATCATGGTTATGTATGTAGTTATTGTTATCCTCTTTCAACTCAGTCTAATTATCTATTGTTATCTCTATTAGTCTGATTGGTTAGGCCAACTTTCTATTTTGCTTCTTTATTTGACCAAAATAAAAAAAAGATATTTTAGAAAACCTACCAAAAAGTGCTCGATCAAGGCTATAGTTCTCTAAATACTCATAAACTAGAAGTCTCTTCTCCCCCTCATAGCAGCAATCAAGCAACTTCACGAGGTTTTGATGTTTAACTGCAGAAATAGTAGCAACCTCAGCAACAAATTGTCACTTTCCTTGTATAGACGAAGGTGAGAGTTCTTTTATGGCCACAACCTTCCCATCAGCCAATATACCCTGAAACATAAACCAGAATATCTATAACATGCACATCCATATTAACAGCCCAGTGGAAAAGGGTTACTAAATTCTGCATGGGTATGAGTGCATGAGAATGCTCGCATGTCTATCATTTCTATTAAACTTCTAATGATGCTAGATGCAAGAGACAATAAATACTTCATTGACATTTTGTGCTTAATTAATCTGGGAAACTTCTTAGCTCCTACATTCTCCCTAATTTAAGATTATGTTTCAGGTATAAAATAATATGTTTAATGCCCAACAAATGAATAGTTCTAATGAAAAGTTCTGACACGAAAACCATATCATTCTCAGATATTATGATTATGTAAACTATAAAGTGAACTAATCTATTTCTAGAATACTTCGTGCTTTGCTTTAAAAAAATATTTAGTTTTTTCCCAGACTGACAGGGTGATGTCCTCATAGACAATTATTTTGAGCTTGTTGAAGTTGAGCCTAGCAAATGAGGCTAACAAGTAATGCGAGAGCGCAGAGGAAGAGATGGATATATCTCAGATATTGAAAAATCAGATTCAATTTATAACTCAAATGATAGAAGCTCTAGGATTATGAGAACATAATCTAAAATTAACTCAACATTTAGGAGAACAATATATTTTCCAACTATTTTTTAGAGGAAGTGAAAATCTTAAGCTACATCAACAACTGCAGTTTTGGATTAGGACTCATGTTTTAGGTTGTGACTGAAACTGAAGAATCTTGCCTCCATTGCCCTTACCTATGAAAATTGAAGTTCTAATTAGTTCAGACCTGATTCCGGGATTGCCTTTGATTATGGGACAATAGGGATCTTCTGGTGTGTCCAAAGTAGTATCACCGCATCATGCTTTTACGGGTTTGCAAGGTAATCTGATGAATAATAGTTATGACATTACAATAAACCTACTTGTGGATGGCTCCACATCAGAGTGGTCAAATAACATAGTCATCTTACAAAATGTCTCAAGATCCAATACAAGTGAGGATGCATCTCTGTGGGCAACTTAGTGTTTTAATTATTTTGCTAGCTACATTATTCCTAGTAGCCATGATGTTTCTTTCTTCTAGATTTTATCTGATTTGATTAGTCCTCCATGTTGACATTAAATGCATTGAGATGAGCATTACTTTCCCTAGGGCATAGTTGATTAATAAAGAGCACATCAAAATTCAGGTGAGAGCCGGTGCATGTGTTTTCTTGGGATTTCCATAATAACTAAATTACCAAATCCCTTGAAAAAGTCTTCTTATATTAATTAAGAATGCACATTATTTAGGTAGAAGTGGTTGAATCTGGGTTAACTGCAAACTACAAACTTCATATTGCATTTGCTAGATGTAGAACTAGGATTGGGCTGCTATCACTTGGGTCGTGCATGTAAGGGGCACATATAAGTTGCACTTGCTAGAAGGACATATAGGCACACTGGTCTTCCAAGAGCTACTATTGGAGACTTGGGTAACGAGTGGTTTGAATATTTCCCTCCTAGGGACAACTTTGCAGATCTTGTATTTTACCTTTCTTTTTGTTGCTGGTTTTGCTACTTTCTCTGCTTTAGTCTTGTCTTGCCCGAGACACAATTGTGCTAGTATCAACCTTGGACCACCGCATAGGTGTGTTGGATCCATATATATATATATATATATATATATAATATCATTGTTAGATAAAGTGAACTTTTCATAGTCATAATTTCTCATATCCAGGAGAGGTAGTAGGTTATTCATTCCTGCAAAACCTCTAATATTACTTTTCTCCCTTTTTGGTGATTACATATGTGGAGGCATTTTAGGTCAATAAATATAAAGGCCCTACTCTCCATAAAGTTCTTCAGGAGTTGAGTGTACTTGAGATGGAATCATATCACTATTATCTTCCATACCATGCATAATTCCTTCCAACCATCAGGGATTACCCAATATTAGCAAGTTTCTTCTCCAATATGCTTTTAATAATAGATAGCTCTGCTCTACTCATATTTCTTGGCAGCCACTGTTGGCAGCCATTGTTGTTGTTGAACCGTCTCACTTCTTTGTCATGGTTCACTTTGTTAGACATGACTACATGTTCTTCTATCCCACACAAAATCTTGTTTAAAATTTGTTCTATTAAAATCCAATCTTTAGTGAACATGTGGAAAAACAGTTTGAGCGCTCCTCTAGCCCATTCTTTTTCATTTTCCTTTATTGGGAGGTTCTTTAATGATGTCATAAACTCCATCTTAAGTTAGGTATAAGAATGTTGGTGGTAAGTGCCAGGGATGAGGAGACATGATCCTCTTACAATATTCTCAACCCCATATGTTATCCCCAAATTCTTTATAGTTTTGCTACATGTGTATCTTGTTCCTCTTTAAGACTGACTTTGCATGAACAAGTGATATTTGAATTTTTGCTCTTTATTTCTAGGCTCGAACTTGTTTCTCAGCTTCCAAATTGATACTTTGGTTGAAGTTTGTTCATTTGAGGTCACAAACGTTGATATATTCTTTTGTAGACTTAGTAGGGGTTGCTGGTTCACTTGTTGTCTCTACTAGAATCTATGACAATTCATCTGCTGGTTCACTTGTTGTATTTTGATATATTCTTTTGTAGACATAGTAGGGGCTGCTGGTTCAAAGTCACTGCAATCTTTTTGGGGACATGTTGTACCCCTCAGCCATCCAGGCTTGTGTACACACTACAAGGGTGGTGAAGAGACTCTAGGATTTAAGATTAGGTGGAGCATGAGGAGGGGAAATACAACACTGAATAAGGTACTGCAGATTTAAGATTAGGTGGAGGATGAACTCTACTACTGCTGCTGCTAATTTTTGCTCTGAATAAGGTACTACAGATTGACCAAGAAGTTGATGAAGTTACTAGATTAGGGACAATTTTTGTGAGAGATTCATTTTTAGGAAAAGTGATATCTTATTTATTTGCACTTTCTTAGATTAGTGAGTTTTTTATTGAAGAGTTTTTATAGGTTCAAATTTGCCATGGATTCACATTCTCCAACATTACAACTAGAGAGGGCTTTCAAAATATATGTTTGGTTTATGTGTTGTTCCCAAACTAGTAGCCAAATAGCCAATTAGTTTGTCAAGTATCTAGTTTCCCCTCTCCTTGCCTCCTAGTCAATGTCAACAAACCTATCTCCAAACACCCACTTCATCAGTTCAATCAAGAGCAGGAACTTTTCCATGCATACATTTGGTTCACTTTAGAAGGCCTAGTATCAACCAACATACAACGATTAGAGAAATCTCCTTATACAATATTTCAGGTATCTACTTTCCCCTCTCCCTACCTCAATAATGAACAAGCGCAACATCAAGACAAGCAGTGTTAGAATTTTGTGTTTAGTATAGTAAGCTGAATTGTAGATAAACCTTGTAGATCAAACAATCTTGTCGAATGGGATTACGTGGGAATAGTATGTGTGTTGGGGGGGTATGCTTTTGCAGATACAGAAGTTAACTTTTGGCTGCAAACTTTTGGAGGATACAAATTATGAACAAGCCCGAATCATTAAAATGAAATTTGTTAAAAAGCTGACAGAACAAAATTGCAGCTGGATATCAGCTTCTTTAGGGACTAGGATATTAGCTTCTTTAGGTTGTATCCCACTGAGTTTTTTTTAATTATGTACTATTTACTAAGTTCAATCATAATTTTAGTTTACGGGTGCATGTTGCTTCTATGTTGGTTCACTTACATTTATGTCTACTTTGCACTCACTCTGATTCCTTTTTGTATTTATATTGATAGGGTAGAATTACTTTTAATGATGGATTTTGACGGACAATGCACCTTGGAGTAGACCAAAACTGAAATATAAGGGTAAGTTGTTTGTTGTACTATGATTTATGTATAAACTTTAAATTCTATTAATATAATGATTTGTCATTTTTAGGAGAAGAATATTCAAGTACCTAACCGTATGAGGCATGGCATTGATGAAGAGCACCACACCATTTGAAGGAATATGGAGACATTATAGATCTTAAGATTCTAGCATGATATATTGATTGTCATCAATCTCAAATTTTAGAACCATATGTACTCTTTATTTATATGAATGTTGAGCACGCAATGTATGGATAATATTTTGCTTCAATAACAAAATTTGGTTTGAGGTGATTTAACATTTTTATGTGTCATTTTGGTGTTGAATATTCTTATGATGTCATGTGAATTAGTATAAAAATATTGCTTGAGCTTATGTATACAAAGTTTTCATTTAAAATTTGATATTCACTATAGTAACAACTAATTAACATTTAATAAATCATTCAATAATCAATAACCAAATCATTTACAGTAGTCCCTCATAAATATATTGATGAAGGTCCAGATTGACCATCAAAATTGCATTGATGACGACCACATAGCCCCTCAAAAATAATATTAATGAAGGCATTATCCCTTCAAAAATATATTCTCCAGGACCATCAAGTCCCTCAAAAATGTATTTATGAGAACTAAACATGCCCTCAATAATGTTATTATGAAGGCTAAATAGTCTCTCAAAAATGTATTTATGAAGGCTAAATAGTCCCTCAAAAATGTATTTATGAAGGCTAAATAGTCCCTCAATATAACATTCTTGAGTCAGATGGTCCGTGACAATTATATTCATGAGGGACACTGGTATTTGTCACGTAAGTTCTCTTCACGGACCATTTGTGAGGGACAGACTCACAACCGTCCCTATTTGTGAGGGCCTGTAGAGAGGGGTTTGTGACAAGACTCACTCGTGAATAATGGCCCAATTTTTACTAGTGATGTGTCATCTCTGTACTCTTAGGTCCTCAGAGTTAGTAGTTAGTACTGTTAATTAATCGATCCGAGATTTTGGATTGATGCCTCGAGGTTTTTATGCCATATGTGTATAGTTTTAATAAGGCAGTTGATGCTTGTAATCCGCAAGAAGAGACGGTACAAGATATGTACTTATGAACTTGGATGTAAATGAAATACATTTGGTTCTTGATAAAAGAGTTTTCCTATGTTTGGATCTCTTTATAAATGGTTTTAATTTTTAGTGATTTTTAGTAATCTGTTGTTAATAATCACTTATGCTTAGTTAATTATGTTTTGTTCGGACAGATCGCCACAACAGGAAGTGCATGTCATAGCTTGTACCTGTTTGGTTGTGGTTAAGAGGTTGAGCAGACAGTTGGGCATCAAAGAAATGAACCTAGGGTTCTTAGGCCTAATAGGGGAAGTGGTGTACCTGATGCTCATGACAAGGTTTGAGTTTCTTTAGATGTGAGCATGATACTTCTCATGGTTGGAGGAAAGGGAAATCCCCTTAAGTTTAAGGTATGTTTGATGAACCCCTCACAACTAAGTTGATGACATGGTAAGGTATGATCATGATCCAGTGTTGAGGATGAGAACAAGTATGACCTAGCATGGTTTAATAGGTGGTCCGCTTGTGCCTTAGGAGCTTGCTAGGGTCAAGCATGCTCACGTGGATGTAAACCTGAGACATAAGGGTGTTTGTGACCTTTGTTATCAAGAGGTGTAGTTTCCTCCCATCCTGGGAGAGGGACCCTTTTGTAGGGTGTATACTAGCTTTGTGGGTTTTGAGGAAACCTAAAGAGGTCTCTTAGGATCTTGAGAAGCAAGTGAAAAGTACATGGTAAGAGAATGAACCTATAAGACCCATAGATAACCATCTCTAAGTGCATGTGGTTGTGTTACCATGGAGGTAACCGGTATGGGGCCTGACTAAGGTTGGCTGGTTGCCATGACCCCTATGAAAGGATGAAAGTAAGCCCATGAATGCAGAGAGAGAGATGATGAAGGCTTGGGTAAGGTTCTAAGATGGACATGTACTATAATAGAATCCTAAGTCTATCCTAGGGTCATGTCGGGATAAGACCGATGGAAGTAGGAGCTGCCTAATTCCATAGTTGCAAATGACCATAGGGTCGGGAGGAAACAACTATCATTGTGTGAGGGCCATGGGTTAGGAGATTGATCACCTTCGTTAACTCATGGGACCCAAAGGGTAGATGAGTAGGGCACTCTCTGGATGCATGAGGGAAGAGGGATGACCCTAAAAGTGCCGGCACCCTATAGACCTAGAGGATATGACCAAGGATTGTGTGTGGACCCAAGTAGGTTCGAGACCAATTTTCCATGGAAGTAACTTTAAAATCAAGATGTTTGTGATGTAGAGACATATGTGGCACGTTTCAACTTAGATTTAAAGGTGTACTGGAAAGGTGGGATGTACCATCTCTATTCTTGGAACAGGAAGAACTCTGTATTTGGATTGCAATCAAATGCTTATTTCCTCTTATTATGGGAGTGAGAGATAGGATAATATGCATGCCATACACCAAGGATAAAAGGTGATGCGAGTTGGAACGTTGCCATGAGGTATGAGGACAGTGATGATAACATACCCTTGTGGAGTGAATGATACATGGATGGTTTAAAAACCTTAAGAGAAACAAGGTAGTCATCTTACGAGGATGTTTTTATCATGAGATATGAGTCATACAAGGTTGAGTTTGAAAAACCAAGAGAATAAGCTCAGAGTTTCTTGATGAAGATAGACTTAGAGTTGAGATGTTTTAAAAAAGTATAATACATGGAGGTGTATGTCTTCAACGACCTAAGGATGTGAAGTGGTAATGGATGCTCTAGATGAGATACAACTACCTAGTATAGATGGAGGCTAGAAGAGGTTGTTAGGATAACCCCCAATTGGAAAAGAGATAAATTTGGGTAACACTCAGATGTAACAATATAGGTTGATCAAGTGAATGGTTGTTTGGCCAACCTAGGTCTTATCATGATGAAAGGATGGTTGTAGAACCTCAGATGCACTTCTATGAAAAGGAAGGCGTGGAAACCCTAATTAGAATGGTTTAGGGTTTCCGAGGAATCGATCTTAAGTAATCATGACAATACATGAGATCATGATTTAAGATTACCATATACCATGGTACTACCAAGATAATAAGTGATAGTGGTACTTTGGATGCCTAAGATGAAGTTGTATGTGGTATGTTGCCATGTAAGCTAAGAGGTGAAGGATGAACACCAGTAACCCAGTGTTTTGTCATAGAGGATAAAGAGTCCCTCAGAGGGAATGGGAGTTCATCACTATGAATGTTGTGGTAAGTTTCTCCTAGACCAAGGAAGGTCAAGATGCAATATGGGTTATGGTAGATCGCCTTACCTATATGACATGAGAAAGAAAGAGTATTATCAAGGGACAGATCCTGTTGAACTAGATATGAGAGAGATGGTTCAAATACACCATGATGTGAGTTCAAAAGTTCTTGAGTATAACCTAAAGGTTCACTTCCATGAGGTGGACATAGATGCATGAAGCACTTGATGCTAGTACAGTTTATCACCCCTAACTAATAGTTAATACGATCCAAACTAGAGGGCCTGATGAGAGCATGTGTCCTCATTCAGGGTGATACATAGAGATAGTTTTTGTCCTTTGTAAGATGTGATGATAACCACCATAGCCATTATCGGGATGTAAAGGAGCTCTGCAAAGGAGGTTGTGTCGGTCACCACTTCATCAAGATGATGTTGGTGAAGGAACCTCGCGAAGGTCGAGAAAGGACCACAATGTGTGCAGATGAAGTCTCTTTGATCATGCAATGGATGAAAGGAGCCCAGGGACGGCATGAGTTGTAAGCTGATGCAAAGTAGACTGACATACAGTTCACTGTGGGGGAAATATGTGACATTAAAATCCAACCCCTCTAAGTTATAGCTAAGAGAGATGAGTCCCCGATGCATGGGTTCTTTTGACATGGTTTGGTGGAGAAGGTTAAGTTTGCCCTTACCCTCAGGATAATGTGATGTGTGATGAGTTCCATGTGTCCAATTTAGAGCACTATGTGAGGTACATGGACCATGTGTGGAGAAATTAACCTAGTGAGCCCCAAGGGAGGCTGAAATGACCTGAGTCACCTGTGAGGTCTATAGATGCTAAGGTGAAAGAACTCAAAGAAAAGAATATGTGATGATAAAGGTTCTTTGGAAGCGCCATGGATAGGGAAAAGCCACATAGGGGCCAATGATGGACATGGAAAAGTCTTATCCTGAATAGTTTGTTTGTTTGATGGAATTTTGAGGACAAAATTCCTATAAGAGGGGAAGGATGTTACAACCCCAACTTTTGGGTTCATTTGGTGAGAATTATAATTTCTCATATTAAAGATATTTGAACAATTAATGATATAATTTGTTGTGAAATAAATGAGTTTCATTTACAATAGCCTTGATGATTGTTTTGTGGGCTTTATTGGCTATTGGGCCCAATAACAAGGAAAATACAAAAGAAAACTCCATATTTAATAAGAAATGGAGAAAAGGAAAAATGTAGAAACCTCTGGCAGGCAAAAGAATTTAATCCAAAGGTGGATTTCGTGCCTCTTGGGTTCCTTGGGTTCCAAGGAGTCCAAAGTTGCAAAGATAATGCAACAAGAAAAGAAAAGATCAATTAAATATTTCTTTATTAAGAAAGAAATTGAAAACACACTACTACAGAAACGGCCTTTGGCGTCGGTCGTTTAACCCCATTTGGCGTCGATTTCCAACCGACGCCTATGTGGGCGCCGCTAAAGGTCGAACACTTCGGCGTCGGTTTTTTAACCGACGCCTATTTAATCTATAGGCGTAGGTCGTTTAGTATATAACCGACGCCAAAAGTGTTCGCGCCACAGAAAATGGCGTCATCTAGGGCACTTTCTGCGCCGGTTATTTACTAAACAACCGACGCATATATTCCATATAGCGTCGGTCTTTTAGTAGATAACCGACGCATAAAGTGCCCTAGATGACGCCATTTGCTGTGGCGCGAACACTTTTGGCGTCGGTTATATACCAAAAGACCGACGCCTATAGATTAAATAGGCGTCGGTTTGATATGAATATCCGACGCCATTTCCAGGACTGCTTTGGCCACATCAGGCGTCGGTTTATTGAAAAAACCGACGCTGTAGGTCTTTGCTGACGGTTTTCTATAAATAACCGACGCCTATTTATATATATATTTTTTTCATATCAGTTTGCAGGCCTGCTGTGGCTGGTCAGCAGGATGAGAACCTGCAGTTCAGTTTTCTGAACTGCAGGTTTACGACATCCATTGATATCAGCCTACAAACAGGCCGCAAACCTGCAAAAGTCACAAGGAAAATTCTACACAAGTACATACATTCAGACATCAATTCAATTCTCACATTCACACATATAGAAACATTCAAATACATGTATTAACATTCAGAAATATTCATTTACAAAGTATCATTCATTATTGCTATCAACATCCCAATTATATCTTACAGTTGCCACTGCTTGTATGGCTTTTTCCCATTCTTCTCTTACTTCATTTAATGCTTCCATCGTATATGGAGCATGTATATTTTTTAAGCGTTTACCTATAGTGTGGTCAGTTTTAAACACCTGCAAAGAGAATGATGTATATATATAAGTAATAATATAAAAATAAGATAAGATTGATATATTTCATACTAACTAATGAGACTATATATAATACCTCATGTATGGTATCGATGTCCAATGCGGCATATTTGATAATCATCTGCATAAATCGCATCACATAGTATGCGCATGCCCAGCCATTGTCTTGTGTAGTACACTATAAATTGAAACATACAAAATAATACAACTAAGCACAATTCACATCAATAATATATATATTCGAGTCGGGAACTTACTTGTACGTTCTGCCAATTTATTGGCTGGTTCTTTTTCCTTGGGACCATTCCTCCAGCCTTTTTGAATGCATCTAAACCCCTACATGTTAATATAACACAATAAATTGCATAAGTAAATAGTAATGTAATAAAAGATGTTAACGGATATAAAAATGAAATATTTCTCACCAAAATAATGGCATTCTCATTACGTGTCCAATTTTAGTGTTCAATGTACTCCCCGCAGGATCTAGATAATAAACAGTGAATGTCCCGGGGACAATAACTAGTAACTCCCAATGTCTACCGCTAGAAGTAAGAAGTTAACAATTAATAACTCAAAATGCAAAATAAAAATGGAATTTTCTTAAGTCCAAATTATAAATAAAGTAAACTTACTTGACATTGAATGGAGCTATTATTATCGTCTTCTTTTGCTGACCAAAAATTGTAAAAGTATCTATACAGTATTGTTGAACATTATCAGGGTCTTTAGCTACCAAACTAATCAATGATGGAATCAAAAATCCCACATGATCAAATGCAAATTGTTTGCAATGATCTTCGACTAAGTAGCTGCAAAACATATAGGCGTATGCATTAATATATAAGAAACCAGATCACCGGATCTTACACAAGGTATATGGATGTATAAACAAGATCTCACCTTATCCATGTCTCTATCATTGATGTATTCAGCCAATCATACATAAACAGCTCAATAATATCTTGTATAAATAAAGAGCTATCGTATGATCGACCTGCATAATCTGCATCTAAAGAAACTATTATAGGGCAATGTATATTATGTGCCCGTAGCCAACATGCCATTCCCATACAAGCAGGACCTAACGGGTATGTTAGGTCAGTTGGAACCCAAGTTGGTAATGCGGGAAGTGGAGGTGGAGGCCTAGGTGCTCCTGGTGTCTTCTTTTTAACCTGTATATATAATTTCAGATCAGTTGACATCATATATACACATTAACAGTCTAAATCAATGTAAATTTATCTTACAATTTCATTCGTGTAGACGACATCTGCTTTGGGCCACAATATGACCCCGCCTTCTGCCTCACCAAGTGTATCAATATCTGGGTGGGCATATGGCAACGCAACTTCCCTCCAATCGGGTAACACACGTAATGGGCCCACACGAACATATCCCTGTGGCATTGGAGTCCCGTGAAACCTTTCCCCAGGAAGGGACGGGTAAGCTTGCGCCTCTGCAACAACATAGTCTTGTATTCTTAAGCGGCATGGCTTCAATGCCTACAAATTTACGTAAAGAATGTTATACATATATACATATAATCTTGAAAACATATCATCTTGAAAAGACTAGCTACAATGTCATAAACAATACTTACAACAGACGTGCTAGGCGATGGGTCTCCAGGATTACTCGCAGTCTGTGCATCAGGAGAATAGTGGGTCGCCATAGGCTGATTGGAAGCCTGAGATGCCTGCCACTGCAGCAATTCTTCCTTGACCTTCTCAGCAACTACATCGTTGACCTTCTTAGCAACTAAATACTCAACTCTCTTATTCTCCTATACATGGATAAAAGAAACATTAGCTTCTTATTAATGAATTTCCTTTTGCAGTAACATTCTAAAAAAAGAATAGGTTACCTCTTCTTGAGAAAGTCCCGCTCTGGGTTTGCGCTGGGATGGCCCAAAGAATGCTTTGATGCCAACACCAGCGCCGACACCTCTAACATGTCCAGGATGCTCTGGGTTACCCAGAGCAACTGTCAATTCATCCCTTGTGCCCTGAGGGATGAACGTGCCTTGTTTCCTCTACTCGTGCAGCTCCCGCTAATCAGCATAAACAGAAATTGGTAAGTTAACACCACAAATAATCAATATTCAAACGATTTCTCTAAGAGTTGTATTTTACCATTTTTGCATCCGCCTCAGCAGTTACATGCTTCTTTATTTCACCCTTCTTGTTTTGCCTACCAGCTATCCAGATATCATGGCGAGGCATGGGTGTGGCAGACTCCTGAGTAGGAGCAGACTCTTGAGTAGGAGCAGACTCCTGAGTAGCAGCAGACTGCTGAGTAGCCGCAGACTCCGCCTGTAGTCTTTGGCGAACGCTTGCATAGCCTTTTGGACCCATAGTGTGGTCATGCACATTCAGTGCACGCCTTGCTTTTTGTGCTTCACTGAGGGCCTAGTTAGTATGCACATTAATGATTTGGTTAGTAGCACTAAATGTTAATTAAATTGGGAGTGACGCCTAATACCTTGAATTCTTCAGATTTTCTTGAAGCAACAAAATTGTCCCAATCTTCTTTGTCCAAGAAGTTCCATTGTTCAAGGGATGATTTCTTCTTCTTATCACCCTCTTTTATGTATTCTCTGTTCATATTTGTCCTATAATTCCTAAGCATCTTTCCAGCGCGTTGCATCACACTTTTACAATGCAACTTCTCATCCAATGCAAACAGATTCTGTAAAATAGAAATGTTATTAACTAGTATCCAAAATAGAATTGCAAATAATAGAATTTGTAATCTACAAAATAGAATTGCAAATAATAATAACTCACACATAAATCCTTCCATATCAAGTCTTTTTTCCTTTGAGGAACTTTATGCCAATTATCATACTTAACACCACAATGGCTCCGAGTGGTACACCCAAGATAGTTTACAAAATTATTGCGGTTCACTCCAATTGCATTTCCTCCATTATCAAACTCCACCACCAATTTGGATCCACTACCACTTAGCGCTAATAACTTCTTCAACAGAGTGATGCCCCTTTTCTTGTTAAGTGTTTGGTGATGCGCATCAAGTTGCTCCAGTGCTTCAGTGGGTACAGGTACATCATCAACCTAAAATTTGACAAAAATAAACACACTAAATTAACCCAATATAGAAATATAGGATATATGACATAACTAGAAGATAATGAATTTTATAGAAATACATGATATGCTTTTAGAACATACATTGGTATCCTCGCCATGCTCGTCATGGACAGCATGCTCATCATGGACTTCATTCTCATCATGGACATCATGCTCATCATGGTCAGCCATCTGAAAATGTCATTAAAAAGGAAAACATTTAGCATTTGTATTAACTAGAAAAAGGCAAACATTTAGCATTTGTATTAACTAGAAAAAGGCAAATATTTAGCATTTGTATAAACATACATGTCTCTAAAATTGTGATCTTTTATCAATTAACAATCCTTCATTGTGATCTCCGCGCACATATAAGTCATCATTAGCTTCAATATTTTGTGGAGTTGGCAACCCAACTGAGAATGGACTGGAGTCATCATACTTATCATAGTACTCTTCTTCATCTATAGGATCTTCAATGAATTGTCTTTTACCATGAAGAACAACCGACCATTTATCATTCGCAGGATCATCGATATAGAATATTTGTTTCGCCTGTGATGCCAATATGAATGGTTCACCCTTCTCGCCAATCTTTTCAAAGTTCACCAAAGTGAAACCCAATTCATCCACTATAACTCCTTTGGTGTTATCAACCCAATTACATTTAAAGAGCGGAATTTTGAAATCTATGTAGTCAAACTCCCAAATGTCCTCAATGACACCGTAATATGACATTTTAGCTTCATGTGGACTCTTATCCTTTGCACTTGAAAAGTACATAGTCGACGCTTGAAGAGTGACCCCACTATTTTGGACGACACTCTTATCATCTTGGCGCTTTGTGTAATATGTGAATCCATTAATGTCAAACCCTTCATAAGACATAACATTCGGTTTTGGTTTAAAGGCGAGGCATTTGATAGTTTCTGTAATATCATTTGGTGTTTGAGATAGTTGATGTAAGACTTTATCTTCAAACCACTTAGTAAAAGTCTTATTATGCTCTCTAGCAAGCCACATTGAACTTGCTCGAGGATGTTGACTCTTTATGAAATTGGTATGTTCCTCGATATAAACACTCACTTCGTCCATATTATGTAAAATATACAAGTGAGCTTGTTCCAACTGCTCACGGCTGATTACTTTCACCCGTGATCCCAAAATTCCTTTGCCCTCCTCAATATTCTTGTCATTATCAGGAGTGTCATTACCACTGAGAAAGTCATTGCAAAAATCCATAACCTCTCTCGCCACATAACCTTCAATAATACTCCCTTCAGGCCGATAACGGTTTCGAACATCACCTTTAAAAACGCTCATGTATCGTTCAAAGGGATACATCCAATGCAAGAAAACTGGTCCCAACATTTTCACTTCCCTAGTCAAGTGGACAACAAGATGTACCATGATATCAAAGAACGAAGGAGGGAAATACATCTCAAGCTGACATAGGGTAACAACCACTTCTCTTTGCAAATTATCGAGAGTATCAGGGTCAATAACTTTACTGCATAGACTGTTGAAAAAGAAATAAAGTCTGGTAATTGCAAACCTTACATGCTTCGACAATATAGATCGAATTGCCACGGGTAATATTTGTTGCATTAGAGTGTGACAATCATGAGATTTAAGACCTATCAACTTCAGATCTTTCATTGATACCAATCTACGGATGTTGGATGAGTAACCATGTGTCACCTTAACATTTACCAAGCATTCACAAAAAGTTTTCTTCTCCTTTCTAGACAACGTGTAACAAGCGGGAGGTAAGTATGTTCTTTTACTACCCATTTCACGTAATTCTGTTAATTCTGACCTTATTCCCATTTCACGTAGGTCCAGTCTGGATTTTATCCCATCTTTAGTCTTACCTGGTATATTTAACAGAGTACCAATGATGCTATCACAGACATTTTTCTCAACGTGCATTACATCGATACAATGCCTGACTGCCAAAGAACTCCAATAAGGAAGATCCCAAAATATTAACTTCTTCTTGAATGAAGAATTGTCACTCTGTGTGGCCATACTACATTGTGATTTCTTACCAAATTCATTGACAATGTCTTTTACTCTTTCATAAACAACATCCCCTGGTATAGGTTTAGGTGCACTCCATTCATCATTCCATCCATTGAATGCTTTGCGCTTCCTACGATACGGATGGAATTTTGAAAGAAACCTTCGATGACCAAGATATACAGTCTTGCCTCCATGTTTTAGTCTTATTGAATAAGTGTTTTCTTCACATATAGGACACGCTTTAGCTCCTTTGACACTATATCTAGACAAATTCCCATATGCTGGAAAGTCATTAATAGTGCAAAACAACATAGCGTGCAAACGAAATGTCTCTCTTGCTGAAGCATCATAGGTCATCACACCTTCAGCCCAAAGTTTCTTTAAGTCATCAATCAAAGGTTCAAGATAAACATCGATATCATTTCCGGGTTGTTTAGGGCCCGATATCAACAATGACAACATAACGTACTTATTTTTCATACACATCCAGGGAGGAAGATTGTATATAACAAGCATGACTGGCCAAGTGCTATGTTGGCTGCTCAATGTCCCGTACGGATTCATCCCATCTGTACAAAGCCCAAGTCTTAGATTCCTATCTTCTTCACCAAATTTGGGGTAGAATAGATCAATCTTCTTCCACTGTGGGGAATCAGACGCATGTCGCAGGATCCCATCATTATTTTTCTTAACATCTGCATGCCACCTCAAATTCTTCGCATCTTTCGGATTTGCAAACAAGCGTTGAAACCGTGATATTATAGGTAGATACCACAACACCTTGGCAGGAGAACCAATTTTGGACTCCCCCAAAGTCGTCAATTTATACCGTGACACACCACATTTTGGACAATCTTTCAAATCTACACAGTCCTTTTGAAATAATACACAATCATTCGGGCATGCGTGTATCTTCTTAGCCTCCATTCCCATTGGGCACAACATTTTCTTTACCTGGTATGTTGAGATTGGCAGCTCGTTTCCTTCAGGAAGCATTTCTTTCAACAAAGTCAACAATGAAGTGAAGCTTTTGTCGCTCCATCTATTGTTAGCTTTCAACTTATACAATCTCAACACAACGCTAAGCTTCGTAAACTTAGCACAGCCTGTGTATAATGGTATCTCAGCATCATGCACAATGTTTCTAAAGATAGGAGGTGGATTGGTGTGCTCTACCCTACAACTATCCAGCATCGCATCAACGATGTCTGTTGGAACTGGTTCGTTCACATTTACGTCATCGGAGGCAATTTCTTCTTCCACTTAAGCACTGCTATCGACATCTACTGGTTTCGATTTTGAAATCTCTCCATGCCAGTGCCATTCTGTATAGCCTTGTACAATCCTGTTGCACATGACATGACTTTTGATTTCCTCACCAGTGTTGACTTTCAAGTTGTTACCGCAATGCCTACATGGACAGTAGAACCTATCTGTAGGTTTTTTCCTATGTTCATCGGCAAATCTAATAAACTGATCAAGACCAGATATAAACTCTGGGGTGCAACGATTACGAATGGACATCCATGATCTATCCATTCTATGATCAGAGAAAACAAGTATATATTAGGAAACAAGTATATATTAGGAAAAGATTAGGGTATACACTTACATCCTAAGTGTATAATGTGATGTCATTCTTATATATAATAACTGTGTACCACCTATCCCATCCTTGAACACCTAATCTCACTAGTAAGTGTATAATGTGTATTGGGTTTTCAAGAAAATTTCGGCAGCATTTCCCCGTTGTTCTCTAAGTACATATGTACTTAGAGAACAAACGGGGAAATGCTGCCGAAATTTTCTCGAAAACCCAATACACATTATACACTTACATCCTAAGTGAGATTAGGTGTTCAAGAACAGTCCCAAACCGGGGACTATCCAAGATTTACTCCTAATGAGTCAATCTTGGACGGGTTTCTAGGCCAACAAACACATTTTATGTCATTCTTATATATAATAAATGTGTACCACCTATCCCATCCTTGAACACCTAATCTCACTAGTAAGTGTATAATGTGTATTGGGTTTTCAAGAAAATTTCAGCAGCATTTCCCCGCTGTTCTCTAAGTACATATGTACTTAGAGAACAAACGGGGAAATGCTACCGAAATTTTCTCGAAAACCCAATACACATTATACACTTACATCCTAAGTGACATTAGGTGTTCAAGAACAGTCCCAAACCGGGGACTATCCAAGATTTACTCCTAATGAGTCAATCTTGGACGGGTTTCTAGGCCAACAAATACATGTGTTGTCATTCTTATATATAATAAATTTCTATAAAGTATAGGAAACATGGTTAATCCTAATCAACAGAGAATTATTAAATAATAAATCAAGAAATCAATATACATCCTAAAGTGCCACAAATCATATAATAACATTAAACGCTACTCAAGTCCTAATCTAGAGTTTAGGTTTCCTTATTATCCTGTTATCATTAGGGTTATTCTTGAACCCCCAATTCCTAAGTTCATTGATTTAATTACATAAAAAGATCTAGTTCATATTATGTTTAGCCATGATTATAAAACTATCATGTTATGATATTAGGACCACTTAAAGCAGATTAGGCACATTAAGCAAGCAGAGTAGGGAGCCAATTTCGCGCAAGCAGATTAGGTCAGCACATAAAGAACCAATTTTGCACCTGGGTAGGTCGGCAGGTACCTGGGCAAGCAGAGTAGGGCAAGGTCGAGCTGGTTGAGTACGTGGGCGGCGGCCGGCGAGCTCCAGAACCGGCGGCAGCGACTCCGACGAGCAGGGAGCGTCAGCGGCGGCAGGCGGCCAGGCGGCGGCAGGCAGGCAGCGGCCAGGCGGAGGAGAAGGAGAAGGGGGTGCGGCGGCGGAGGAGAAGGAGAAGGGGGCACCAGAGAAGGGGGCACCGGAGTAGCAGTGGCGGCACGGCGGCGCTGTCGTGGAGAAGAAGGAGCAGAGAGTCGGGCGACAGCAGAGAAGAAATCGCTCGCAATGAAACAGAAGAAAGGGGAAGAGTCGGGTGATCGAGGGTTATGAAGTTCCCAAATAGCGTCGGTTGTTTACAACAACCGACGCCTAAACATCTTTAGCGTCGGTTGTTTGCAACAACCGACGTCCAATTGGACGATATTTTCATGAAAATGTTTGGCGGGAACCACCTTCAGCGTCGATTATACAAGGATAATCGACGCTGAAAGTGACATTTTCCGCACAAATTTTCATCGCACTTAGGCATCGGTTTTCTAGGTATATAACTGACGCTGACAATGACACTATTTTTTATCGAAATATGGATTTCGCGGGCGACTTTAAGCGTCGGTTTTTTATAAACAACCGATGCTTAATACAAAGCGGTACCCGCGTCTGGCTGATCTTCAAATATAGACGTCGGTTTGCTTAAACAACCGACGCCTTATATGTTAGGTGTCAGTTTTTCTTAATAACCGACGCCCAGAAAAGTGACACTGAATGCTATTTCTGTAGCAGTGACAATGATAAAATGTGGAAAATAAGTGGAAAGACGTATAATTAAGTTACCCTTGATGGATTTTCGTATCCAAAGGATTCCTAATGTTAAATGGAAAGCCAATGAGGAAAATAAAAAGAAAGATAAAGAAAAATCCTCAAAAAGAGATATTTTAATAAGAAATAAACAACATAATGTGAAAAAATGAATATAGATGCATCTAGAAGGATGATATGTATCCTTAAAAAGAATTTTGAAATATTAGAGTTTCTTGGGGTCCAAGGAGCCCCAATGAAGAAAGAGGAAAGAGAAAATACCAATAATGCAAAATAAGAGGATAAAGTGATACATAATTAATGGATTTTGTGGTTTTTTTAGAAAGAAGGTATTTTCTATTAGAAAGAAAATATAATTTTTGTGGCCAATGAATTAAAAGCCAAGAACAAGAAAATAAAAGGAATAATTTTGAATTCCTTAATAGTCAAGGATCATAGATAATCAAGGAATTATTTAAAGGAGAAATCTTATACATTTTTAAAGGAAAGAAGGTTTCCTTTGAGAAGGGGGCCTAGTTGTCTTTGTGGGCAAGTATCCTAGGATGTTGCTCTCCTCCTCTATAAAAGGATAGAGCCCCTGGCTAAGGCCAAAGAAAGTTCCACACAGCCATCCCTATCTTTTTCTTCTTCTCCTTCTTCTTGTTCGTGCAAACCCTAAGCATGGGATAGTAGAGCGACCAGGAAGCAACGAGGAGCCAACGAAGGGTTTTGATGGTAGATTGGTGTACCACAGTGCCAAGGAGCATCATAGACATCGAGGTCGTGCCCTAGAGCATGCACAATAGCAGCCGCCATGCTGTAGTGACGGCCGTAAGTGCTTGGTCGACGGGCGTGAAAACAACCACACTGGCCAAGAACTGGAGGTGCCCCACGCGCACGAGCACACGATGGAGGTAGGGCAAGGAGTTTTGGAGAGCTTCGTGCCTTGGAGAGGTAGGAAATAACCCCTCAAACAGACTAAAGTCGGCGGTTAGGGCAACACAGTGGAGCTGCGTGAGGTTGAAGGAGAAGGAGGTGGCATTGGACGGTTTTACCCTCCGTGGGCTAAAAGAACGCTTAACTTAACCGAGGGCAGTTCTAAGATTTTGAAATGTTTTCCAAGCAACAAGTCACGTTGCATGGAAAGGGGACACATGTCACGCTCTCGTTGGCTCTGGTCAGTTAATTTTACAAAAATCATATCTCCATATTGGTAACTCTGATAGTAGCAAATAATATATGTATTTTTCTCAGAAAAATGAGTTGAATTCATTAAAAATGGTTTTGGAGGCTAATTCCTCTTACTGTTCGAAAATTAGTATAACTTATCAACTTTAATGAATTAATGATTAAGAAACTCTATTTTAAGATGATTAATGTAATTAGTAGGGTTTAATGGATGATTAAAGTTGATACAAACCTGTTAATTGTAAAAAAAAGTATATTGAAAACAAAAAGGATGAACTTTTCATGTAATTGGTTTAATTTAGAGATTCATGTGCATAAATATGCTATAATGGGCCTTGAAACCCTAATATTAGTAAATGTGACTCATAATGGTTTTAATTATTCAAAATTGTGAATACAGTTGATATATGATAATTCAAAGCTATTTCAAGTATAAAAATTCCTAATTGTGGATAAATACCCTTAATGCAGTAATTAGGGTTTTTCTAAAGGATAAAGGTGGAATTAATGAGTTCATATGTGAATTAGACCATAATGAACTATGAATTGATGATAAATGAGCATAATGATCTTGTCATGGATTAAAAGGGTAAAAATGGTAGCTTTAATGTAAAAGAGGCTCAATGGACTTAATTGATGATTAATTGTGTTGTTTCTAAAATTAAGGTTATATGTTGTTAAAAGGTAACCTTAATAAATTTCGTGAAGGATAGATGAGAAATTAGGGTTTAAAAGAGTAAAATGAAGTAAAAACCCTAATTGCAAAGTAAACCCTAAAAGAGGTAGAAATCCTAAAAATGAATAGAAACCTTAAGTAGCAAGACGGTTTGAATATATTTTGATAAAAAGGAATTGGATGTGATTTTAGGATTCTTTTACTTGCTTGATTGGATTTCCCTTCTTGGTTGATTCTGTCTCAAATATCCTGAAAGGTATGTGGTTACGCTTATGAATAATCACTTTAGTTTCACGGCGATTCCCGAACGAATTTATCGGTTGCTTGAAAATAACTGTTGGATTCCTTTTATTACATGCAACTATAGAGTGATTATGATTATCACTATAAATACATATATAACTGGCTTAGATCTGGGTCCTCCTCTATGTCTTTGCAAAGGCTAAAAAGGGTAACCTAGAGCAAAGTCTAGGCTATCATGAGTAAGAAATTGGGCTACCTACATGTAGTGCCATGAGACTCTTAGCATACCATGCGTTAAGGAGTGGACTACCTACGAGTAGTGCCATGTGACTCAACCCTAGAAACTGATTCACCTATTAGGTGGGATCATGAGGGGTTTAATGGGGATCTACCATAGGGAAGGTAGCATCTAGGTCCACTGCAAGGACAACACAGAGGATAGGATACTCATGGATCATATAGTTATATTTAAAACATGAAGTTGCTTGCTAAATTGTAATTGACTGCAATACATTGTTATGGATAATTGCATGATTATTGTTTTCCCCACATACCAGCTTTATGCTAACTGATGTTTTGTTCGTCGGTGTTTTAGGTACAAAGCCAAATGGACAAACAGTAAATCATCATTTTGTGAAATACATGAATTAAAAAAAACAAGGAGGATTAGTTAGAGTAGAATTCATATGTGGATAAAAGTTTAGAGATCCAAGTTTTCAAAAGGTATGTAGAAATTTTATTTTATCACAACTTTTCAATATAGTCTGGTAGAATTTGATAATTATTATTGATTTTTTTTCAAACCTTTTATCCGGGAATTGGGATAATGACTCTGATCTTCTAGTCTCCCTTAATTGGGGGTTACCAGGAGGCAGGGTCGTTACAATTTCTTCTCGAGGACAACATATAATAGTTGCTCTCTCAAAACTTATACTTAAAGCAACATCAAACCTCGAGGAAAACAAGCCAAAATCTCATATTGTTCATAAAACCAACATGTACTAAATCCAAGGACCTGAGAGTACAAAGATGACACATAGGAATTCTGTAATATCCTAAATTTTGGGTAATATTGAATTATAAAATATGATGCATGAATTAATTTGATAATTCCCTAATAGTGTTATTGGTGGAATAATAATGTTAATCACATTTGTGGCATGTGTTCTTGTAGCACAAGAGAAATATATAAAAATAGATTTGTACATTGATTAATGATAATGGCTTTTGTTGCCAAATCCAAGTCAAAATAAAAGTCAAGATTTTCATATAAGGGAAAATATGTTTATTTGTTTTCCAAACAAATTACCTTGACTTTGCCCTCATATCATTTAATGCTTGAAAAGAAAGGTATATTTGAAAGATAATAGACAAAGATATATCTTTTGATGGAAAGGTATTGATTTCTTCTTTTCTTTAAAACAAATTCACATCATATGATAGTGGTGGTTTTTGACGGATCTATATAGAGAATAATCATGAGCTTTATTCATAAAAGATAGAAAGGAATATGTGTTAATGTAGTTTCCTAAAATATATGGGAACTTGACCCATGGATCCCTGATTAACTTACATATACGTAAGGATAGGAAAGGGTTTAATGGAGATGAACCCTAATGGTTTGGGACATGCAGATGATCTCCGTGAGAAGTGCATATATATATATATATATATATATATATATATAGGGCGTTCATTCATTGCCCACGCGGGTATCCTGTATTTTGGCAACCCGAAAGCCAAAAAAGTAACTCTCCTGGTCAAAAAAGTAACTCCGCTATCAAAAAAGTAACTATGGTGATAAGAAAGTAACTACACGAATAAAAGAGTAACTCTGTACAAAATATACAGTAGATATATAAGGATGGGTTTTTTTATTTTGGTGGGGCAAATGATATTATTTTTGGATGAAATTTTATGGGGAGCTTGAGAAAATGGTCCTCTACAATTGAGAATTTGTTTTCTTGAATAAAGGTGGTCAGAAGGGTGGGCGGGTAGCTACCCGCGTGGGCAATAAAGATGGGCCCATATATATATATATATATATATATATATATATATATATATATATATATATATATATATATATATATATATATATATATATATATATATATATATATATATACTACTACTACTTAGGGATAGATGTCTGTGAAGAGGGGTACAAAGTGAGCTTTCGGGAAGTTTCTCTCTTCCCCTTCTTTTTCATTGTCCTCCCATATCTTAGGGTTTTGTAGTCCAACCATAAAAGGAAACACGACTAACTCTCTACGCTCTCTCTCTCATGAAAACTATGTCGCGAAGACCTCGGACCAGACCGTGGAAAAGAGGAGTACGTCATTCTAGTTACCCCACTAGGTTCTGAGATCATTAGTTATCTATTCCAACCATCTTAACAGAGAGGAGGGATTTGGTGAGATACTAGATTGCACCTAGTACCTTATCAGAACCGACAATGGGTGTGGAAGTGCCCCGATCTTCTCTGATCCTTCAAAGCCCAGGCCCTATGCCCTGGTGCAGCAACTGTGAGACCTTTGCCAATGAGAAGAGGAGGTTCTAGCTTCGTGAGGCTGATCTACACTTGTGGACTTTGCATGAGATGGCTAGGTACGAACTAACCTCCTTTATCTACCTTACAAACTGCTACAGCGTGCGACACATGTCAGACCTAGCTGTCTAGGACCTTTGTTTTCCCCAAACTATTGGTCACTGTCAGCCACTCCTAGGGCCTATTCGGGTTCGGCACTTTTGGATAGAGGTGGTTGGACCACCGTCGGGGTTGTAGAGCCCAGGGCCTAGGTGCCCGACGTGGCACCTGACTCATTGGAGTGGGAGTCGGGTTCCTGGTAGAGCCATTGGAGCCGTGCACGCGCCCTTCCGTGAGGTAGGAGATGATGATGTGTCTTTGGACACGTTTTCCCCTGGGAGCATGGTAGTCCAAGCCACTATGTGTGGGGTAGGAGCATATTTTCAGTTTATTTAATTAGGCTGGTGCCAATGATTAGATAAATGGAAGTGGATGCTGACGTGTCATCTTGTAATTGGTCTGATCATGTTTACCTTGGAAAATATCTCATTAATAATTGGTAACTCATATATAGAAGTGTTATATATGAAAATTGATCAGGAGAACATGAGGAATCCATTAAAAATAGATTTAGAAGTTAATTCCTCTTGCAATTCTAAAAGTAGTGGAAGTTATCAACTTTAATGTATTAATGATTAAGAAACCCTAATTTGAGATGAGTAATGTATTGAGAAGGGCTTTATGGATGATTAAAGTTGATATTAACCTGTTAATTATAAAAAGATACATTAAGATAAAAAAGGATGAACTTTACACGTAATTTGATTAATTTAGGGTTCCACGTACATGAATATGCTTTAATGAGCCTTGAAACCCTAATGTTAGTAATTATGATTCTTGATGGCTTTAATTGGTCAAATTCATGTATAAAGCTGAGATTTGATGGTTCTAAGCTATTTTGAGTATAAAAGTTCCTAATTGTGGATGAATACCCTTAATTTCGTAATTAGGGTTTTCTAGTGGAATAATGTAATATTAGTGATAAAGAGAGTTCATATGTGAATTAGACCATAATGAATTATGAGTTGTTAATTCAGAAGAAACCAAAGATGATAATTAGCCTTAATGATCTGGATATGACTTAAAAAGATAAAGATAGTGGTTTTAGTGTAAAAGAGGCATAATAGACTTAATTGACCTTAAGCTATGCTTATGATGTTGAAATTAGGGTTTGTGAACTAAAAGAACATTAAACGTGATAAAAGCATTATGAAGGCTAAAACCCTAATAAAACCCTAAAGGTGACATAGAAAGCCTAAGGTGGAATCCAAGTCTATCGTGAGAATGTTTTGGATAAACTATAACACTTGGATGTATTGCATTAATTTCAGGATGTTGTCGATTGCTTGTTTGATTATTCTTTATCATTATTGCTTGGACATCAAGTTGCTCTGGATCAGGTATGTGGTTATTCTTATGGTTAATCGCTTTCGTTTCACGGCGATTCGTAGATGTTTTATCAGTTGCCTGAAAATAACTACTTGGATGACTTTTATTTCATGCAACTATCGAGTGACTATGATTATCAAAATTATAATATATGTGTGTCTTCTCGCACCTAAATGCCACCCCGATGGATGATGCAAATAGGTCAAGCCCAGGAGGAAAGACCCATGGGTACCATGAGTGGTGACCCCAGACACCAAGCTCGGGATTGAGAAGGTGGTTTTTGTTGCATGACTAATGGGAACCATGATAGGTGACCCCAGGCACCAAGCTCGGGATTGATAAGGTGGCCTTAAGTCAATGGCAAAAGAGAAACCCTAAGAAGGGTATTCCAGGGTTAGGGTAATAGTGGTGGAGAATGTCACATTGAAAGCGTAAATTGGCTTGTTAACTTACTTGATTGTGATATTTAGATTGTTAGCCATATTTGTGATATTTTGGTTGTCCCCACATACCGACATATTCATATATGCTGACAAACATTTTATTTATCGGTGTTTTAGGTACAACCCTAAAAAGAACAAACAGTAACGTGACACATTGTGAAAATAAGAAATAAAGTGTGAGGAGGATTAGATAGAATAGATTCAAGCTATGGATAGTTGTAGATATCCAAAGTTTTTAAAAGGTATGCAAAGTTTTATTTTATACCAACTTTCAGTATAGTTTGGTAGAATTTTATAATTATTACTAATTATTTGTCAAACCTTTGATCATGTTAATTGGGATAATGAATATGATCTATTGGTCTCCCTTAATTGGGGGTTACCGGGAGGCGGGGTCGTTACATTTGGTATCAGAGCATGGTTCCGCATTTAATCTTTAGTAATTATTAAATTTTACAAACTCTGTAGAACCTAAGGGAGTTATTAGAGGATTTTCTAAAAGATAGAGGTGTCTAGAAAAGGATCACATCCAGGGACTGGCAATATTTTCCTCCACACCACAAGCCAGAATACACGGACTCCCATATCTATATGACTGCCTGGCCAATGTCTTAGGATCTGACTCAAAATAAGATACCTTTAGGACTCTCTCCTCTTTTTGTTTTTCATCCCTTCTCAACCCAAATTCTATTAGGATTACAAGGTTTAGGGTTCTCTCTCTCTCCCTCACCCTCTTGAGGATAAGGTATGCATGATAAGGTTAAGGAATCCTCCACCAAAATTAATAAAAAGCATGTAAATAAGATGTCATGGACATAAGCTTAATAGTTTAAGCGTAAACTAAAGAATAGATGCATGCTTAGGTCGTATGACAGGTGTTGTGATGACCTCAGGGGAGACCTGAGGATAGACCCTCTGGTTAGCAGGACGAGTAGAAAGTTGGTCTTGGAGGTAGAGATCTCCATTAAAGGTAGAGACCTGGCACATCCTCTTAGGATGATGCTAACGCTAACCCTAAGTGGTGGTTAAAGAGGGATGACACGATGAGTCAGATATCATGATAGACCAGGAGTGTGGGTAGACATGCTTTTAGTTTGGAAACCCATGACGATATGAACCATGTGAGGTTGGATGACCTAGTACCTTTGGCGACCCAACCCTGGGAAGGGTCGTGCATGGTAGTGTGAAGAATAGCTTCTTTACTGATGAGGTTAGTGATGACCATATAGAGACACTATGAGTTTATTTGAGCATGGAAAAGTTGCACCCAAAGTACGTCAGTAGTGCTGGAAGTAGATTAAAACCATGGCCAGGAGAGTATGATGGATAACTTATAATATAAGCATAAAGAGCTATGGAAAATCTTGAGCAAACATAAGTTGAACATAAGCTTCACCCGTGTAGGGGTATGCTTGTGAGCTTGATCCAACTTCATGGAGAGAGGACCTCTAGTAGTAAGGTCATTTGTTGGGTCATCTCTAGTAGTAAAGTCATTTGTTGGATCATAAAGAGTCCCATAGAGGGAATGGAAGTTCATCACTATAGATGTTGTGGTTAGTCTCCCTAGACCAAGGAAGGTCAAGATGCAATATGGGTTATGGTAGATCGCCTTACCTAGATGACATGAGAAAGAAAGAATATTGTCAAGGGACAGATCCGGTTGAACGACATATGAGAGAGAGATGGTTCGACTATACCATGATGTGAGTTCAAAAGTTCTTGAGTATAACCTAAAGATTCACTTCCATAAGGTGGAAGTAGATACATGAAGAACTCGATGTGAGTACAACTTATCACCCCTAACTAATGGTGAGTATGATCCAGACAAGAGGGTCTGATGAGAGCATCTGTGCTAATTTAGGGTGATACATGGGCGGTAGTTCTTTCCCTATGAGAGATGTGATGATAACCACCATAGCCAGTATCGGGATGTAAAGAAACTCGATAAGGGAGATTGTGTTGGTCACCACGTCATTAAGATGATGATGGTGAAGGGACCTCGTGAAGGTCAGAAATGGACCACAGTGTGTGCATATGAAGTCTCTTTGATCATGTGATGGCTGAGAAAGCCCAGGGGCGACATGAGTCATGAGCTTATGCATAACAGACTGACATGTAGTTCACTGTGGGAGAGCATGTGATGTGAAATCTGACCCCTCTGAGCTATAGTTGAGAAAGATGAGTTCCCGATACATGGGTCCATTTGAGATGGATTGGTGGAGATGGTTTGGTCTAGACTTACCCCTAAGGATAGTGTGATGAATAATGTGTTCCACAAGTATGATCTAGAGCACTATGTGAGGTACCCAAGCCATGTGTTGAGCCATGAACCTATTCAGCTTTATGAGAGGTTGAAATGTCCTAAGTCACCTATGAGGGTACGATATACCAAGGTGAGAACAAACTCAAATGAAAGAATATAAGATGATGAAGGTTCTTGGGAAGCACCATGGAGAGGGTGAAGCCACATAAGAGCCATGATGGACATGTGAAACTCTTATCTTGCTTGTTTGTATGTTTGATAGAATTTTGAGGACAAAATTCCTTTTAAGGAGGGGTGAATGTAGTATCCTCAATTTTGGGTAATATTGAATTATAAAATATGATGCATGAATTAATTTTATAATTCCCAATTAGTGTTATTGGTGGAATAATAATGTTAATCACATTTGTGGCATGTGTGCTTGTAGCACAAGAGAAATATATAAAAACAGATTTGTACATTGATTAATGATAATGGCTTTTGTTGCCAAATCCAAGTCATAATAAAAGTCAAGATTTTCATATAGGGGAAAATAAGTAGAATATGTTTATATGTTTTCCAAACAAATTACCTTGCCTTTCCCATAATATCATTTAATGCTTGAAAAGAAAGGTATCTTTGTAAGATAATAGAAAAAGATATATCTTTTGATGGAAAGGTATTGATTGCTTCTTTTCTTTAAAACAAATTCACATCATATGATAATGGTGGTTTTTGATGGATCTATATAGAGAATAATCATGAGCTTTATTAATAAAAGATAGAAAGGAATATGTGTTAATGTAGTTTCCTAAAACATATGGGAACTTGACCCATGGATCCCTGATTAACTTACATATATGTAAGGAAAGGAAAGAGTAGAAAAGGAAAGGGTTTAATTGAGACGGACCCTAAAGGTTTGGGAGATGAAGATGATCTTCGTGAGAAGTGCATATATATATATATATATATATATATATATATATATATATATATATATATATATATATATATATATATATATATATATATATATATATATATATATATATATATATACATACTTGGGGATAAATGTTCGTGAAGAGGGGTTCATGAGTGGGCTTTTGGGAAGTTTCTCTCTTCCCCTTTTTCTTCATTGTCCTCCCCTATCTTAGGGTTTTGTCTTTCAACCATAAAAGGAAACACGACCGACTCTCTCTAACGACAACTATATTGCGAAGACCTTGGACCAGACTATGAAAAAGAGAAGGAGGACATCGTCCTAGTTACCCCAGCAGGTTTTGAGATCATGAGTTATATGTTCCAACCATCTTAACTGAGAGGAAGGCTTTGGCGAGATGCTAGATCACACCTAATACTTGATCAGAACCAACGATGGTTGTGGAAGTGCCCCGATCTTCTTTGAGCCTTCAAAGCCCAGGCCCTATGCCCTAGTGCAGCTGCTGCGAGACCTTTGCCATCGAGAAGAGGAGGTTCTAGCTTCAGCGAGGCTGATCTACCCTTCTGGACTTTGCATGCTTACTACCATTAACACACTGCTATACTTTTATGTATGTTAATAAGTTACTAAGTTGCATTCTAAATAAACACTATAATTATCGATAACATATATAATCGCCTTTAACATTGACTAAATTTAAAATTTACCAAACTCAAAGATTATGTACCTACTATGATATAGTTCTTGTTAATGCCATTTAGCTAATAAGACTAAGACTCTAGATTGCCCTCATACTACCTACTTTACCATTCTCTTAAAGTGATTATCTAAATCATTGTTTACCCTTAATCTGATGATAAATCTTAGTGAACTGAAGCTACTAGGAAGAGGAGACTTTCATTCTGTGTTGATTAGTTATATCATCCTATAAGTAGCTAGTGCTCTCATTATCTATCATTATGGTCTTCTTCCTCCTCATGATCAAGAAGGAGTTACTCCCTAGAATCAATGACTCAAGGATATAATGGAAGGATGCATGGCCTTGTTGCTTCCATGGATGACCCCTCCCATGTCACCTTTGACTTGTTGTGGTTTCAATAGGAAGGAAAGGACAAAGCTTCTTCAAGACGTAGAGGGGTAGGCCAGATTCAATAAGGCAAGGGTGATGTTGATCTTGGTAGTGGTGGTGTATACAAATAGCAAGAAGCTTCTATATTGTAGGTTGGAGGTGTCGCAAGCACTAGCATATATTTTAGATTTGCATTGCCTCCCTGTTTCAAGTTCCAATGGTTTTGTAGATGGGGTGATCGGGGAAAGGAGAGGCATGTATAGGATACAAAGGTTCATCGGGAGGAGTGGCAATTTATGGTGATGGTTAGACAATACTCACCACTTCCCATCACTGGCATGAAATTCTCAACACTACTCTATGCGAGGAGTAAAGGAGGATGTCACTAGGGGATCTAGATGTGAATAGAGGCAGGGAAGGTGAAGGAAGTATTAACGGGGAAACAAGACTGATTCGGACTAAAAATGCTTGCCCCAGATCCACAGTGTGGAGGTAGTGCCTTCACCATCAGCACGATGGACTTCCAGATTGGTGAAGTAGCTTTGAACTAAAGCATGTTTTCAAGATGTCAGGTAGCCACCCTAGATGTGATGAATGCTAGAAAGAATGATTGTGGTTTTCTTGGTTTCATCTTTGTTAGTGTAGGAGGAAGAGGGCACTCGTTGTTGCATTGGATGTTGCGCTCTAAGGAGGTCATAGCAGCTAGGGTTGATGGCTTGTCTCGCGAGGGAAGAGGGAAATGGGTAAAAAATATATGAAAGGAGTGGAGGAAAATAAGGGAAAGAAAGAGTAGAGAAGGATGAAAAATTATTGCCAATAACATCCAAGCATCGTGCATTCTATGAGATGCGTCAAATGCCAAGAAAGAAGGCTTTATATCATAATTTCATAGAAACTTTGGGAAGAAAGGGTTTAATAACTGAAACTAATGTTATTAATTATGGAGGGTTCAAACATGGTTCAATTGTTATGAAATTTGGTAGGTAGACTATATTAACCATAAAGAATTCAATTTCAAAGTTAAATTCTCCTTCTAAAAAATTTTGATAGCTATTTTTCCATTTAGATGATAAGAAGTAATTTAATGTGCTTATTCTCTCTTATTAATCAATTTGATGTATATATTTGTAATTCATATATGTCCTTTTATCAAAGGCTTAGTAATATTTAAAGTGTCAACTTAAGGTCAACACTAATAAATTAATTTATTGGTATAATTAATACTCAATTGAACGCTTGATTAAATAATTTATCATCAACATTATATACAAGGTGATTTTTAAGAATATCATTGATTCAATTATTCTTAAATTAATTAAAATAAGAGAGAAAGAGTTTTATATTAATATTATTGAAACGACATAAGAATATAGAAATATTAAAATAGATACCTAGATTCAAGTATGATACAACAATTCCACCGCTAAAAAAGGATATCATTCCTGAAATTCACTCATTCCTAACCTAGCACACCAATGTGTCTGACATAAACCAAACTACATTTTTTTCCTTGAATTATTTTCTTGCCTAAATACCCTCTTTATATTATCACCCAATCAGGATTTTGAAACCATAAGCTTAACTTATTTAAATGGGTACAACTTTTGTATCGATTTATTTGTCCAAATAATGCTCATTGTATCCATCTTATCAAGATCTAATTATCCCAATAAGGTAGCAATTATGTTAGTGTAAGTTGACGATTTTCCCAAGATTTATTATTGAGTTCAGATAATCTTAAGGTGTAATTGCTCTCCTAAACGTCTAAGATTCAAATCTCAACCCTTAAAGGGTTTACTTATTGTTAACGATCTAAATATGTAGGTTGGGGTAGATCACTAAGTCATATATATCCAAAGTTAGTTATTGCCCCACACTTAGGTGTAGGGTTTTAGGTCTAATTCATATGGTTTTATTCAAAGGGGTTTGTTACTACTTACAACTTCATGTGTCGGTGACTTGGTTCATGAATCAATTGATAAAATCTAAAAAACTTTTTTCTTTTTGTACATATATAGTATAACAATAAAATATATATTTGATGATGAAAACTCTTGTGATGTGAAGCAAAAAAAGTGGCACCAAAACTAATACGAGAACCAAGTCAATAACTTTCCAACTTAATTCATCCTACTAGAAGAGTCAATCCTCCAAAGGCCTATAAGGGTATACTAAAAGTATCTCTAACTCATACAATAAGTGATAGTGATAGAGTTTGCATGAACATGTTGTCAACTCCTACAAGATCCTTATCTGTTTCTTCACACATTATTTACCACTTCATCTTCAACATGCTTGATCCTGATATGAGATACTTAACTTCAACATGGGACATTATGAAGTCCTCATGTCACATGACTATCCTAGGAAGAGAGTAGGGTTTATGACACCATCAAAACTATATAGCCATCCAAAATTTAGTCTCATTGGTAACTATATATCCATATGTCCTATGGGAAGCATTTTGGTATCCCACCATCATACATAGGATAGGTATGAATTGAGTTTCATCCACAAAAGTGGTGAGGGGAGTGGAAATAATCATATTAGTCAAGGTTTGAAACCCTAGTTGGTACTCGACCACTCAAGGATATGCACATTGGCCATATATATAAGGTTAATTAACTAACTAATTAAGGAACTACATGGGATAACATGAAACAGTTAAGTTACTAACTTCTTAGGCTCTGATACCATATTAAAAAGAGTGGGGCCCAAGAGGGAATCCACTCTTCACAAACTTGAGAAATATAAAGCCATCCTATTCCAAAGAACTAGGGAAAGGAGGCACATAAATTTTTACCCAAATGGTACATATTACATAGCAAGATAATGAATAAGCAACGGAAACAAAACTATTACAAAGTTACATGATAATTCATATACAATTGTTCCTCACCATAAGAGGTAATACTACAAACCAAATGAGTCTAGCCACTAGTACACGAGATCAACTATAGAGGGAAACCCAACCATTCTAAGTTATCCTCATGTCATCATCCTAAAAGTGATCTTTTGGAGTCGGTGTCAGCTAACACTCCTATACCTAGTTGGTTTTGGGTATGAAACCCAACAAAATAGGAGATAGAAGTGTAGTGTGTCAGAACACTTCTGAGTATGTGCATAATAAACATATTTGAGCATTATTAGATGAGTAAGATAAAAGAGAATAAGGTGCTTCCAATAAAGTGAAGTTTTGCTTCAAGTGGGTAAGTTCAAGAGGATATAGTTCAAAGGTGCATAACAAAACAATGAGGCAGTAGAATTCATAAATACAATAGAATCCTTTCAAAGATCTTGCCCAATAAATCACAAAATAATAAAATAGTGCATGCAGATTGGACTAAGTGAATCTATTGTAGGCCCGACACCATATGATCTCGAGCCAGGGAGTAAGGGGGAGTAGAACCCCGATCCTCCAAGGATAAGGGGGAGTAAAACCCTGATAACAAAATGACAAGGGGGATTAAAACACTGATACCCCATGAGTAAGTGGGAGTAAACCCCAATACCCTACACACACACATATATATATATATATATATATGTATATATATATATATATATATATATATGTGTGTGTGTGTGTGTGTGTGTGTGTGTGGTTGTACTAAGTACCGCTACATTAGATTACTAGTCTAATAAGCATTTAATATAACATGGCAGGATGAGATGATTTTATGAACAAAATATTATACAATGTAAAGATGGAAAATGGGTAAAAAACCAACATCCAAGTACATTTCAGAAGTAATGAAAGAAATATATCACATGAAGTCCAAAAATTGTGTCAAGAAGGAGAATGTTCAAATATTCCTCATTTAGGCAGAAAATGGGTTTATGATCAATTAAATGCTCAAATGTAAATAGGGATTGCACATACTTGATCTCCACAATTAATGCTGAATTCAATCTATGTACATGATCCTCGAAGTCGAGGTTTCATCCTAGGAACATAATAGGTTTGTTCGTGAGACAAGAGCGAACATGTGTATTGATTCCTACTATAGTTCCTCATATTATTCTTATCCTTGTCCCAATCACCTAATAACTTATTAGGGTTTGTTACCGTATGATCGATAAAAGATCTATATTATTCCTAAGATCCATCTTTTAATCACATAAGACAAAGTATGTCTCGGTTAGATATGCACATTATTAAATTTTAGGTTTGGTAATGTCATTCGTTTTCTTTATATCATATAGTTGAATTTAGTTAAATATAGTAACTAATATGTGTTACATGAGATAGTATTTATCAAAATTACACTAATTAGAGGGATCTAGGGTTATAGAACCACCATATTCATATATGAGTAACTTCGTTGAAATATAATGCCGCCCATACTTATTTTCATAAAATAAATCTTCCTTGTATGTAGTCTTTCTCTCCTGTATATTCATTCAAATTGGACCAATCTATATAATATAATTTCCACATCGATTTGGATTTCGAATTACCATCAATTAATTTATACATATACATATGTATCAATTTTAATTAAAAGAAAAATGTTGGTATATAAGATTTTCTCAATAAAACTTACATAGTTTTCGTAATCATATATGTATTATTACGAGTATACTATAGTGTTGTAGTCAGTACTAGGATAATTTATCAACTATTTTAATTTAATCACCTTTTATACTCAACATGTAGTAATTACAATTTATTATTATCTAATGTATGTGTATCAACTAGTTTTGTATAATCAAGTATTACTTGCATGTTACTTACTACTATTAGTACACTGCTATACTTTTATGTATGCTAATAAGTTACTAAGTTGCATTCTAAATTACCACTATGATCATAGATAGCATATATACTCTCCTTACCATTGGCTAAATTCGAAATTCATCAAAGTCAAAGATAATGTACCTACTGTGTTCTAATACATGTGCATGCCATTTAGCTAACAAGTCTAAGACTCCAGATTATCCTTGTATTACCTACTTTACCATTCTCTTTAAGTGATTATCTAAATCATTGTTTACCCTTAGTCTGATCTTAAATCTTATTGAGCTGAAGCTCCTGGGAAGAGGAGACTTACATTCCGTGTTGATTAGTTATAGCATCCGGTAACTAGCTAGTCTTCTCATTATCTGTCCCTTCTGGTCTTCTTCCTCCTCAAGATCAAGAGGGAGTTACTCACTAGAATTAGTGGCTCGAGGATATGACGGAAGGATGCATTACCATGTTGTTGCCATTGATGATCCCTCCCATGCCACCTCCGACTTGTTGTGGTTCAACAAGGAGACAAGGACAAAGCTGTCTTCAAGCAATAGAGGGGTAGTTCAGATTGAAGGAGGCAAGGTCTGTGGCGGATCCACATACGGTCCACATGAGGCACGGGCCTCATTCAAGATTTTGATGGAAAACTGAAAGACACGTCTGTATGATGAAGTACCGAGGGTCAATATCTACACATGCCACAACATGCGGTTTAGGATTCACGGTGGAGAGTTAGACCCGAGAACCCAGTAGCCCACACGGAGTTAGTATTATAGAAATCTGCTATGCAAGATGGATAAAAGGCTTGGTTCTGTGATGTGGCATAAGGTTTATATTTTCAGATCCGACTATGTATACTTATATATCACACTTTAGTTGATAGACCAGGCTTCCTTTCAACGTGCCCTAAATTACTGCGGCCCCGGGCGTCTGCACTACTACAGAAAATGCTTTTTACAACGGGAGATAGACAACAGTTCTGATGATTGTGTTGTAGTTAGCATACTTATCACAACAAGCCCATTTTTGTGTTGTATATTATATATTTTATACAATACAAGTCATTTACAACATGCCAAACCTATTGTAGTATAGGGGGATACTACAACAACTGCTAAAGTGTTGTAATAGGTTGTAGTATCACAACATATTCAAAACCGTTGTAAAAGATGTTATTTACACAACATATTTTGACCCGTTGTAATAGTCACATGTTGTAATAGACCATCATTACACAACGCAGACTCACCCGTTGTAGTATGTATTAATTATACAACAGGCCTTTACATGTTGTATTTGGTACATGTTGTAATAGACCACCATAATACAACATATTAAAACTCATTGTTATATCCCAACATGAGACAACAATCTCCAACCTGTTGTTATATATTATAATTACACAACATGTTGAAACCTATTGTAATATCCACACATAAAACATCGTTGTAATAGACCTCCATTACACAACGTAAACTAAACCATTGTAATATACTATAATTACACAACATGATATCACATATTGTAATAGCTACATATTGTAAAAGCCCATAGTTAAACAACACGTCATATTCACATAATTCTCTGCATTTTTCAATTATTCGCGTATAATATGCAAATTTTTTATTAGATGTATGGTACACCTGAATTTTGTATTAAACCCGTATTTTCCCTGAATTTTATGAATTATTCGTGTTTTATTCGTCATTTATGCGTTTTCACGTATTATCCTATACAAAACAATTTATTTCCGAATTGTTTAAAAAAATACTCACTCGACATTGTTTCATGTTTTATATTTTCTAAAGACTATTTCCCCTCAATCACTACTACAAAACTCAACAAGGCCGGAGGATTTTTCCTCAAGGACATAATCCCTGACAAGTGAATTAATTTTTTCGAAGGCTTATCCCTGACCCTTGTGATCCTGTCCTTGATGAGTATATTAAATTTTCCCAAAAGCTTATCCCTGACCTTATGGAAATGTATCACAGACTATTATTTAATTTACCCAAGGATTGCTCCTGACCCTCATTAACTTTTTTCCTAACCAATATTAACTATATTAAACTAACCATTATCTCTATTACTTCCGTGAAGAGGATCCATTTGATTGTGGACATTTATCCTTTTCTTTTTAGATAATCATAATTGTTTAAATGGATCAGCCGTTGATTTAAACAACAATTGCAGTTTCCTTTTTTTGTAACTTGTTGAATCCTAATTCATTTGGACGGTGGATTACTTTCCAATACATGCCTCCCTTCCGTTCTATATCTACCGCTCCGAAAACAAAACAACGACGTCAAACCCTCGCTCTCGCTCTCGCTCCCGCTCCAAAAATAGAACGACGCCAAAGTCCCACCTCCGAAACCAGAACAAGCACTCCCTTTCCTTGTGCCGCTGCAAGTCTTCTTCTGTCTGGTCTCCCGTTGTAATATCTACATGTTGTAATAGACCATAGTCACACAATACGCTATAATCCATTGTTATATGCCAAGAATTATATAATAGACTCTGACTTATTTTATATACCCAGAACCGAGCTAAACCCAATTTTTTATTAGAGAATTTTATCATGAACATGTAATCAAATAATTATTTTTTCATATAAAATTATTGTCAAATATGGGTCCGAGTTATTTTTGGGCTTTAATTTTTTTAATATGGGTTGGTTTCAGTTTGAGAGGTCGATTGAACAAAATTTAATTTTGTGTGATCATGAGAATGACAATTTTTTTCACTATGGGTAGATGTTTTGACCTGGAACCGACCACCCAATATTATATCACACGAAATATAATCATGAACATCTAATCAGAGATTTTTTTAATATTCATTGTCAAATTAATCTGGATCAGAGTTTTCTTTTGAATCTAATGTTTTCAATCTGGATCGTTCTCAATTGAGACATCATTCGAACAATTAAAATCTAGTTTTGCATTTGGGTCCGACACTGACAATTGATACCTCGTTGATGCCTGAAGAAAGTGTGCCAACCTTTAGATATGGCTGAAGTTTATCAAGTTTGTCAAGGCATAGGCACCTACCTTCCTTGGCCTGTAGAATTGATCAAAATAAATATGAAGGTATATGCGATAACTTGACAGTGTTTTTATTAATTTATTGAAATAAATCATGTATATGAATAAACTATATTTTTTATTTATAATCATATGCAAGGAATCCCAAGACTCATTGTCTCAAAGAAAAGTGAGGGAATCAATAAGCACACAAACAGGAAATTCAAAAACTAGAAAAAATTATGATGAAGTCTCAAGTCCCGTCAAGCCAACATGCAAAAAGCCTCCAACGAAGCTGAAACTGTTGATGGTGTATGTGGAAGATGATGAGAATCGTAACATCTCTTTTCAGATGTCTGAAGATGTAGTAGGTTACACACAAGATGTTATGACCCACTCCAAACTTAATCAGTAAGTACCTCGATAGCGTAAAGCACCTTGATTAGTGCTAAGTATTTTGTTAAATATTATGGTTAATTAAGATAAGTTAAGATGTGAATCAATAGTTGAGATTGAATCATCTGAGGTAATTAATGATAATAGCAATGTTGATCGTTAAGCTAATTAAGTTGAATAAAGTACTCTAGAAGCAATTTGTGCTTTGATCCAGTGTTATAGTATAATTAGGATGATTTTATTCCTTGAGGTTGTATAGGATCTCGCACTTAAAATTTTGCAAAAAGAATAATTCAAATCAGACAAACGAGGTGAGAGTTATGGCGTTTCCAAGACCTAGGGACCTAAATTGCAATTTTTCCAATTTTTGGTTTATTAACCCTTTTTTCTTTCCCTTTCTCTTTCTCGCTTATCCTTTCTTCCTTCCCCGATAGAACAGGGAACCGCCTAAGCGGCGCCCGAGCAACAGACACTCGATCGGCGGGCTAGCAGAGAAAGGGCGGGGCGTTTTGGCCCCTTAGCTTTGATTCGACGGCGCCCACCCTTCTTCACCTTCTTCTTCTTCCTTTCCTTCCTTCTCCTCTCCCTATCTCGTGCCCCGACCACCTAGAACGGTGCCCAGCTGCTTCCAACCGACCTGCAAAAAAATGAAGAAGGGCGGGCGGATTTAGGGCTCCAAGCTCCCAGCCGGCGACGCAAGCTTATTCCACCTTCCTCCCACATTCATTCCTCTCTCTTTATTGCCTAAAACGGAGGCGCCCCAACCTGCACGAGCAGCGCCGACCAGTAGTTAGGCTCACGGCCAGGGAGCCGTCCTGGCAGCAAAGCACTAGGGGGAAGGCGTCGTTGAGCTTGGCCGTGAGGATTAGGCACGAATATGTAGCACCCAGCCAAGCTTTCCTCCTTCCTGTGCGTGAAAAGCTGCTACAGCTATAGCACGTTCAATCCATGACAGTCCTAAGGTTGAAGAAGACAACCCAACGGTGCCTGGAAGCGGGTTTTGGGTGGACTTCTATTGATTTTGGCCATCTCGTTTCTCAGTGAGTAGAAATTCACCTCCCACTTGCATCGATTAGCTCTGAATCAATCTACTGCACGTTTTTGCTGGTTGCACACTTTCATTTATAATTGCCACTGATAAGTAAAATCTGGTTATAAGTTCTTTGCACGATATCAAGAAACTAATCCGCACAGTTTGAATTATTGATGATTTGCACGGTTTCATCCTGGAGATGGATGCACAATTGGGGATTTGACTGTGTTTGCTCGGTCTGCTATTTAATGTAGACAACATGTTACTCATAGCACGTTGGCCTATTTGGTTGATCTGCACGTATGAATAAATTTCAGGCTGCACGGTTAGGAGCAGCTGAAGCTGCATGGTACAAAATTAATTAGAGCTGCACGGTCTGGTTAATTAAACTTGCACCGATTAATATTAACACTGGTAGGCACAGATTTTGAGGACAAGGAATGTAAAATCTTAACTGTAATTAATGAAGTTTGCCAAACTAAGTGATTAACTCCTAATTAAGTGATGAGATGCCCAACTCAAGAAATCATTTGGAATTTCAATTAATATTAATAATCTATGTCATGATAAGTAATTATAAACTTAATCAAGTTATGTGATGTATAATTCAAGATTAGGATTGTTGCACATGTTTATATATTAAATCTTGCCACAACAAGTAATTTAACCCTTAATTGAATTATGTGATGCACAATTTATATTTGGGGTTGATATGCACGATTTTTGAGGAATTTAGATAATTTACAAGTGTTGTTGACGATTTCATACATATTGAGTAAATAACTTTTGATAGTGTGTTATAGTGTTCAATTGTATGATTTTGAATAAGACTCATAAAGTTTATCAAAAGAGAGATGTGCAATATAGGAAGAATTTGAAATGGGAAATTATCAAGGTAATTTACCATTTTGATCTAGAAAAATACTACTTTCTGATTCACCAATAGAAGTATTGTTCTAGTTTCTTCAGTGTCTGCTACTTGATTTGATATGATGTTATTTTTACAAATGCTCTTATTTTTACATATATTAATTAGATCTTCTTCGGGTCAATATCATCAAGGGCATCCAAGGGCAATTGTTAATTGTTGTATGTGATATTCTTAGGTGTTTCTTCCTTCACTTCATAGGACGACCAGGAAATTATCAAGTGTCATGTCACTTCTTTATGTTTTTTTCTGGTATCACAATTGTTTTGGTATTGCATCACTCTTCGGTTCATACTTATATTGTGGCCATACTCCATATTATAATTTATGTCAAATACAACTTACTAGACCTTTTCTCATACTGTTTCACCTATTATATGATATTACCTGTAGGCTATTCTTTTCTCAGCTAGATAGGTTTAATTTCTCACACCAATGTTTACAATCATGCCCCCTCAATTACACCAATGGAGTGGATACATCTCTTTTTCTCAGCTCCACGACGGGTTCGGCGCAATGGAGGCACCTATTCGCAGGCATGTCTGCCAAGAGGGAGTTTGTGGATATTGCCTATATACTCTAATAATAAGCCCAACATGCCACATAGGATTTAGTAGCATAATAGCACAAGGTGGCAGAGATACTGAAAAAGTATCATTCTCTTATTACATGTATGTAAGTCTGTCAAAAAGTGATTCTTATTATTTGATTTCTTCTGTACAGAAAATCAACTTCAAAATTATTCTCCTCTAACGTTTTCTTCTTCTTTTTGCTTTTATTTATTCCGTTATATTGTTACAAACTTCCTTCCCTTTCTGCATACCAAATATCCACCCATGGTTCCACTGCGTGATGGGGTTAATATAGATCGCAGTTGTTCCAAACTCTAATAAAAAGTTATGTATCATTTGTTCATCCATACCTTAAAATTGAGGACGAGAGTGTTGTCTACCAGTGTTGTAATACATCAAGTCCCTAGCAGAGACCCCTTCCCGTGAGATTGAGAATGTAACTCCCATCTCTAAACTATTCTCTTCCTCATCTTGCTGATTGATTGTAGGGAAGGACCAAAACAGGGCAGCCCACCCACTACTCTTTCTTTGCCCAATGATGATATGGACATGCTTAACTGCCAATCATGCTCAAAAATCATATACATGCTTACTTATTGGATTCACTATCTATCTCTCTATTGGTGTCCCTGCCATGGTAGAGTCCTCTTTTCTTTGTGATAATTCAGATGCATCGGTTTGTCTTTTTGGTTGTTGTGTTGCGTCTACTTGCTACCTTCTCACATAATAAACTGAAAGACAACTAGGTGAATATAGATGGAGTGTTGACCCATCGGCTAAAATTTCAAAACAATCTACCTCACAAATTCATTGTCGGCTTCTTTTTGGTTTATTCTTTCATGGGTACCTACAATATGATATACTTTGTTGTTGAGATGCACATACATGAGTGTAGTTGTCTTTTTATATTCACTATCACCGTACTATTCTATTGGCAGTGTCATCATTTGCACTCAATAAAACAAGACCTCATTTTTGTTGCACCAAGTCTTTATTTTTTCTGCAATGCTACCATATTAAAAATGTGTTTGTTTGCGGACGTGGTTAGCAGCATCAACCAACCTGGTTATAGGGCTATTTGATAGCAACTAAATACATACTCAATATTATTCTAGATTTTCTGATTAACATCAAAATTCTGTTAATCGCTTCCCTTCTCCAAATTCTGTTAATCTCTTCCCTTGTACACTCCAAAATCCTTCTTCCTTTCTCCCTATTCCCTTAGCCTCTTCCCTACTGTACGTTCCCTTTTTTTCTTCCTTTCTACCTGTTCCCTTAGCCTTTTCCATGCTGTTCTCTTTTCATTCTCCATGTTCCCCTTAGAAAGGTAGGACACCCTACTGTAGTACAATGTATAGGCGTACAACATAAGCTCTTTGTTTTTCAATGTAAACAAATCACAAGATGGCAAGCTTGTAAGTCTTCACTGTTAGCTCGCACACACATATAATAAGAAAGTTTGGGAAAGATTCAACGAGCATCTCATATAGTGAAACAAACTTCAGAATAAAAGCTTCAAATATTTTAGAAAACAAAATCAGTCTTTTAGTCATTAGCGATGAATACATAGGCTCCTCATAGGAAAAGAGTACAATCATGTATGAAAGAATAGTTTAGATGAAATATTTGTAGAAACTGACGGTGATCCAAAGTAGAGGTGAAATAATTGACTTAAGAACTATTATGTACTAGTTTAGATAGAAAATATAGCTACTGCAGGTCTAAGTTCACAAATATTGATCTTCTCAGCTATGAAATTAACATCTTTTGGTTGATGCAAGATGCAAGTCCATGTCTAGGAGATATAATGGGTAGTTTCGTGTCAAATGTGGCAGAGATGGAGCTCCTTGAAGAATAGTTATTCAAGTGCTCAATTTCTCAGTTTCTATATATGGTAGGTGGTCTTTGTTAATGCTAGGTCTTTTTGTATTCATTTGGAGTGTTGGTGCATGATTTATACTTTCTACTGATTTTAAAGCTATAGATAGGATGTTTTTCTTCTAAGGTAGAAGTTATTTCTTAATAGAGGAAAATGTGCTCTGTATGGCTTGCATTATAAACAATAGCAAGTTGTTATATATCAATTGTGACAGAAGTATTTCTCCTAACAAACTGAGGACACGGGCGTACGGTCTTCAAGACTTCTCGAGACACTCCCCCAATCCCAACTTAGTTGCTGTTTGTAAGGCAGCTAGTTTACACCCAAACCAATTATGAAGAAACCGAGCCAACACGTAATTCAATCACCTTAGAGTCCACGAAACCAAATGATTGACATGTCAAATAGCTGGATCTGTTTTTTTTGGGTGAGAAAAGTACACATGAGGATAATAAATTGTTCATGTTGGATAATATGCTCTTTTCAGGTTCAAAGTTTCTTACCACGGCTAATTCAGAGGCTTGCACAAAGATGGGTTCCATTGCTTTCTGGCATGAGTTATTTAGTGGCATTGTATCTAGTTAGAGAAGGAGAAATCTCTGCCTTGCAGTTGCATGTGACCTTAAAGTAGTACCAAATTATGTTCCTGGAAAGATGTGGCTGATGGCATTGCGATAAAAAAATCTAGCAATGACCTACAGGCGATCATAAGATCTTCCTTAGCAGCACGATCATACTTGTCATGCCGTGGAAGGACAATGATGAGCAAAAATAAAATGTGGGGAGGGGAGAGAAGGTGGGTCACATGTTCATCTAAAAAATGTAGAAAGGATTGAGTGGTCTGTTGACCGGTAGAGTAACGGAGTTAACAATTTGGTAGAAATGAAAAATAATATACCCATAAGTGATATGGATGTGGTGATAGATTTGTTAAGATAAGGAAACGTAATGTATTTCTCCGAAATTTACCCTATTTTTTATTGTTATAAGCTACCATGATACTGTCACCAGTTGTCAAACACGAGTAGTTCCCGAGAGTTGTTTCCAAAATAGCTTTGGGGTTTGATATATCTAAAAAATCTTCCGTGTGAGGCTGCAGTTTAACAAAGGCTCCTTTTGGAAGGGTGGCATTCTTCACTCTCACAAAATCCCCCTCTTACAAGAGCAAGTTTTGCATCATCCAATATGGCATATAAACCACGCCTTCTTCATCAATAAACCATACCTTTTTCACTCTGATAGCATTTTTGATTCTGTTTACACATACCTTTTATTAAGTTTTCTGGCTATTTATACCTTTCCATCCACTTATTTGCTAACAAGTTCTCACAATTATTTGGATAACAAATTAATATTTATTTTGTATAGTGTCCAAAGCAGCCGAACAATACAGATTGTGGGTATTATGTGCTGAAGTATATGAAAGACATCTTTGATGCAAGAAATAGAAATATTCCTGAATGTGTAAGCTACTTAACATTATATTCTTTTAGTTTGTTCAAATTTCTAAATAAATTGAAAATATCACAATATGTTGATATATTTGTCATATGATTGCAGTATTATTCAAAGTATATTGGTCGTTGCTTCAACCAAGAAGAAATCGATGAGGTCCGAAACAAGTGGGTGACATGTGTTCTTGAGCACACATAAGATTATGTGACATGTGGGGGAGACATTTGTTCTTTACCATAGACCAATGTCTGAAATTTTTTTAGTTAGTTTTCAATTTGATTCTAGAGTGGATACTCAGTACTTTGTATTATTGAATCGTTGTATGGATGATTTAATATTAATTAAATTTATCAATAAACCACGCCTTCTTCATCAATAAACCATGCCTTTTTCACTCTGATAGCATTTTTGATTCTGTTTACACATACCTTTTATTAAGTTTTCTGGCTATTTATACCTTTCCATCCTCTTATTTGCTAACAAGTTCTCACAATTATTTGGATAACAAATTAATATTTATTTTGTATAGTGTCCAAAGCAGCCGAACAATACAGATTGTGGGTATTATGTGCTGAAGTATATGAAAGACATCTTTGATGCGAGAAATAGAAATATTCCTGAATGTGTAAGCTACTTAACATTATATTCTTTTAGTTTGTTCAAATTTCTAAATAAATTGAAAATATCACAATATGTTGATATATTTGTCATATGATTGCAGTATTATAAGAAGTATATTGGTCGTTGCTTCAACCAAGAAGAAATCGATGAGGTCCGAAACGAGTGGGTGATATGTGTTCTTGAGCACACATAAGATTATGTGACATGTGGGGGAGACATTTGTTCTTTACCATAGACCAATGTGTGAAACTTTTTTAGTTAGTTTTCAATTTGATTCTAGAGTGGATACTCAGTACTTTGTATTATTGAATCGTTGTATGGATGATTTAATATTAATTAAATTTAGTACGAGTTTCTTTCAAGGTTTGATGGAAATTTTGTTCAACTGTGTGTTTGTTTGTGAAATGAAAAAGTATAATTGCATATTTATTATAATTTATTAATAATATGGTTAATTTGATCAATACAATTGGTTCGATATATGACCTTTCAAACTCTAATCAAAGACAACAATTAATAATATGTTGTAAAATGTATGATTCTACAACAAACAACACATGTTGTGTTATCCACACCTATTACAAAAGGTTTGTTAGGAAAAAATACACCTATTACAACAGGTGTTTCTAGTGAACTACAACATGCATAACCTGTTGTATAAATTGTGTATATTACAACAGACACACACCATGTTGTCTAAACAATCTTATTACAACGGTTAAATGTATGGAAAGACAACATACTCCAACTGTTGTATAAACATGTATATTACAACAGGTGCACTGCATGTTGTAATAGACCTACCTATTACAACGGGTGTGTTTAGTGAAAGACAACATGCTTTTATAATATATATTACAACGGGTGAATCGCATGTTGTAAAAAATACCCCTATTACAACGGGTATGTTTCGTGAAAGACAACGTCGTTCAACTGTTGTACAATATATATTACAACAGGTGCACCACATGTTGTGTAAAATACCCATATTACAACAGGTCATTCCTTAAAAGACAACATGTTTTAACTATTGTATAAAATACATCTATTACAACATGCGATCACATATTGTGTAAAACATCCCCCCATAAGACCACACGATCTAATACAACGGTTAACACCTATTGTAAATTGAGAAAAGGAACTGTTGTAAAAAGCATTTTCTGTAGTAGTGCTGGTTTCTAGAGAGTGATCTGGCCGCAGCAACGCCGGCCGACCTAATAGAGTATCATATCCACGAAGTTGAAGATCTGGATGTATCCACAGGCTTGTTGGATGTAGGATGTGTAGCGGCTGAGGGTTGCGCTTGCCTAACTTTCTCTGTCCACGAGGACAAGGATATGGAATGAGAATGTAGGATATCTGCAGAGGTAGAGGGTGAAGGTAATACGACACATGATATGACTCGTCTACTCGCTCTTCCTTTATTGATGGCCTGGTCGTTTTAGCTGACACAAAGGTGCAATCTCCCTTCTGCACTATTGCATGGGATTGTCTAGGTAACAAATAGGAAACATACTTTTCAAGTTTTCGTCATGTTTCTTCATTTATTTTCTTCTTGCTATCTGAGTTTTATATTCATATCTCATATCATTTCAAATATAAACTTAGGAAGATATGGTTAGGTCATTAAACAATGAATCCAAGCATCGTTTTTATTTATCATTCTAGTAGAGACGAGCAGTCGAGCAGTATTGTTTACGAAATATTGGACTATTTTATGATGGTCCTCACCCATTCAAATTTCCTGGCTCCGCCACTGGGCAAGGGTGATGTTGATCTTGGTAGTGGCGGTGTTTGCAGATGGCGAGAAGCTTCTGTATTGCAGTTTGGAGGTGCCGCAAGCACTGGCATATATTTCAGATCTGTGGTGCCTCCCTGTTTCAGGTTCCAAAGGTTTTATGGGTGTGAGGATCAGAGCAAGGAGGGGCAGGTATAGGATACAGAGGTTCATCGGGAGGAGTGGCAATTTTTGGTGATGATCAGACAATACTCGCCACTGCCCATCGTTGGCATAAAATGCTCGACGCTACTCTATGCGAGGAGTAAAGGAGATAGTCACTAGGGTAGCTAGGTACGAGCAGAGGCAGGGAAGGTGAAGGCACCAATAATGGGGAAACGAGACTGATTAGGACAGAACACGCTGGCGGTAGATCGATCGGGTGGAGGCAGTGCGTGCACCATCAACACGACGGACTTCTAGACTGGTGAAGCATCCTCAAACTAAGGCATCCTTTCAAGATGTCGGGTAGCCGCCCTGGATGTGATGAACGCTAGAAAGAATGACTATGGTTTCCGTTGATGACTCCTTGTTGCATCGGATGTTGGGCGCGAAGGAGGTAATGGCAGCTGGGGTTGATGGCATGTCTCTTGGAGGGAAGAGGGAAAGGGGTAAGAAATATATTGAGGGAGTGGAGGAAAAGAAGGGAAAGTAAGAGTATAGGAGGAAGGGGACGAATTCCGGCCACAGCCAGGCGTCATGCGTTCCGCGAGACATGGAGTTTGCGGACGCGTCAAACGGCAAGGAGGACGGCGTTATATCATTATTTCATAGAAACTTAGGGAAGAATGTGATTATTAATTGAAATTAATGTGATTAATTATGGTATAAATTGTACCAATTAAAAGGAGGGTCAAATAAGGTTCAATGGTTATGAAATTTGGTAGGTAGACTATATTAAACATAAGGAACTCAATTTTAAAGTTAATTTCTCCTTTTGAAAAGGTTTGATAACTATTTCCCCATTTAGATGAGAAGAAGTAATTTAATGTGATTATTATCTCTTATTAATCAATCTGATGTATTTATTTATAATTCATATATGTCCTTTAATCAAAGGCTTAGTAACATTTAAAGTATCAACTTACTGTCAACACTAATAATGTATTTGTATAATCAATACTCAATTGAACGCTTAATTAGTCAATTTATCATGAACATTATATAGTAGGTGATTTACAAGAATATCATTGATTCAATCTGTTACGACCCCATCTGAGCTTAATTGGTAAACTAGGGTTTACCTAGACAATTGCAAAGATTAATTGGAATAATCATTCTTGAAATCTAATTAATGACGATAACACAATTAGGATGTTTTAATTATGATAAGAAGTCTAAATGTTCTTTGGTCTTGAGAATTAGGGTTTGAGAAGCATAAACCCTAATCGGCCCAAATAGGGTTTTGATGATACATGAATACAGAATTTAATAAGTAGAATGTCTCACTAAATGATTTTTAGTATTTTATGTATAACTCTTATTTACTTCAAATTTGGATATGATTTGGATATATAAAATGTGAACAACATTGGAAAATATCAGAATTTTTGAAGAATGCTCTGACCTGTTTGTCGGCCGAGTTTCAAACTCGACCGATCACAATTTCAGAATTTTACAGCAGTGTGGTAATTGAATTTTATCTTTTTATTGGTATATTCAATTGATCTCAAATTTTAACATTATTTGATAAATACAATTTTAGACACTCTGTTAAATTGGCATAATTTTTGGATGACTTTTGAATCCCTACAGTAAGGGTGTCGGTCGAGTTTGTGCAGGACAAACTCGGCCGAATATATTCTGCAGACTGCAATATAGCAGTGCACTGTTCGATTTTTAATTAATTATTGGTAACTACAAATGATCTCAAATTTTATCTGAAGCTCTATAGATCAATTATAAATAACGTACTAAATCCTCATAATTGTTGGAGAAGGTTTGATCTCTGAAATAAACGAATTACAGTAACTTTTGTATAACTGAATATTCAGCCTATATAATTAAAGTTAAGTGTTGGGTCAATATGCAATTGACCCAAGCAGCTCAATTGACTTATATGAACGACCACACACACAAGCAGCTCTCATTCTTCATCATTTCATTCCAGAGAAACGAGCTCCTAGAGAGAGAGGGAGAATTAGGGCTTGAGTGGAGAAAGTGGGGGAATTGCTGAATTAGGGTTTTGCGATTCCAGGAAGGGTGAAATCAAGTAAGTTCAGATTCCTTGCATAGACTTTTATGGTGAATCTTCTCTCTCATGTCAAGATTCCGTCCTTGCTCTGATTTGATCCAAGATGATGTCGAAATCCCCTCTTTTCTCACCCTTTCTTCATAATCCCTCTTTTTCAAGGTTCCCGAGTTGAATGGAAGAAGAGTTGGGAGATTTGCTAGGGATTTGATAGGAATTCGAGATTCCCTGAGTTGAGCTGCAGTTGTGAGGTGTTTTCACACCTTAGGGTGAGTGGGTTCTTCCTTCAAACATTCTAATGCACGAATTTGATTATAGCATCCAAATCCCTAAATGCTTAGCATGTGAATTCTAAATCTTGAATGTGTCTGTTTGATTTAAGTTGTTGCAAATTGATATGTTATGGATTCCTTCTCTGTTTGAAGGATTCCTAAATGGTAGATTCATATCAGGGACATATACACCACTTCCTAATGAGAATGTTTTTCAGATTTATATCAAATGATGTAATTAGGGTTAACCTAATTGTGACATCACTAGAGTTTCAACCTTATTGAAAAGGACTAGTAATCCTATAAGTGGTTAGGATGTACCTCGTGGGTTATCTTATTTGAATCTTATTCTGGATACATGATATTGCAGTGAGGATATGGAAAAACCTAAATTTAGTCAAATTTCCATGGTTTCATGTCTATATTGATTGCATACGATTTTTTGGAAACAATCTTTATTTAGTGAATGCTTGTATCCTATGAAATCCTTATGAGAGCCATGTGACAAGTGAATGAGGTAAATGAAAAGGTGAATGAGGAAAATGCAACCCTAAGAGTAGGGTGTTGGCATGAGATGAATGAATAAGGCAAATGAAACCCTAAGGATAGGGTGTTCGATGAATCATGCTATGGTAATATGAAAGGTCTTGATATGAGATGTGGTGATGCTTAATTGTTAAGTTGTATGTTTCTAGTGCATTTAATTTTATATGCTTGTTCTCTCTGAAATGTTATCTACATACTGCAGGGCTTCTTATATTCCAATATATATATCTCGGAAATTGCAGGTGATGAAATATGATATGCCCTAGAAAGGGATGTTACTGAGACATGGTATATGTTGAATACATGAGCTATGATATTTATTTGTTAATCAAGTATAGACCTAGATGCCGTAACGCCGTAGAACCCCTCGTGAGGTCTGCACCTTGGGGTGAAACGACCTACCTAGCATGTGTCTAGATGGTCGGTGACTCGTGTTCAACAATAATCTGTGCGTGTGTCACGGTGGCACGAGGGCAGAAAGGCAGTGTTCAACAATAATCTGTGCGTGTGTCACGGTGGCACTGGAAAGAAAAGAAAACACAGTTATCTAACACAATTCGTGCAGCGTCACGAAGGTAACCCTGTGACCCTCCGCCGATGTACTTAGGTTAAAGGAGGAGTCTAGAGTACACTCTTTGAGAGTGCAGTGAGGCCGTGAGAGCCTGAGAGTCCTGACGCAGACCAGGATAGCAGTCAGACTTAACATTTCCCGGGTGTGTCGCTAAGTCTTGTACGGTGGGACCGTAGCATGGACTTGTTGCGGATCTTTATATGCAGAGTACACTGCATATATTTAGGGCATAATCTAAAATATGATCATATAGGTTCACAGAGTTCTTTACAAATGAAAGAGTTAAAGAAGACTAGAGCATAGTTTTCTAGTAGTTATTCCTTGGATGCAATATTTATATTCTTTGCTATTTCAATTATATTGTTTTAGAACTGCTTAGTGTAGTATTTATTGCTGTTAATTCTCATATCGTTTACTCAAATTATATCTGTAATCACATTAGTGCATTAGTCTGTTTCCATGAAGTACTCATTCACTGAGCGAGTAGGCTAACCCCTCTACTCAAACATTTTAGGGTTAATCACGTGGACTTGAAGATGATCAGAGCGTCGGAGTAGATCTGCCACAGGAGTCAAGTATGAGATTAGTTGAGTCAGTCGGTCCTTGTCACTCTAGGTCCTCAGTAAGAGATAAGAGAGAGAGTTGTAAAAACGATGTGTAATGTTGTTCCTCTTTGATATGTATGCTAATTAGCTAGTTTCATATGCATAATGAGTGAGAGGCATTATGAATGTTTATACATGTATCTTTTCTATTGAAGTCTGATTAGTAAAAGAAATGTTCAGATTCCTTTGTTAAGATGATATGTGGTTCAATGCGGGGAAACAAGAGTTTTAAAGAAAAGAAAAGAAAAGAAAAGAAAAAGTTAAGGGTGTTCTTTGTGTTGCATACAAATCCCATCTTATGCACTAATCTCATGATTTGAGGAAATTGTGAGATCGGGGTGTAACACAATCAATCTTAAATAAATTAAATAATAAATAAAGGGTTTTATATTAATATGATTGAAAAGGCATAAGAATATGGAAATATTAGACTAGATACCTAGATCAGACCTGGTCAGGATACTCAAAGAAGAATAAACATAGTAGCTTGATAGTAGTCCACCTAAGCATTTAGATACAAGACTAGGGTATCCAAATGCTCAAACATTCCATAACTATAGCCACATCCCCTCCTAACTGGCCACATTTATCACTCATGTTATCTATGTTAATGGTTCCTGACAACTTAGCCTAGGCTCTGATACCAAGTTATTATACCCACATCTCATAATAACCACTAATCATAAGATAAGGACATAAATTGAGAATTAAATATAATACAAAGATCACTCTTAACCTTTTTTGATTTCAAGTACTTTGTTGTCTAACTTTCAATCACATAAACTAACTTTACAAGAAAATTTAAAAGTTGATTCCTTTAATCTAATTTCAACAATAAAGATACATATCTAAACATTCATTCTTTTTCTCACACTTCTATGTGCATACGACTTTATAATTGGATACATACTTTATTAATAAGGAAACAAAGTTATACATCATCATTTACAAGTCTCTTATATCTTACAAGGACCTAGAGTGACAGTGACCGACTTCACTTGATGAATCTAATAATGAGCTCATGTGGTATATCTACTCTGGTATTGACATTCTTCAATTCATATGGTTTCCCTAAAAATATTTGTGAGTAGATGGGTGAGCCTACTCTCTTAGGAAATGAACACTTCAAAGAAATAGTTTATAACTCTTTAATAGTTAAAAGTATATTATTGAGCAACTAAATTTAAACTAGAACTATAACGAGCTATAAAGGAATCATTCACAAACATATAATTGGCAGGATTTCTCTAATTAACTAAAAGGAGCAACAAGAACTAAATCAATTACTGATTAATCACAAAGAAACTAGTCATTCAGGAAAATACAAATAATAGGTTACTCCAAATAACTACAAAGAATAAATGAATCACTGCACACACTTGATTGATCTCTTATTCATCTTACTAAGCCCTGAAGCCAGATGAAGTGTACCACGACATGTGAAATCATCGTAGGGAGCTAGTATCTCACCGTACAAGAATTAGAAGCATGCTCGAGATCCTAAGATTGTAATCTCAAATGTCCCCATCTATAGTGGGAATCAACACGTCTAGATCTTGGGGGGTAATGGAAGAGTCTATTTATATGAACTCCCCTATAAACTTGGGTACTCAGGTGGAGAGTCAAAGCACTCTAACTTATTGTGCATCAACGCTCCTACCAAAGATGATCATAGATCAACATAAATCTACATCTGTGGTCCTACTGAAGATGACCACAAACCAATAACAGAGGTACCACCAACATCCACATTTGGTGTTGCATAACACACAATCACAAGGAGTCTACCCTCACTGACCTAGACCCCCACACCGTATCGGTAAGATCCAGCTAACTTGATCTGGACTACCTCCACTTGCGAAGCATGTTTCCTCCTCATAGGGTAGGCCTCATGTGAAGGATTTTACAACGTTCATGACATCTAATGTCTAATTCACTCTTGCAATGTATAGTCTAATGATCAAAGTAAAATTTCTATCTTAACATTGTAAATAGTTATTTTCATATATTATCAGTCATATGCTTCATAAACTGAGCTAATGAGAAACTCCACTTATCATATTGATAAATAGTGAATGAAAACAATTGATTTACAGAATAATATATGCTTAGGGTTTCATTTTCCTCATTCACATATAACATGACTCACATAAGAATTCACTGCATCATAAACTTTAACTCGTTAAAACACTTATTCCAATAGTTCACATACAACCAAACATATATATGAAACCTTGGCATATAACTGAACTAGGGTTCCACACAATTCACTGGAATATCATGCATAAAGAATAACCTTGAATAGATAAATATGTAATGTTAAAAAGAATTACTTTTGTTGGATATCATGATGTCTATTAGCAAACTTCTAATTGTCCACTCCTCTAGGGTTTCACCCACATTACCAAGGTATCAAGCAAACACTAATAACATCAAATAAATTCCTAGATAATATTTGATATAACTATACTAAGCATTCAGACAAAGCAGACATTTATAAACAAGGATATTCAAATAGGAAAATTTAATCATTCAGTTAAACAACAAGTATGTAATCTAAACAAAAACACTACATTTCGGTATATTCTTCTAACTTCTGCAATAACTTCACAAACTCCATTCTATATGTTTTATATCCATTTCTAATATGACTTCATCATCTGAAATTCATCCATATGGTAATTAGTCCATTTCTAGATCATCTTGTAAAAGCTAGAGTTGAAAGGCAGATTTAGTGTTTATAGTCACATACAAATGAGTTGAAGATTTTAGTGGATATATAGATTATAGTGGGTTTAATTCAAATTTATGCAAGCCAATCTCTAGATAATTGCACTCACCTAAAGTGTAGAACACTTAAAATTTCTTATCCCAACATTTGAAATTCTTGAATTCATATAAATCCTCAAGAAATTCACCATTTTCATCTTGCTTCCAATTCGAAAATTCTAGAAATGGAGATTTATAGAGAAAGAGTGAGAAAAGAGGGTGCTTTGATATCATTTTGAATCAAATACGAACTGGAATAGAATCTAGACATGTGAGAGAAGAATCACCAAGAAAATCTATTTAATGATTACCAACATACTTGATTTATTAAATCTAGGAAGAGAAAACCTTAGATCGCCATCTTTGCCTCTTTTTTCATCCAAACCCTAACTCTCTCTCTCTCTAGGATTTCTTTCTTCAAAATGAATCATGAAAAACAGGAGCTAGTAGTGTGTTAGGTTACCCATATACGTAATTAAGGCACTTGGGTCAATTGAAAATTAACCCCACCTTAGATTTTGCTTTTACCAATAAACAACTAAAATTCAAACACAACACTACTATATTGCATTCGTCTGTATGGTCGATCAAACAACAAAGTGTCGTACAAGAACCCTAGAATGGCCTCACAAGCTACCATGACTGTGCCAAGAAGGACCCAGCAAGATTATGCAACCTCCCATGTCTGTGGTGCTAAGACTCCATCAGGCACGTGTTCAACAAAATAGACAACACTTCTACTCCTCCAAAATGGTCGTGTGGCCTAGAATGATCGTGCCACCATCAACCCTACACGTTCATGGTAACCACCATTGACATTCTACCCATGCCTCCAAGTCTAATTTTCACTGTCCCTTTTGCTCACCTCACTTGTTTCACTTCAGCATGGTCGTTGTGCACTCATGTTCCACAACTGTGTTGTCCAACATGAACTAGGTGGCTAAAAACTGTAGTTATTCAAAATATCAATGCACTTAGAGTTTCTCATTAGTTTGAAAACATCATATAGTTAATTTAGCATCATTAATCAGGTTTATGTGATGATCAATCTAATTAAGCATGTAATTTCCATGTAAACCCTAATTTACTAATTAATCTCAAATATGGTCATAACAAGTGGTGTAGCTTAATTGTATTTTGTCAAATAGGGTTGATTGTTGAGGGTAAGATTATCGAGATAAAGATTGGAAATCAGAACTCTACATTTGGAGCTTGAATTGTTGATTCTCTATCATTAGTTCTCGAGTTGTGGTGGTTGACCAAGATGGTCGATCATGTGGAGGTCAATCTTTTACTTCATTACATGCCTTGATCATCATAATGTAGCTGATTGGTTTCTTCCTTAATGTTTGGTTTGGGATCAATCATGAGTGATCGATCAATAGTGCTCGATCAGTGGAGATCGCTAAGAAGAAGTCAACTAGTAGATGCTTGATTAGTAGGACAATTAATGTGATTGAACATGGGCTATGATTAGAAGTTTGATTAAGGTGGGGGTCGATCAATGAAGCTCGATAAAAAAACCCAACTAGTGGAGGTCCATTACTAGGTTAATCAGGTGGTCAATTGTGGCCTTGAACCAGAAATGTTGATCTGTTTCCTTTTGAACATGTCAAAAATGTATTTCGGGCCTAACCCACACCTCATGAGAGGCATCCCCTATCGAATTCCACCTTCATATGGGCAGAAATACCCCCTAGGCCACACTGGTAAGGTTGGTATAGAGAGATAAAACTCCACACATGCAAATCCAGTCAATAAAAGTATCAAAATCCTTAACATTTATCATGAAATCTAAATATGGCTAGATGAATATATGCCTAAGGGAATCTACAAATCTAAATTCACAAATGTTCTAAGAATTGCAACTAAAGTATGTTGAATTTTCATTCATAACCATATGGAAATGAAACATTGTTCATCCTTGAGTAACACCACATCTAAAATACTCACCAAATTTATAGTTTCAACCCATGTGATTACCTCATCCTCACATCATGTTATTTTCCTTGCACCCAATATGGAGAAGTTGCCCAACTTCCTAAGATCATAGATCACATCTTTCTTTATCTCTATTCTTGGATTCTCTTTGCAAGAACACTTCCTCGCCATCAACCTCAACATCTAGCATGTCTAGGAATTTTATGACGGTTCAAAGAGACCCATCGAACAACAAGTATGTGCATGATATGACACAAGGTTTTTTAAAAGAGTGGTAAGATTTGAGGCATTCATTCGCCTTTAGGTCAAAACGGAGATGAATGGGTGTATGGCAGGAAGTTGCAAATCTCTCCTCTATTGGACTCAAGATTGATTTTTTTGTGCAGATACACTTATTTTTTCATGTTCACATTGGCAAAACTTAAGATTGCAACCTACAATGCATTATATAATGTATACAAAAATTGAATCTAAAATTGAAAGAAAAAACTAAAGTAATGATTGGGTTGCCTCCTGATAAGAACAATGTTATACACTAGTATCCAGACATATGAATTCAGTTGTTTTATTTCATTAGGCACAGAAAGAGAGAGAGAGAGGCAGTTTTGCATTCATGTCAGCGACAATAAAATATCTCTTCAAATGTTAGAAGTTCTCCATGAACTTGTCTTCCTTCTCGCTCCAAATGATTAAGGGGACATCTGGGTGAGGTAATTGAAGCTTGGTATTGTATTTCATTTAGGGATTCTAACTATATCATTTGTAATTATACCATTTGGATACTTGGAGGTGATTTTATCAATTTCAATAGTCAGAGTACGACATTTCTCCCCCCTTACATTCGGAGTACCTCCCAAAGTATGTCAAAACAGGCAAACTTTTGGAATGCAGGAGGGAGGGTTTCGCCTCCGACGACCCGATTCTCCCTGATAGCCTCATGTATCTCCCGATCCATCTCTTCTCCTCCCCCGTCCTAATGCAATTGCCATCCTCCTCATTCCTCTCTCCACCTTCTCGACACCCAAACATTTTTTCTAGGGTTCTGATCTGGATTTTTGTTGATACCCTCCCATCTCTCACGATTCCATCTCTTCTCCATTACTCGCCCAATTATCCAAATCCACATCTCAACAATGACAGTAGAGGGACCACTTCTGAAATCCATGTCATCCTCTCAACAAGGAAACCATATCCTGGATGGTAAGGACTCACCCCAACCTCCACTGTCAGTATAGCCAAGGATGAGCACTGGTATACGGTCTGACATGGGCCTCCACGCTTCCTCGACATTCTCGTATCTGACGTCCTGCGGCTCCAGTGCTTGATGGCCTACTATTCTGACACATGTTGCATCCTATTGAGAAGAAGTTGAAGTGCACACTCAAGTATCTCCTTTGTGGGTGGCACAATGAGGTCTGAGACAGCAAGGTCATCATGGGTAAGAACATGTATGTTGTGAAAAAATGCATAGCACCCTACTACTAACTACCGCCACACAGTGTGGGCAGCCAATCTGACGGCAACACTGTTTGTAGTATAAAAATGTAATTGTGACAACAAGACCCCATGAAAAATGCAATTATGAATTGGTAGGTGAAGCCGAGAAGAACAAGTTAAGCTAGTTAGCTAAGTCAGATCACTCTATGTCGGCTTCCAAAATAGAAACATATGTATGACCAAGGGTGGACTTGGGATATTGTACATTGATTGAAAGCATGAGATCCTCCAAATATTCCTGTAAACATTGTGTGTCAGTAGCTCTGTTTGGACTTTTTGTTTATTCACCACTACCTAGTACACTCTTGATCTAGTTTCTACACTAGCCATCCAGCTAGCATCACCTATATAAACCCAATATTCAATACCAACTCACAGTATCCATAAAGATAGATGCCTCCAACCCCTATCTTTTTGGCCTTCTTTTACTTCTATCTCTTAATCAAGCTTATTCTTTTCTCTGCGATTCAAAAAAGGTGCTCCCCACTTTGGATTGGCACTGATTGACTGCCAAGTAACGTCCTCATCCAGCATCCATGGATGATCGGGAGGGGTTAGTTTGTTGTCACTTAAAACTTAACCGGCCATCTTGCACAAGACTAGAACTATTCTATTTGTTTCAGCATCATGTAGGCACTTGATTCAATTCATCTTTTTTTCATATAAATAGGTCTTAATCATTTGGGTTACGGTGTGTGATTAATTGGGTGGTAGTTGTAGGAGGAAATGCATCAGGTTACGAGAATTGTCAGTCCATGTAGAAGATTCTTCATCACCCACAATATTGATGACATCATTGGCAGTCCAATCTACATTTCGGATGTATCATTTGTCCCATATTTGCATATATTTTTCCTGTACTTGCAAGTTTATGAATATTTTTTCTAGTGATGCCTACTGTATTTTTTTATACTAATAGATGCACCCAAAGATGAGACAATTTTATTTCAAAAAAGGGAATTTATCGTATATATAGAGAATATTCATTTATGTACTAACATTTTTATAGAGTTGGATCTTGGATTAAAATGAACATGATGATTTAACCTTGCTTGTTGTAATCAAATCCTAGCCAATCAGTTTTGTTATTAGATATGTGTTTGTGTGGCTATGCTAACTTCTTCATATGATTTCTAATGTTTTTCTTATTTTCTTTGTATTGTAGGTTGTTTCCACATTGACATGTGGGAATTTGGAGTATGTACAAGAGGGACATTGTAGGAATAATGATGACATGTTTATTAGTTCTGATATTTTTCACATAATACCATTGGGCCATAGTTAGATGACTAATGTGGTTGTGTCATATTTTTACGTTGTTTGAGACTTGATTTTTAATACTTTGAATAAAAAAAATGTTCATATTTGTTTGTACACATTGTTGAGTTAATATTGTTGATGTGGTTGAGCATGTGACATTTGTATTGTGTGTGAAATTGTATGCTTGATTGCACACTCTTGAATGGTCCAAATGCTTGATTACACACACTTAAATGGTCAAAATGTTTGATTACACACTCTTGAATGGTCAAAATGCTTGATCACACACTTTTGAATGGTCAAAATGCTTGAATGATCACATGATAATTTGTATTTTGTGTATAAAAAATTATTTGTGTGCAGTTGATGTATATGTTAAAATCACCCATATTATTGACTGGGTTGTATAGAATGTATTTATATTAACTTGGAAGAAACTCGTGTTATGCACATAAGGACCAATATGTAATTTTTAAAAATAAGTTTTCTCACACACACAAGGACTAGTACGTAACTGTAAAAAATAATGGAAAAAATTGCATCCAACCCCCTCTGTATGCTTTCTTATATAGTATAGACGAGTCTCCTAACATAATATGTAATTCAAAAAATTAAAGGCAAAAGTGTGGTATACACACATAGGGACCAGTACGTAATTTTAAAAAATAGTGGAAAAATTACATCAACCCCCTCCACATGCTTTCTTATAAAGTATAGATCAGTCTCCTAATATAATATATAATTTAAAAAATCAAAGACAAAAGTGTGTTGTACACACATATGGACTGATATGTATTTTCAAAAAAAAGAGAAAATTTTATGCAATCTCCTTTGTGGGATTTCTCACAGAGTATAGGTGAGTCTTTAATATAATATATAATTAAAAAAATTAAAGACAAAAGTTTGGTGTACACATAGGGACCAATATGTCATTTCAAAAAATAATACAGGAAATTACATCCAACCCCTCCACGGGTTTAGAATGGTGAGTCTCTTAAAATTATATATAATTGAAAAAATTAAAGAAAAATGTGTGGTGTACACACATATGGACTAATTTATAATTTCAAAAAATAATGAAAAAAATTACATCCAACCCTCTGTGGGCTTTCCTATATAGTATCGATGAGTCTCCTAAAATAATATATAATTTAAAAAATTAAAGACAAATGGGTGGTGTACACACACATGGACCAATATATAATTAATTAAAATGTAGTATTCTAAATACATACTTCCCAAATGTGGTAATTGAAAATATAGTATTTCTAATAATTGTATTTCTAAATCCATATTTATCCAAGCGCAGTAGTTGAGAATTACAATATTTGTTAATTACGTAGTTAAAATCCCATTACTCCTTGACTACTACAATATTGACAAATGTGCCACCCAAACGGCCCCTAAAGCACCATGTGGGTATATGTGCCTTATGATATATGGGCTAGACCAGTGTGATTGAAGTTTACCTAGAAAAAGTATGATTTGCATGTTAAAAAGAAAAATTTTAGCTCCAACTTGTATGTCCTTCCTCTACAGATGGCCATCATGCCATAACTTTGTTCTCCCTTTGTGAATATGTGCAATTTCATATGCTATTAATCTGAGTTCCTCAAGCTCTTGTAACTATAAATGCACATTCTTGTTGGCTTCCTTCAAATCAAGATTCAACTATTTGATGGTCCACCAAGCTTTGTGTTCCAATTCAACAGGGAGCCAACATGACTTTCCATATCAATCTGAAGAGTTTTCTTCCTATAACTTTTATAAATGTTTCCCTTTAAACCCAAAAAGTTCCATTTGTTTTATTGGACCAATCCTTCAAATTATAATTGAAAATTTTCTCTAGAATGGTCTTGAGTTATCAGTTCGATGCCTCCACTTGCCATTTTGTTTGTGGGTGGTATGGAGATTCCTCTTCATGAACAAAATATGTAACATACTGAATCTTGGGTTTATTTGGAATTTAACCCATTTTCAATATTTTATTTCCTTCGTATCATTTTTGTCCTTTTTCCTAAAATTTTCTATCTTTTCTATCCTCATTGTCCTCAATGTTGAAATTGAGCAATACTTAAAGATGTGAATTATATTTGACCCACATTCATTTCAATGAACGAATTTTTGCACAAATATCCCAACTAGTGTGTTAATTAGAGTCTAATAATGCAAAATGACCATTTATGAGAGATAATTAGTTGATTATATTAATTTAGAGTGTTTATGGCTTTTTGGGACAAGAAATGAGAAATCATATGGAATTGATTTCATTAATGAGAGAATAGCCCTCTTCTCTTTCTCTCTCCTGCTATGTGGCAATAAAACATTAAAAGAGAATATTGCGGTGAGATATTGCACTTGAAATTAATATATATTTCTTATCTTGAATATTCACCCAAAGAATTAATTAGAAAGTTGTTTCATATTAATTCACCCTCTTTAATACATTAATATTTATATTAATGGTCAATATGGTTGTTAAGGGTCAAATATTATATAAAACTAAAATCTGATTGCATATAATTAATCTAGGCATTAATATTAGTCTATGGTCCAAATTTGAGGCCATTTGGTCAATGTTTAACCCTTCAAACAAATTAAACAAGAATTGAATATACTTTGAATATAGTTTTAAATTGATTTCATTTATACATAGCATTTAACCCAAAGTTCTGGTTTTAGTAAGACGTCACGCGTTACATTTCCATTCATTTTCCCCCGTGTGTCATCGGACGGTCTAGGATCAATTGAACTCATTATTGGATGGTCCCAGAGTCATCCTCTTCCTCCAAATTTATCACAGCTCAACGTCGTTATACAACAGTTGATCCCCGAATGGTTTCCTCCCTCATTACTCCATCATTTCAGTTGATTTTTTCTCCATTGAATTCACAACACTCTGACATTTCCAACGAGCCATAGCTCGCCTTCTTCTTTGACATGTGGGAGAAACATCCATTTAGGGCTTGATGCCTTTCTCTGTAAGGGAATAGTAGAGGCCACACAAGGCTTCCTCGTGCCTATTTAAGGCATTGTAATCCAACTAGGACCCTCACAATACATTCTTCTCCTCCCAATTTCACTTACTACACTTTGAGGCACGCATACCTACTAAGTTCCGATCTCCGGTGATGTTGGCTTCGCCACCACCACTTTCTGTCCCTCCTGCTCAATTGGCTTATCGGTAAGCATCTACGACACCCATCTTTTGTTATTGCATCATCAGTTTTGCCTCAGCTACTCCTAAACATCATGTGTCACAACCCTGATTTTTGGGTTCATTTGCTGAGAAATGCAATTTCTCATATTTGGACAAATAATGATACAATTTGTTTTGAGTGGATGAATTTCGTTTACAATAGCCTTGTTGATTGTTGGGTGGGCTTGATTGGCTATTGGGCCCAATAACAAGGAAATTCAATTAGTAAATGAATAATTGAGTTTTTGAGAAAAGAAAGGTGTGGAAACCTCTAGTAGGAAAAAAAAGCTTAATCCAAAGGTGTATTTCATACCACATGGGTTCCTTGGGTCCCAAGGAGTCCAAAATTGTAAAGATAAAGCAATAAGAAAAGAGAAGATCAATTAGATATTTCTTTATTAAGAAAGAAATTGAGAATAATGATAAAATGTGGAAAAAGGTATAATTGAGTTATCTTGGTGGATTTTCGTATCCAAAGGTAACCTAATGTAAAAAGGAACTCCAAATGAGTAAATAAAAGAGAGATAAAGAGAAATTCTCAAAAAGAGATATTTTAATAAAAAAAGGTAAGATAATAAGAAAAGGAATGAAAGATAAGGAAAGAGGCTAAGGAAATATTTCTAAGAGGGGGTTTCGAGGAATTAAGGTTCCTTGAGGTTCAAGGAACTCAAAATAATAATTTAATAGCAAAGGAAAGATAAAATAGGTGAAAAATATATATAATTAAGAAATATATTGTAATTACAGAAAAGGCATGTTTCCTTTTAGATAATGAGCCCAATTTTGGTAGGGAGGTAGATTAAGTCATTATGGACTTTCCCTCAAAATTTGGGATCAATTTAACAAACGGTTTGGGAGATACGAATTTTACAAATTTCCTAAAGTGTAAAGGATAACATTAAATGTATCAATTGATGTTCTAATACAAGGTTTCCGAGCCGTTGGATCCAGATCCAACGGTGGATGCACTTTGTTTCAGATCAAGAAATGAGGACCAATATGTGGTTTTTCTCGATTTCTTTCCTCTGCGCACAATCGATGTGCAAGTATGAAAATTTCTCCATTCGTTTTGGGAGTCCAAACCGAACTGGACGACCCCCTATTTCCACCGTTTCCCTAAGAAATTGTGTTTCCCCCAACTTGGCGCAACAGTGCTCCCCATGAACAACTAATATGGTGGGGAGGTGACTATTTAAGGGTTCCTAGACCCTATTTGAGGAATGGAAGGTGTTGGTGATGACTCCACGCTGGCCAGAGACCAGTCCCTACCCCCAAAATTTCTAGAAACGATATCCGTTCCCTTGTTTTCTCTTCTTGTATGCGGCCACGGGACAAACTATTGTCCTCCTTCTGTGAGTCATCTCCAGTGGTCTTGAGAGACTCCATAGAGTCCGGCGAGGCCTGGAGGAGGCATACCCGCCATTGCTCGATGCTCTGCTTCCTAGAGTCGCAATGTCAACACACTGGTTGACTGGCGGAGGTTTGCTCAGAAGAAGAACGAGACGCCGCGCGAGGAAGAAGAAGCATAGGTCCATTGATTAATCTACCCCTTAGCACGTGTTCAAGAGGGAGGGGTATGAATGTATTTCACCGTTTAATAGTCGGCCCAAATTATGGAATTCAGAAAAACAATTCTCGCTGATGTGCCAAGCCGCCATTGGCCAAAAAGGTAATGATCTTTTGATATTTGTAACTAATAATTGGTAACTCGGATTAAAGAGTATTATATATAAAAATTTATCAGAAAAATACAAGGAATGTAATAAAAATGTAGTTGAAGCCTAATTCTGATTACAATTCAAAAAGTTGGTAAAGATGCTATCTTTAATGGTTTATCTAATGAAAACCCTTAGTCTTTATTGATTAATGAGTTGGAAAAGGTTATATGGACATTTAAGCTGATTTTAACCTGTGGATTATAAAAAGATGCATTAGATATAAAGGAATGAACTATATGTGTAGTTTGATTAATTTAGGGTTCCATGTGCATAAAAGGGGCTTTAATGGGCCTTGAAACCCTAACTATGATTCTTAATGGCTTTAATTGATCAAATTCATGTATAAAGCTGAGATATGATGGTTCTAATCTATTTTGAGTATAAAAGTTCCTATTTGTGGATAAATACCCTTATCTTGGTAATTAGGGTTTTCTAATGAATAAAGGAGGAATTCATGATAAGTAGAGTTCAAAAGTGTATTCGACCATAATGAAATATGGGTTGTCAATTTGAAAGAAACTAAATATGATAATTAAGCTTATGATGTTGAAATTAGGGTTTGTGAACTAAAAAGGGAATTAAAAGTGATACAAGCATAATGAAGGCTAAAACCCTAATAAACCCCTAAAGTAGGCCTAGAAAACCGAAGGTAGAATACAAGTTTATCATAAGAATGTTTTGGGTAAATTATAACACTTGGGTGTTATGTATTAATTCCAGGATATTGTTGATTGCTTATTCTTGAATATTATTGCTTGGACATCAAGTTGCTCTGGATCAGGTATGTGGTTAATTATGAATAACCGCCTTAGTTTCCCGAGGATTTTCTGGATGGTTAATCGCATTGAATGCAAATTATCTGTTTGGATGTTCATACTTGCAAATCATAAAGTCACTATGATTATCACATTAAAAATAGAAGTACGTATTCTCGCACCTACATGCCACCCTGATGGATGATGCCAAAGGTCAGGCCCAGATGGGTAGACCAATGGACACCTTGAGTGGTGACCCCAGGCACCAAGCTCGGGAATGAGAAGGTGGCCTATGATGCATGACTATGGAGCACCATGAGAGGTGACTCCCAGGCACCAAGCTCGGGATTGAGAAGGTGGCCTTAAGTCATTAGCAAAGGAAACCCTAAGGTGGGTATGCCAGGGTTAGGGCAAAAGCGGTGGAGAATGTCATATTAGAAAATGTAAATTGGCTGGATAATTAACTTGATTGTGATAATTAGATTGGTATCCATATGTGCAAACTTTTGGTTGTCCCGACATACCAGTATATTTCGATATACTGACCGATGTTTTGTTTGTCGGCGTTTTAGGTACAATCCTGAAAGCACAAACAGTAAAGTGACACATCGTGAAATTAAGAAATAAAGTGCAAGGAGGATTAGATAGAATAATTCAATCTGTGGATAGATAGATTTCCAAGGTTTTAAAAAGGTAAGCAAAGTTTTATTTTTCTATCAAATTTTATTTTAGTTAGTAGAATTTCATAATTATAATTGATTATTTGTTGAACCTTTGATCCTGTTAATTGAATAACGGCTCTATCCTTCAGGTCTCCCTTAATTGGGAGTTACCAGGAGGCGGGGTCATTACATCATGCCCTATAGCTTGACCTCTAGACCTCATCGGCGTCAATCATTTTGGCCATTCAGTTGCCCTCCGATCGTGTAGGTTGTACCTTTGACCTCGCCTCGACTCCAAGAACACGTTCGAGACTTCATTTGAGGTTGAGTTCCTTTCGTTTAAGTGTTTTTATTGCGGTACTGCTTCCCTATTTCCACCAACTCTGGGGGACTCCTCAAGCTGAATGGTCTTCTTTTTGTCTCATTGACACCTTCTCAATCCAGAGAATTCGCAGGCAGCCCCAATACTAAGTATGAGCTTACCCATCACCCGCTCTGGCCGGAGCTTGAAGATCTAGTCTTCTACTTGAGACATGGCTCAAAGCAGAAGAATCTAGGTCAATGAATGACCCAATTGCCCCCACAATCTTAATCGAACGATTTTGGTTGCATGGGTAGTTTAGGGTTTTTACCCGCATCTTTGATTTACATCAGTGATATTTATTTCATTGTGAAATGACTAAAATGCTCCCACATATGTGATTGATGTGTCACGCATGCCTAAGATAGTTTTGTCATTTCACCAGTTAATTACATCATCTTTTAATAGAGATTTACATGACTGTCACATTATAGTTTTCTGTTTTTATGATTGGTCAGTTTTATAAAATTCATAGTAAATCAAAGGTTTGTCAGAAAAATACAAAGAAATACTCGTTGGAAAGGATTTTTTCACAAGGAATCCGAATTTAGGCTTTTAAGCATTGATTTACATCCCTATATTGATGTTTATTATAAAAATCATTTTAATTATGTAAAAAGTCTTAAAATATGTAACTAATTCAGTTTAACTCTAAATTTAAGAAATTAATATGTTTTCTTAATCAGAAGAATCCAAGTAATCAATTGGTCCTAATTTTGAGTCTTAAATCAATGGTTTTCATAAGAGGTTTAAAACTAGGGTTTCTCACATAATATTCTTTATAAACCCTAATCCATGTTTATAAACTTGTATCTCGGAAAAAAGTGACATTGGACACATTTAATTAGTGAAAAGTCTTCTCTAGGTATCTCTAATGAGGTATGTGCAATCCTTTTTATATATGAGTTTGAACACTTGTCCTTCAGTTGAGAAATTTGATATCCAACCCTAGTGTTTCCAATGAGACATTGTCTTAGTCTTTATTCTCTTTATACCCTTATTGTGGCACCTTTACTTCAATGATTCTAGGGTCTCAGACCCCACTTGCAAAGTTTTCAACTACTTAAATCTTCCATGTAAATTCTTCTAGCATGATTTTACAAATGACTAATTAACTAGTATAGTGTACATGAGTACGACCACCCATAGTTTGGGCATGAGCCCTGGGGAATGTGACCACTCTCCCCACTTTTATATATATTTGTAGGTATTTGGGAATGTGACCACTCTCCCTCACTTATTTGTTTAGGTTGAGGTTATGTAGGTGCCTCTGCCCAATATTAGTTTAATGTAGTCATATTAAATCGTGCATTCAAAATTTATTACTATTTGATTTGGCAAATTCTTATTTATTTGCTTGCCTCATATTCTTGACCCTCTTAGCATAGTAAATATTTAATTTCATGCTTTAGTTTTTAATTGTCCTTATTCTTTTAATTGACACATACATTTTCTCTCCTCTTTCTGGGTGATCCCAACCACCCAGGTTTAAGATTAGAGTACACAACAAGAGCATGATGAACCAACCTATGATTAGGACAAGGTGTTGACCCATCCATCATGGACTTATTTGTTAAGCTATTTTTTAGAGACATATTGATGTAGTTTAGTTTCCCTCTACCTTAGATCCTTTATTTGTATAAAGCATGTACACCCTTATTTGGAAAATTTTGATGTAATCTTTATTAAATTGACTATATTCAAAGTTTTAACTTCCGTTGCTATTCATTGGATTTTGTTTACCATATTAATAAAGAGGTGATTTCAATTCTTTATAGAATGGTATCAAATCCCATGGTAGTCGGAGTCTTGACTATTTCAATTTGTCTCCTTAGTTACAAACCCTTACTTCATATAGTTTCTCTTTAGTGCACCTTTGAATTGACCTATGATAAAAGGTTGACTTAGGGCCATAATAGTTTCATATTAGAAATATCTTTAGTCAACTTTTAGGTGATTATCCTATTAGGAAGCTACTAGGACATAAGTTAAAATCAAGGGTTCTAAGAAAGGGTCAGGGTCTGGAGTCTGGAACATTTTTCCTCCACACTACTAGCTTGGTTTACGAGGACTCCCAGATCCATATGACACCGGTCTGGCTTGAGCTGATACTGATTGTCCAAAATAGCATACCTTTAGCCAAATAACCTCAATGTTGAGTATCCTTAGGAACCTAATATATGATGATTTGGTAACCCAAATAAAATTACCTTATTTCCCATAAGTTCTTAATATGAGTTAGATTTCCATGTTTAGGGGAAATCTACCCTATACTAGACTTTGAAGTTTGGTAATAGTGAATAGTAAAACAATTAAGTGTTGGATCTTATACATGGTTTAATAGACTCACTCTTTTATCTATAGTTTAGTTTGACTTGGTAGGTCAACCCTTTTAATGGTAGTAGTAGTACCTTGATAGATTTTTCATTTGTTGAGTTTGAGGACAAAATCCCTTTTTAGGGGGATGGAATCCTATAACATAGAAAAATCTAGCCACTTTGGAATTAGAAACCCTAGCTCCATAAATAAGTGATTAGTGAGTTTATATGATTAGTAATGACCAAAAAAATTATAATTATAATTTAACGTGTTTGTATATATACTAATGAATACATAATAAGTAATCTAATGAATAAATCATATGGTTGAACCCCAACAAATACTTAATATGAGTAACTCACTAATTGTGAATACACATAATGTTGACCATGTCACCCTAATGATAAGATAAATGCATAACATATAATGGTCATGTTGAATTAAACTCTAAGATGTAATCATCTAATCTTAACATATATACATATCCTTATTGCCTTCATGATGCATTAGTGACATTAGGTGACATCATCAGATAATATACCTTGATGGAATATAATTGTGACACTTCATCATGTTAAACGAGAATACTCAAAACACAAAACACGATCAACTAGTAATTAATCACATAGTCAAAAATGTGGGATAATTAAAACCAATTCCAACAATGTAAATAAACTCTAGAACATTTACAAAAGGTCCATCATTCCATTCTCATATACTATAACAATTATTTACATATGGGTCCAAAGACCTCAGTCACATCCTACATAGAAAAGATATTTCACATGTACATGCCATATATTTACAAACATTGGTACACTACCAAAATCTCCTGTCGATACGAGTATATCAACTAGAAAACACATCCCATACCCGGACTTGAGAGTACATGGATGACTCTAGGACTCTACTACTAACATCTACAACTAACCATCCTTCTGAATCTATTGATCACTAGGTTGGTTCTCTTTCACAGCACGACCTCGACCTCGTTGCCTGTGACCACCTACAAAAAATGTGGTGACCCATGGGTGAGACCTAGTCCTAGCGAGAGATATAACTCTCTCCAACATATATTTATCATAACATATTAATTAATAATAAATATATTGAGCAATTAGGGTATTGAATAAGCAATATGAATAGATTGAACAGTTTAAGCATACTAAGTAGTTAAGAAAATAAGTTGTAATATCAAATAGAATTGCACAATTTTTATAAGTCTGCACCATGTAAGAACTATGCAGTGTAAAGACAAGACAAGGGTTAAGTAACCAATGTGATACGTATTAAACCCTAGAAATTATACTACACATCTGGTATCACTTCTTTTATTACATTACCCTGAGGCATTTGAGAAATACCACTCAAATCCCAACTGACCACTACTAAGTCAAAATAAGTGCCATACAAGATCCAGGAAGAGCCGAACTCCTAAGATCTTCTCCGCTCCCGGTCAGTATGGGTCTGCCACAATGACACATAAGGTCAAGCTGCTAACAATCTTGTCCATCCTTGGTATAGGTTACGACACTAGTGAAAGGAGGTGGGTACGCATACCCTACCATCCGAGGTACAACCACAATTGTCCTCCAATCTCATCATATATATAATCATTGAGACACGACCGCATCCATTCTCAAACTGACGGCTAGGTATGACCACTACCATCCTCCCTAACACTTGAATTTAGGATGACAAGAACCCCTCATACTCATTAGTTTGCGCTCCGAGTATCCCTTAGGAATAATCATTTCACTATATGGAAATTTCTGACACTCTGATAGATCTATGGCACATGGCACTACATGATTAGAGTTTCACTTAATTAGTTATGCCAATTGGGTGAATTAAGGCTAAATCATAAAAATGGACATTCAAACCCTAATTCTTTTCTAATAAGAGTATATCTATAACAAATTCAAAAGATATAAAACATTTGAGATATAAATCTTAATCACATTACCACAAGCTATTATTCATTGCAAATTAGTGGACCACACTTATCATCATATTTTTACAATATACTAATATCCTATCACAAGTTCCAAGGTTTTGACCCTTATTGGAACATGAAGAGGATTTCACCTCAATCATGGATTGAAACATGACCAAAGGTCGTTAAGACCATCACATTATTCATAGTAAGGTTATCATCATCATTCCATGCCTTAAACAAGGTTCAAAAGATCATTAACACATATGTGCCCGTAGATATTAACATGGTAAGGCAATATGATATTCAAATAGTACTACATTGTGGTTTCAACACAAGAAGAGCTAATTAATTATCACATTAATTATTCAAGAGGTCTGATTATAACCAATCAACATCATATAATTACATTAAGGTTCAGTATATCAATCTAGATCACATGGGAGTTATGCATCCACTTATTATAGTGATTTATCAAATATAACTATATGATGGAAAAAGTAAGACTAAAAAGTAATGGCATTGGACCATCGAATTATCATCACTAGGACCCACATATAATACCATGTGATTTATTCTAATCTATTGGATGTGTAAGTATCTAATATTATTCATTGGAGTATAGATTATCAATTGAAGTATAGATCTAACCATTAGATCAATTGAACCAAGGAACCATTAGTTTAAGGTTTAGTCAAATATACAATTACACTCTTGAATCATCATATATGAGTATGACCAGATCCACCATTAATTTTGATCATTAGGTCACAGTTGGTTGTTAGATCAGTAATACATTCAGTTAACACCATCAAATATTAAGCTAATGTCATCATCGATTGATAACATCATTAGAATACTTAGTAGATGATAAATAAACATATAATTGAGCCAAACCCTGATCTAAGGGGGTGACCATAGGTTTTCATGATAAATTTGACACCCTTGATCATGAACATCAGTTTCCAAGATAGAAACACCATTGTCTATTGAATGGTATGACCATCGACGGTGTGATAGGGAAGGAAATAGCTTGAAAACCCTAAGTTGAACCATCAACTATTTTGTGCTTAGCACCATAGGTTGATGCTATCAACCTGTCCCATATCATGTTACACCTTAGAAAAGTCATACACATGTTTACAAGTTCATATAAAACTGGAACAAAATAGGGAACACCACAAAAATTCGTAATTCAAAACAAGCATGGTTTCTTTTTGCTTAGATCATCACATTAAAGCATAAACATGAACTAACAAGATTCTAGTAAGCAATATAAGTGAAGATTGTTATATAAATCGCCTCTATAGAGTAGGTCAGATACCAAACAGTAAGAATCTCGAGAAAATAAGGGAAGAAATCCCTAGATTCAGATCTGAACTTGGCCAAATAGGCACTTCTCTCCACAAAGAAGCAAAACCCTAGAAAAGGAAACAAGAAGGATAGCTTTTTGAGTTCTAGGGCCACTTTCACCATGGAACAGTAGGGTTCCAGCCTGGAGAGATAAATGAGGAAGAAGAGAAAAGAAATTAATGGAGGAAATATGGTAATAGTTACACTTTTAGGTCAAGATCACTAGGAGGAAGCTTTTTAGACCCAAAAAGGAAATCAATTGCAACCCTAGAATTTTTTCCAAGAAGATCCCCACTTTATTCTTCCTTGGGCTGCAAAATTCGTAGCAGCACAGAGGGAGAATGAAGGTCAGATAAGGAGCGAAGTGGAAGCAAGCAAATGGCTCATTTTGATGCTTGGGGATAAGTATATGACACTTTAAGATAAAGAAAAAGAAAAAGTTGAAGTTCTAGTATCTATCCAAATGTCCATGGCCTTAAATTATTAAGAATATACAAGCACACAAAATCAGCTCTTCCACTATCTATATAGACCTGCTTAGCTTTCCTTTGTTGAATTTCCCAGCCAATCACATAATTCATTAGTTGATAACTAGTAAAAGTAGCTCATCCATGAAGGGATAAACCCTAAAATACCCTTGATGAAAACACCTTAAAACCATTGCTCAACTAGGATTCCCATGGTTAAAATACTCAAGAATGATAATATAACATCTAAGGAACATAATGTATGTGAAAAATTGCAAAGAAAACCCTTCAATTGGGTAAATTGTAGAAAAGTCCAAAATGTACACAAAATTGCATAATTTGCTCAAATAGTGTCCAAATTGGACCAAATTTGAAACTTCAACTTGTATTATGATTTAAAACCATATCAAAAGGTTAGATTAGGGTTATAGTGATTCAATTATGGTAATTAATCTTATTCAACTCATTAAGCAAGTTCATGGGCCTTACAACTATAAATCCTTAACAAGGATTTCTCCCTGAAATCCTACGCAAAAAGAGATGGGTATTTTCTACGCATCTCATTCTATAGTTCCCATGTGGCTTCCTCTATGCCACGGTGATGCCACAAAACTTTCACTAGTATTACATCTTTTCTCTTCAACTTTTTCACCCTTCTATCCAGGATCAACATAGGACCCCCAACATAGGATATATCCTCATCTAACTCAACCTCTACTGGTTGGATTGTCTGGTCAGTATCTAGATGGCATTTCCTCAACATAGAGACATGAAAGACATTATGCAATCTATGTAGTTCTGGTGGTAGCTCCAACTTATATGCTACCTTTCCAACATGATCTAGGATAGTGTATGGTCCCATAAATCTAGGATCCAACTTACCCTTCTTTCCAAACCTCAGCACACCTTTCCAAAGAGAAACCTTAAGATATACTCTATCTCCCACTTGGAACTCAAGTGGTCTGTGTCAATTATTTGCATAAGAATTCTACCTGTCCTGGGCTGCTTTCAATTGTTGTTGTATCACTTTAATCTTTTTTGTAGTCTATTGTACTGACTCATGACCCAAAAGTTGATATTCACCTGTCTCATACCAACAAAGAGGAGACTGACATCGTCTCCCATATAGAGCCTCATAAGGAGCCATATCTATGCTTCTTTGATAGCTATTGTTGTATGAAAACTCTATCAAAGTTAGATGTACATCCCAACTACCAAGAAATTGCAGCACACATGCCCTTAAGAGATCCTCTAAAGTCTGAATAGTCCTTTTAGACTGGCCATCAGTCTACAGATGAAAAACTATGTTGAATCTCAGTTGTGTTCCCATTGTTGAATGCAGACACTCCCGAAAATGACTTGTAAACTACGGACCTCTGTCAGAAACTATAGTCACTGGAATTCCATGCAGACGGACTATCTCATGAAATATATTTGTGCCAATTTCTCTGCTGTAAATGTCATCTTAACTGGTAGAAAATAAGCTGACTTAGTCAATCTATCTACTATCACCCATATGGAATCATGAGCCTTGGCTGTCCTAGGAAGACCAACCACAAAGTCCATAGTAATATGATCCCATTTCCATTATGGTATTGGCAAGGGTTAAAATGTCCCTATAGGCTTTTGGTGCTCAGCCTTTACCTACTGACAAACTGGACATTTGGCAATGAACTCTGCCACATCTCGCTTTAGACCTGGTGACTAATACATGTCTTTCAAGTTTTGTTACATCTTGGTGCTTTCAAGATGCATTGCATACATGGAGGATTGAGCCTCCTCAAGTACCATCTTCCTCAGCCCATCAACATTAGGAACTACTGTCCTATTGTGGTAACAAACTATACCATCATCTACCTCATGAAAGCCATCATACTTTTCATTGCCAATCCCTGATTGGATATTCAGTATCACAATATCATTCTATTGTGCATCATGAATATGTTGTCTTAAGGTAGGTTTCACTTGTCACTTTGCCAATAATCCTTCCAGCAAGGAAACTTCTAGTTGTACATTCATCTGGCGAAGAGACACTAGAATATCTCTCTTATGGCACATCACATAATTTAATTGTGCATTATCTATCAATGATAATGAAGAGGACTTTCTACTCAATGCATCAGCTCCCACATTTGCTTTCCCTAGATGGTAGTCAATTGTGCAATCATAATCCTCAATCAGCTCCATCCATCTCCTCTGCCTCATATTCAACTCCTATTTTGAGAAGATATACTATAGATTCTTGTGGTTAGTGAAGATCTGACATTTTTCCCATAAAGATAGTGTCTCCATATCTTTAAGGCATGGACCACTGCTGCAAGCTCTAGATCATGTGTTGGGTAATTCTCCTCATGTTTCTTAAGCTGTCGAGTAGCAAAAAAAATCACATTTTTATCCTGCATCAACACGCTTCCCAACCCATTCTTTGAAGCATCACAAAAGACAATATATCCTTTTCCTTGCTAGAGAAGTACTAACATTGGTGCACAAGTCAACTATTCTTTCAAAAGATGGAAAGATCTTTGAAACTTGTCATTCCAAGCATAAGGAACATCCTTCTTGGTTAACCTAGTTAGGGGTAACACTATAGAACTGAAGTTTTTGATGAACCTCCTATAGTAACCCGCCAGACCTAGAAAACTATGGATCTCTATCGGTGTCTTTGGTTGTTCCCATTCTAGTATAGATTCCACTTTCTTGGGATCAACACAAACGCCTTTTTCAGATATAACATGGCCCAGAAAAGACATTTTAGATAACTAGAATTTTCCTCAACAAAGTCAATTCCTGGTGAAGGTGTTGCTCATGATGTTGACTATCCTTGGAGTATATCAGGATATCATCTATGAACTCAACCACACACTAATCAAGATAAGGTCTAAACACTCTATTCATTAGATCCATAAAAGTTGTAGGTGCATTGGTTAGCCCAAATGGCATAACCACAAACTCATAATGACCATATCTAGTCCTAAAAGCTGACTTGGGTATGTCATCAGCCTTAATTCTCAACTGATGGTAACCTAGCCTCAGGTCTATCTTTGAAAACACAGTGGCACCTCTTAACCGATCAAAAATATCATCAATCCTTGGCAAAGGATACTTATTCTTTATTGTCACCTTGTTCAATTATCTGTAGTCTATACACAGCCTCATTGAACCATCCTTTTTTTTAACAAACAACGCAGGACCACCCTAGGGGGAAGTGCTTGGTCTGTTAAAACCCTTCTCTAATCGTTCTTGTAACTATTTTTTTAACTCCTGCATCTTTACTGGTGCAATTCTATATGCTGACTATGCTATGGGTTGTGTTCTAGTAACAAGATTGATATCAAACTCAATCTCTCTAGGAGGGGGAATGCTAGGAAACTCCTCAGGAAAGACATCTTAGAATTCTCACACCGCTGGTACCTCATGGATATTAGGACCTCCCTCCTTGGTATCCACAACATGAGCTAAGAAAGCCTCACATCCTTGTCTCATCAACCGCTTAGTTGTCATAGCTGACATCAAACATGTAGGAAGAATCTTCCTATCACCCTGGAAAATCGACTGTACATCTCCATCATGGAATGTCACCACCGTAGTACTACAATCCAAGAATACCTTGTATTTTTCTAAGGTATGCATTCCTAGGATTACATCAAAATCCTGCATGTCAAGTGGCAAAAGATCCACTTGAATGTTGTGTCTAGAAAAAGAAAGAACACAAGAAGGGTACACTTCCCGCAACTTAGTGGAATCAAACAAAGGAGTCTCTAGTCGTAGGATATCAGATCTAGACTAACAGGTAGATAAGAACTACCTATCACCTCTTTGGTGATAAAAGAGTATGTTGCACCCGAATCTACTAACACAGATACGAAATAAGAAGTAGACAAATCAGAATGAAATAATTCCATCTGACCTGTTACAACTCATAGATTGAGCACTGCTTTCGGATGGGTCATGGCATAGAACCTGGTTGTCACCTACTGCCATCCACGTCCTCTTCTCGCCTATCCCAAGGATCCTGCATGGGATGCCTGACCACATCCTCTTCCACTACCAATATCAAATTGTCATTGTTTTGATCCTTGTTGATTCTGCCTTGGATGTTGAGTCACCTCCTCAACCTTCATAGGGCAATTCCATCTAGTATGCCATGTCTGTCCACATTGATGACACACTAGATTATTACTCTATTGTCTAAACAACCCTATGACTGAGACTGATGATGAACCGTGAGCTCCTGTCGGTGGAAAACTATGACCTCTACCCCTACTCGGGGTCCACTGTGATGGTGCATGTGATCTTGGTTCAGTAAAGGTTGACCTTGGTTGCGACGGTGGTGGGAAAACCTTGGCTTCTTAAAGCCTCTATATGATTTCCCTTGAAATTGTATAGTTTACTTCTTAGCATTAATTTCAATCTTCTCTATGGCAGACCTCTCAATCCTCCTGACAGATTTCACAAAGGTGAAAAACCTTTCCATGTTCTCCAAGGCTGATGTTGTAGTAGTCAACTCTGTACTCATACCCTTCTCAAATCTCTAAATCCTTTCCTTGTCTGTGGCTGACATGTGTGGGTAGAACCTCAAAAGTTCCATAAACTTTGATTCATACTCATTGATAGTCATAGCTCCCTGATAAATCTTCTCAAACTGAGAGATTTTCTCATGTAGGTAGGTATCTGGAAAATATCGGCTAACAAATTCCCTCTGAAACTCCTCCCATCCTATCACAAATCTTGGCCTTTTATCCTCTTCTATGGCCCACCAATGGCCAGCACTACCCTTCAACAAGTATACTCCATGCTTAACTTTGTCTTCTTCAGTGATGTTTAGGATTTTGAATGCCTTTTCTATCTCATTCAACCACATGTCAGCGTCTGCTAGATCAGAAGTACCTGCATATTCAATCTCCCCAACATGTCTAAGATGTTCAAATGTCTTCCCGACACCTTGGGACTCCACATTTGAGGTTGCTACCCTAGCTTGAGGTGTTGGCGCTCTGTCAGTGATATGTGTAATTGTGGCCATCAGCTGTCTAAACATAGACAGAAACTCAGGATTGGCCATCATTGTTGGGTCTAGATGAGGCATTGCAGGCTACTCTAGCACTTCTTCTGGCACTCTCTCATTGTGTTCCTACCTCCAAACACCTCCTCCTGGTGCAACATAGCTACTCTCAACATGTTCTTCATGTACTCCAGACATATCTGCATAAGCATAAATTATGATCGGATATGTTGGCTACATAAGATCAGACTCAAACGTAACTCCGATGTACTTGTAGACTCCGTAAACCTAGAGCTATGATACCAACTTAACTGTGACACCTCATCATGCTAAACGAGATTACTCAAAACACAAAACATGATCAACTACTAATTAGTCACAGTAAAAAATGTGGGATAATTAAAACAATTCCAACAATGTAAATAAACTCTAGAACATTTACAAAAGGTCCATCATTCTATTCTCATATACTATAAAAAGTATTTAAATATGGGTCCAAAGACCTCAGTCACATCCTACATACAGAAGATATTTCACATGTACATGCCATATATTTACAAACATTGGCACACTACCAAAATCTCGTGTCGATATGAGTATATCATCTAGAAAACACATCCCATACCTGGACATGAGAGTATAGGGATGATACTAGGACTCTACTACAAACATCTACAACTAACCAACCTTCTAAATCTATGGATCACCAGGTTGGTTCTCTTCCACAGCACGATCTCGACCTCATTGCCCGTGACCACCTAAAAAAATGTTGTGACCCACGGGTGAGACCCAATCCCAGTGAGAGATATAACTCTCTCCAACATATATTGATTATAACATATTACTTAGCAGTAAATACATTCAGCAGTTAGGGTATTGAATAAGAAATATGAATAGATTGATCAGTTCAAGCATACTACGTAGTTAAGAAAATAAGTTGTAACATCAAGTAGAATTGCACAATTTTCACAAGTCTGCATCATGTAAGAACTATGTAGTGTAAAGACAAGACAAGGGTTAATCAACCAATGTGATACGTATTAAACCCTAGTAATTATACTACATGGCTGATATCACTTCTTTTATTATATTGCCCTGAGGGATTTGAGAAATACCACTCAAATCCCAACTGACCACTACTAAGTCAAAATCGGTGCCATACAAGATCTAGGAAGAGCAAAACTCCTAAGATCTTCTCTACCCCTGGTCAGTACGGGTCCGCCACAGTGACACATAAGGTCAAGCTACTGACAGCCTAGTCCATCCTTGGTACAGGTCACGACACTAGTGAAAGGAGTTGGGTACGCATACCCTACCATCTGAGGTACAACCACAGTTGTCCTCCAATCTCATCATATATATATAATCATTGAGACATGACCGCATCTGTTCTCAAACTGAGGGCTAGGTATGACCACTCTTATCCTCCCTAACACTTGAATTCAGGATGACAAGCACCCCCACATACTCATCAGTATGCACTCTGAGTATCCCTTAGGAATACTCATTTCACTATCTGGCAATTTTTGACACTCAGATAGATCTATGTCACATGGCACTTCATGATTAGTGTTTCACTTAATTAGTTATGCCAATTGGGTGAATTAAGGCTAAGTCATACAAATGGACATTCAAACCCTAATTATTTTCTAATAAGAGTATATGTATAACAACTTAAAAAGATATAAAACATTTGAGATATAAATCTTAATCACATTACCACATGCTATCATTCATTGCAAATTAATGGACCACACTTGTCATCATACTTTTACAAGATACCAATATCTTATCACAAGTTCCAGGGTTTTAACCCTTATTGGAACATGAAGAGGATTTCACCTGAATCATGGCTTCAAACATGCCCAAGGGTCGTTAAGAACATCACATTATTTATAGTAAGGTTATCATCATCATTCCATGCCTTAAACAAGGCTCAAAAGATCATTAGCACATATGTGTCCATAGATATTAACATGGTAAGGCAATATGATATTCAAATAGTACTACATTGTGGTTTCAATACAAGAAGAGTGTAATTCATTATCACATTAATCATTCAAGAGGTTTGATTATAACCAATCAACATCATATAATTACATTAAGGTTAGGTATATCAAGCTAGATCACATGGGAGTTACGCATCCACTTATTATACTAATTTATCAAATATAACTATATGATGGCAAAGGTAAGACTAAAAATTAATGGCATTGGACCATTGGATTATCATCAGTAGGACCCACATATAATACCATGTGATTTATTCTAATCTATTTGATGTGGAAGGATCCAATATTATTCATTGGATCAGGTTCATTGTTCAAGGTTATCAATTGAAGTATAGGTCTAACCATTAGATCAATTGAACCAAGGAACCATTAGTTTAAGGTTTAGTCAAATCTAAAATTACATTCTAAACTCATCATATATGATGATGAACTGATCCACCCTTAATTGTGATCATTAGGTCACCATTGGTTGTTAGATTAGTAATACATTCAGTTAACACCATCAAATGTGAAGCTAATATCATCATCGGTTGATAACATTAGAATACTTAGTAGATGATAATTAAACATCTAATTGAGCAAAAACCTGACCTAAGGGGGTGACCATAGGTTGTTACCATAAAATTGACACCCTTGATCATGAACATCAGTTGCCAAGATAGCAACACCATTGTCTATTGAATGGTATGACCATCGGTGGTGTGATAGGGAAGGAAATAGCTTGAAAACCCTAATTTGAACCATCAACTATTTTTTGCTTAGCACCATAGGTTGATGCTATCAACCTGTCCTAGATAATGTTACACCTTTTAAAGGTCATACAATTGTTTACAAGTTCATATAGAACTGTAACAAAATAGGGAACACCACAAAAATTTGTAATTCTAAATAAGCATGGTTTCTTTATGCTTAGATCATCACATTATAGCATAAACATGAACTAACAAGCTTCTAGTAAACAATATAAGAGAAGAATGTTATATAACTCACATCTATAGAGTAGATCAGATCCTAAACATAAAGAATATTGAGCAAATAAGGCAAGAAATCCCTAGATTCAGATCTGAACTTGGCCAAATATTCACTTCTCTCCACAAAGAAGCAAAACCCTAGAAAAATAAACAAGAAGGATAGATTTTTGAGTTCTAGGGCCACCTTCACCATGGAATAGCAGGGTTCCGACCTGGAGAGATATAGGAGGAAGACGAAAAAAGAAATAAATGGACGAAATAAGGTAATACTTACACTTTTAGGTCAAGATCACTAGGAGGAAGCTTTTTACACCCAAAAAGGAAATCAATTGCAACCCTAGATTTTTTTCCAAGAAGATCCCCACTTTCTTCTTGGGGATAAGTATATGACACTTTAAGATAAAGAAAAAGAAAACGTTGAAGTTCTAGTATCTATCCAAGTGTCCATGGCCTTAAATTATAAAGAATATACAAGCAAACACACAAGAATATCTACCACTATCTGTATAGACCTTCTTAGCTTTCCTTTGTAGAATTTCCCAGCCAATCACATAATTCATTAGTTGATAGCTACTAAAAGTAGCTCATCCATGAAGGGGTAAACCCTAAAATACCCTTGATGCAAACACCTTCAAACCATGGCTCAACTAGGATCCCCACGGATAAAAATACTCAATAATGATAATATAACATCTAAGGAATATAATATATGTGACAAATTGCAAACAAAACCCTCCAATTGGGTAAATTGTAGAAAAATCCAAAATGTACATAAAATTGCATAACTTGCTCAAGAAGTGTCCAAATTGGACAAAATTTGAAACTTAAGCTTGTATTATGATTTCAAACCATATCAAAAGCTTAGATTATGGTTATACTCATTAAATTATGGTAATTAAGCTTATTCAACTCATTAAGCAAGTTCAGGGGCCTTACAATAATCACCTAATCTTAACTTAGTATATGAATCAATTTGTTAATATGCAATGTGTTCAATCTTATTCACTAAAATGCATATAATGACTCAAATGTGATAAGGAGTAATTGTATTTACATAAGCATTATTATTAAGTCTACAATAATTCCAAATGCCTAATGTGATGTTAAATGTATAATTTATAATATGAAATGTAAATAGGAGAAAATGGTTAGTGATGACATTACTGTGAGTATGAAAAGTGATGTGACAATGTGTAATATAGGTGTAAGAAATTAATGTGACTTTATTTAGACTTAACAACTTGTTGGATAATATTATTTATTTCTCATAAAATAAATCTATGATAATTCTATAAGATGGTAATATGAGGATAATGGAGCGTTAATTCAAGTTATTAAGGATTGTGATCTATGATATTAATAAATATTGAGCTGATTTAGTAAACCATAACTTTGGTTAAAATTATTGATTAGTAAATGAGAAATACATATGAATTGTACATAATGTTGAGAAGTAATTCTTTTGAGGACAATGTGGATCCAACTTGACACAATAAATAGCATAATAAGGATGATTTAATTTTGTAATGGAGATAATGCTAATAATACAAAATGTTAACTATGTTATAATTGATAAAAGGTAATATGAATAGTGGAAACCTTAGTTAACCATGAAAACCTGACTTATGAGTATATCATATGAAGTGCCATAGATTAGAAGTAACCACCTGCTTGCTTAATGTTGGGATGTTATGTACTCACCCTTCTCTCTTGTTGAGATTTTAGGGACAAAATCCTCTTTAAGGGGTGGAGTGTTGAAACATATTGAATCTTGGGTTTATTTGCAATTTAACCATTTTTTTAATTTTTTTTCCTTCATATCCATTTTGTCATTTTTCCTAAAATTTTCCAATCTTTTCTATCCACTTTGTCCTTATTGTTGAAATTGAGCAATACTTAATGATGTGAATTATATTTAACCCACATTCATTTCAATGAATGGGTTTTTGCACAAATATCTCAACTAGTGTATTAACTAGAGTCTAATATTGCAAAATGACCATTTATGAGAGATAAATAGAAGATTATATTAATTTAGAGCCTTTATGGCTTTTTGGGACAAGAAATGAGAAATAATGTGGAATTGAGTTAACTAATGAGTGAATTGCCCTCTTCCCTTTCTCTCTCATCCTATGTGGCAATAATACATTAAAAGAGAATATTGTGGTGAGGTATTGCACTTGAAATTAATATATTTCTTATCTTGAGTATTCACCCAAGAATTAATTAGAAAGCTTGTTCATATTAATTCACCCTCTTTAATACATTAATATATATATATATACATTAATGGTCAATATGGTGGTTAAGGATATAATATTATGCAAAACGAAAATCTAATTGCATAGAATTAATATAAGCATTAATATTAGTCTATCATCCAAATTTGAGATCATTTGGTCAATGTTTGACCCTTCAAACAGATTAACCAAGAATTGAATATACTTTGAATATAGTTTTAAATCGATTTCATTTATACGTCGCAATTAACCCAAAGTTTTAGTTTTATTAATATGTCACACATTACATTTCCATTCATTTTTCCCCATGCACGTCATCGAACGGTCCAAGATCAATTGAAATCGTGATCGGACGATCCCGAAGTCATTTGCTTCCTCATAATTTCTCACGGCTTAGCGTTGTTATACAATAGTTGATCCCCGAATGGTTTCCTCCCTCGTTACTCAATCATTTCAGTTGATTCTTTCTCCATTGAATTTGCAATGCTCCGTCATTTCCAGTGAGCCATAACTTGCCTTCTTCTTTCATATATGGGAGAAACACCCATTTTGGGCTTGACGCCTTTCTCAGCAAGGGAATAGCAAAAGCCACTGAAGGCTTCCTCGTGCCTATTTAAGGCATTATAATCCATCTACAACCCTCACAATGCATTCATGTCCTCCCAATTTTAGTGATTACACTTCAAAGCCCTTAGACCTACTCAGTTATGATCTCCGGCGACCTTGGCTTTTCCACTGCCACCTTCGCTCCCTCCTACTCAATTGGTTTCTCATTAATCATCCACGACATCCATCTTTTGTTATCGCATCATCACTTTCCCTCAGCTACTCCCAAACATTGTGCCCTATATCTCAATCTCTGGACATCATCGATGTCCACCATTTTGGCCATTCAGTGGCCCTCTGATTGTGTAGGTTGTACCTTTGACCCTGCCTTGACACCACAAAGACATTCAAGAATTCAGTTGAGGTTGAGCTCCTTCATTCAAGCATTTTGATCGTGGTAATGTTACCCTATTTTCACCCAACGCTGGGGGATTCCTTGAGCTCCAGAGCCTCGAATGGTCTTTTTTTGTCCCGTTGACACCGTCTCAATCCAGAGAAGTTGTAGGCAGCCCCAATACTAAGTATGAGTCTTCCCATCACCCACTATGGTCGGATCTTGAAGCTCCAGGATTATTCTCGAGACATGGCTCAAAGAGGAAGAAGCTAGGTCAACAAATGACCTGATTGCCCCGACAGTTTTAATCGAACAATTTTGGGTGCATGGATAGTTTATGGTTTTCATCTGCATCATTTATTTACTACCGTGATATTTATTTCACTGTGCAATGACTAAAATGCCCCCACATATGTGATTGATGTGTCGTGTGCACCTAAGATAGTTTTTTCATTTCACCAGTTAATTACATCGGCTTTTAATCGATATTTGAGTGACTGTAGTTTTCTCTTTTTATAATTGGTCAGTTTTATAGAATTCATAGTAAATCAAAGGTTTGTCAAAAAAATACAAATAAATACTCATTGGAAAATATTTTTCTCAAGGAATCTGAATTTAAGTTTTTTAGCATTGATTTGCATCCCTATTTTGATGTTTATTACAAAAACCATTTTAATTAAATAAAAATCCTTAAAATATGTAACTAATTCATTTGACTCCAAATTTAATAAATAAGTATGTTTTCTAAATCAGGAGATTCCATGTAATCGATTGGTCTAAGTTTTGAGTCATAAATTGATGGTTTTCATAGGAGTTCCAAAATTAGGGTTTCTCACATAAAATGCTTTATAAACCTTAATCCAATTGTATAAACTTGTATATAGGACAAAAGTGACATTGGACACATTTATTTGGTGAAAAGTCTTCTCTAGGAATCTCAAGTGAGATTTGTGCAATCCTATTTATATATGAGTTTGAACATTTGTCCTTCAGTTGGGCATTTTGATATCGAGCCCTAATATTTCCAATGAGGCATTGTCTTAGCATTTATTCTCGTTATTGCCTTCTTATGGAACCTTTTCTTCAATGATTCTAGGGTCTCGGACCCCACTTACAAAGTTTCAATTAATTAAATCTGCCATGTAAATTCTTCTAGCATGATGATGAAAATGACTAATTAACTAATGTAGTGTGCATGAGTACAACAACCCATAGTTTGGGCATGAGCCTTGGGGAATGTGACCACTTTCCCCACTTTTATATATATTTGTAGGTGTTTGGGAATGTGACCACTCTCCCTCGCCTATTTGTTTTGGTTGAGGTTAGGTAGGTGCCTCAACCCTATACTAGTTTAATGTATTCATATTAAATCATGCATGCAAACTATATTACGATTTGATTTAGGAGATTTCTTATTTATTTACTTGCCTCATATTCTTGACCCTCTTAGCATAGTAAATCTTTATCAATTCATGCTTTGATTTGTAATTGTCCTTATTCCTTAAGTTGACGCTACATTTTCTCTCCCCTTGTTGGGTGATCCCAACCACCCTGGTTTAGGATCACAGTACGCAGCAGGAGCATGATGAACCAACCTAAGATTAGGACGAGGTGTTGACCCATCCATCAAGGACTTATTTGTTAAGTTATTTTTTGGAGACATATTAATGTAGTTTAGTTTCCCTCTACCTTATATCCTTTATTTGTATAAAGCATGTACACCCTTATTGGGAAAAAATTGATGTACTCTATTAAATTGACTATAGTCAAAGTTTTAACTTGTGTTGCTATTCATTGGATTTTGTTTACTATTATTAGTGGAGAGGTGGTTTCACTTCATCACAAAATATTTCCTTAATATTTCCTCAAAACTTCATTCCATAAAATGAGAACCTCTATCAAAGATGACAGTGCAAGGAACTCCAAAATGAGGAAAGATAATGTCCTTGAATATATTGATAACAAGTTTCCTGTCAATATAGACTATTGGTGTGGCTTCTACCCATTTAGAGACATAGTCCACAACTATCCAGATGTCAAAGAAGCCGTATGAAGAGATAAATTTCCATGTATTCTTCTCCTCATAAATTGAATATTTTGTCTTCTTTCTAGAGCTTTAAGGGCATTTCATACCACTTGGAGATGGCCCCAGACCTTTGAAATTCATCACAAGACAAAATGAATTCATAGGGAACTACGAAAAAGATATGATTTAGCTACAATTGTTCAAACTACATACATATAATTTGTAACTAAAGACTATTTTTTGCTACAAATTTTAATTATGTAACTAAAATAAATGTAGTTGCTTGTATTAGATATAATTTAACTACACATATCCCAACCACTACAGATTTAATACTCCTCCCAACTCAACGCCCCTCTCATGACTCCCAAACCCAAAATTCAACTTTTTCGGCGCATTAAGCTATTCACCCAAATTGGCGCGGCCAACTCTCTTGTAGTCTGGCCAAAATTTAACTATGTCACCCCTCCATTCCTGTCCATCGATCCTACTCACCCTGATAGCACCTCTTGAGTCGCTGATCCCTACCCCTTCATGCCCCCTACCTCTCACCCTCTTCTCCCCTAGATCCCTCTCACCATTTTCTCCTCACCCACGACACTCGTGATCTTCTGTTCTTACTGAATGGGAGGTGCCATATGGGCTGAGTCGTGCCAGCAAGCAGAACATAGTAGAGGTGGGGAGCTACGATGAAGATTGTTGATCCTATGCCATTCATTTACTGAATCAGTGTTCTCAGATTTACTGGCTTCTAAAGCACACCTAAACATCGAACAGGTTCATCTTATGCAAATATTTCTTCCTAGTATTCTTTTTACAACAATTATATAACTAAAGTATCCTCTTACAAATCCTCTCTTCATTTTTTATGCCCTTAATAATTCCACTACATTTACATCTTAGAGGTCAGCAATCTTCATCATCACATAGTATATACTACATTGGTCTTTCAATTGTAATTTTGGGCTTCAATTCTTGTGGTCTTGAAGTAGTGTTCACTAATTCTTTCATGGATCGTTCAACCTTTTGGTAAAAACTCTATTTACCAACTGTGTTTTTAGTTTATTTTTAGTTTAAATGTCTTGTTAGATTGATTTTATCCAAAAAAATTTTTGTTTGGACATATTGGGATACCCTTTCCTACATTTGAGTGTGATATGAGTGGATGTGGGTTTATCTCTAGAAAGTGGACATGCTTCTTAGGTAGTTTTGTACCATCTATTCTATTTCACATAATATTCATAGTTCATGTTTCTCATGACAATTATGTAAGATACTTTGAGGGTATTTGGTATTAGTATGTTAAGTGTAATTTCATTCTTTGTCAATCTGTTCAGAATGGTTCATTCCACATTACAGGACTAAAGAGACTATTCTCTCTTCTAAAGCACACGTAGACATAGAAACCTGTTCACAAATCAAAATCTACTCCTTACAAAAAAAATCTAGCAGTCTTGTACAATCCTCGCTTCCTTTTTTTTTAAGGCCTTGGTCGTTCCACCAGCTTTTCACATCATAGGGACTGGTAATCTGTGGTCACATAGTATACACCACAATGGTCTTTCAACTGTAGATTGGGCTTTGTTTCCTTATTTTTGTGAAGTATTGTGCATGAATTCTTGCATTTATCAGTCAACTTGTTACGAAACCACCATATTAATCTTGATGTACTAGATGCAACAAAAAGACGATACCTTCTTAAGTTGTAGACAAAGATACACATCAATATAATTATTTGAATGTTTTTATTTCCAACTTGGGAAGATCAATTCCCATGGTTCTATATGTCTGTCAGTATAGAAGCCCTTAAGAGCTGAACCTAAATTCCAGCGGTCTTCATTCTCATTGTATATATGTAGGAGCAACGCAATCCTCTTTTTTACTTAAAAACACCATTCTCATTATAATAATTCTTATACAATATTTTGGTTCTCCATCATATCATTACATGGATGCTCATCTACAATGGTACTTGCACAACTAACATAATGTTCATGCTTAGCTAAATCATGGGCCATCTTATTAGTCTCTCTAAAGATGTGGGTGAAAAATATGCTACTGAATAAGGAATGAGCTTGTAGTTGGCATCAAAATATTTCATAGTAGGGATGCGACCCCTTTCTTTTCCATGGTAATAGTTGATCATGATGGCCGCATCAGATTTACCTAAATTCCAGCAATTTGAACGGCTAAAAGGATTGCTTTTGCTTCAGCCTAAACCACATTCAAAGTGCTTGGAATGTATTTCACATCCATGAGGATTTTGTCTCCCATGTTGTTCTTGAAAATTTCCACCCAATCCTGTCATGTTGTTCAGCACAGAAACGTCTGTGTTGTCTTTAATCCATCTCAAAGGAGGTGTCATCAAGCTGCAAGAACTTGGTGTTCTAGTAGCTCTTTTCTTTATATCTGAAAGCATATAATCATAATTCCCCTCCACCTAGATAGTTTTTCGAAAGCAATCAACATGTTACTTCTTGTTTCATTGAAAACCTTCTCTATCCCACATTTCTACAAAGTCATGCATATAGTATTGATGTTCATAATTTCTTGACACTATTTTTTTCCACAAGCCAATTGCAAAAAATATTACAGTTGTCAATGGGTGCTTCTGAGACATCAACCATCAGGGGAGCTCCATAGATCTTTTGCATACATGCATTCAAACATGATATGTCATGTACTTTCAGTAGCCACATTGAATGCCTCAAAAGTATTATTTGGAATGATATGTCTACTTTGAATATTTTCTCAGGTTGGTAACTAAATTGAAAAAAGAAACACCAGAGAAAATATATGATCTTGGGCGGGGGGTTAACTTCTACATGTTTTCCTAGAGTTGAGCATTCATAGAAATATTAGCAGCATTAGTATTCTGGCCTAAGACCGCCACCTAATAGGTTGACTTCATAGAGTAGCATTCATTTGACATTAGGAACCAATAATGTTCATCATCCCATTCTTAGATTGGTATAATTTTAGAATTTCCTTCATATAAGCTCTTTTTATACACTTTTCTTTGACTGAGAAGCTTAATTCAGGTCATGGCTTCACTATAGATTGGCCAAATTATCCTCAATTTTCTGGATATTCATACATTGGCATTGCATTCATGCGATCATACCCTGGGAACTTTATTAAATAGAGCATATGATCGAGCTACCATCAAGTTCATTGGAATTGTTGCTTCAACCTCAGTGGATATGAAGAATACATTCTAAAGGTAAACATATAGCATTGTTAACTTTTCATGTTCCTCATCATCAATCATGATCCACTCATTCTATTTTGTAATTGGGGGAGTGTAAGTTCTATTGAGAATGACAATATCAAAGTGTAAAAATGAATTTTGTCTTTCCGTGAATGGTCCTTGTAGAAGTTAGACCTATGTTGCATAATATTTGTAATTTGGAAGTTTGGGCATTAAGTAGATGCATGGATATTTATTTGTTACTTGGATTTTGTCATAATTTTATTCTGCATATTTTGTAGTATGGTAGAAGGATCCTCACTAGAGGTTCAGTTGAAGTCAATCTGATGGCATCACTGAATCTAGACTGTGAATATAGTGCAATGATTGTAGGTGTCAGTCACATTCATCACTGAATCTATTGTTGGGTTGTTTTAACTGAGCTTCAACTCTGCTAAGCTCGTTTGAGTTTGTAGAAGCACATTTTTTTAGTAGGGATTCTCTGTTTCAGATCTTTATGATTGGTTCCACATATACAAATTCACACAACACCAACACAGTAATCTTTGTGTGCAATGGTACAATTGTTTGACATCAAAACTTGGTACAATCATGTACGACACAAGATTCTATCTTGATATGGTATGGATAAGCCACATCTGAAATGATCGTTCAAGGTGTAGAGTGTTGAATGCATTTTGATGAAAAAAATATAAAATATTAGGTTATGAAATATTATAACCAACATAGGTATTTGGTTATAAATATATTCACCTCATAAACAAAGCTCATTTATAATGTAATTACTTTTAAAGGTGTTTCATTATGTGCCAAGACTCTAAAGTATTTTGAGATAATGGATTAATATATAACTAAATGAATCGATTTTTATTTTAATTTAATTCGATGTAAATCTTCTTCTTCCCCCAAGACTTCATCTCAACCATGAACTCTACTGGCAATTGTCCCTCTCTCATTTATATTGACTTCTTCCCTCCTTCCTTCTTCTCATTATCCTTCATGTCCCTATTCTTCTGTTGTGTAAATCAGATGATGCTCTAGAAGAGTGAGGGAGAGGAAAGAGGGGGGATTATACTACAGTCTGGGAAGGAAAAGTCATGAGTTGTGCTAGGTAATGAAAGAGGTTCAACATCAGTAGGTTATAATTGTGTGGCTGCTTTGCCCCATGGCATTGCGCTTGCTCCTATTCACTACTTCAAAGAAATATGTATAGGTAAGATCCAAAGTCTATATATACATATAAATTTTTGGCATCATTTGGTTCCAGATTTGACTGACTGAGAAAACTTTGTCCTAAAAAATAATAGTGTTCCTAGCTATCCACAGATGGTGTATCACTGTGATTGCCAAAATTGCTTTCCTACTTTTCTTCACTTTGACCTGCTTTAAAATGTAGTAAGGATTGATGGTTAGGCTGGGCTAAGCTCGTTCCCAGATCTCCCTTGTGATAGGACATAACCATAGCCAGTGGTTAATGTCTTCTACAACAGTGTAGAAAAGGCCACAACTCGAGGCTAAGATGAATCCTCTGCATTTCAGAAAGACTTCAGTAGTGATGAGAGCACTCATAGTTAATATAACTATTAGTTGAAGGTAGAGTTCTAGATGTAAATGTTTTTCTTATAAACAAGAATCATCTCAGTTCAGGTGCAATGGTGAATATTCATCAAAGCCTCGACACAAAGAGGTAGTGGATTTTTAATGTCAAGCACCTATGGCCAACTACCTCAGAACTATCCCTCTACACCTATTTCCTGGTCTGCATGGGATTAGTGCAAGTTGTATATACATCATTGCAAGGTTTTTAGATCTGATTTGTAGGTCGACTAGCAATGCCCATGGGTCACTGCAGCAAAATTGTGCATTTTGAATGATATAATTCAAATGTAAATAGATCAGACTTGCATTTCTTGATCAGGGCTCGACACTCCTAGTAACACTAGTATAGTCACATATGGACTTTGATAGGTATGGATTCATTTATAATCCTCCCTAGGTTCTAGAAAGAGGTTTCTAAGGAAATGTCATCTGAATGCTCTTGGATTTTGCTAATTGTATTTTCTATGTCCATTAGTTATTTTTTTCATTTGTGTTTCATGTAAACATAAACCACAAAGGTCTTTTTCATGTTGCTCTTGTTCAAGAAGGTCATAGTTGGCCTAGTGAAGGGAGTCAAGTACAATTTTAGGACTTAGATCTACACCATCAAAATATGGCTTGGATCCCATTTGAACACCTTTCTTATACATTATGCTTTTCTCCTTTTCTACTCCTAAAATTAACATTTTCTTGTCCAGAATTATTGTTATGTTTTGACTGCGATTCAAGACAGGTTTCTACTGGAGTTTTGTCTCTTTTCCTATCCAATACGATGAAGCAAATAGAAAGGTTGGGTATTATTTTGCAATGGATCATTGTGCATCATTTAATCCGCCATGCATCCATTTTCCATACAGGTTAGTGTTAGCTTGTTTATGACATCTCTATTTTCTATGTTTGAATCATTTATAAGTGATATTATTGAACATGCATGCATGTTTTCTTGCTTGGCTAGTACCAATTATTTTCTACAATCTTGGTACCCTAATACACTCTCACAATATTTTTCAAAGTATTTTTCATGTGGATTTTTTCATGCAATTTTTGAAAAATGGGGCTTTCCTAGAATACCATGTGACACCAAAACCTATTCACCATTTTGTATTCTTTTGATCACATTTAAAGTGTCAGTTCCACCTCAATTTTTACCATTACCGGGAATAAAGAACTGCAAAAAATTTAACAGCAAAGGCTGAGTAGATCCTTATCATTATTTTGACTGCCATTGCCAAAGGGAACCCCTCATGTTTTCCTAAAAAACACTCCAATGTTGAGTTGATTGGTGCTAAGTATAGCAGCATCAATATTGGCCTTTACAAAACCCATTTCTAGTGGACACCAAGGCATAATTATGTTTGTAGTGTCACTAACTAGTGTTCAAGGAGTCATCCCAAGGATATGTAAAGATCACTATTCATTACATGTGATGAGCATTGAGCTAATATTTAAAAGATAGAACCCTCTATCTGTTATTTCTTAAACCAATACCAGCACAACACCATTTCCTAATTGAAATGTTCATCATGGGGACAATCACAAATGATCACCTCTTGATTGAATATATGCAATACAATGTTTTAACAAATTAATATCTTTCCCATATGCAATATATTGTTTTAACAAATTAATAGCTCTGCTTTTAGCTATGCCCTTATCACAAGTTTCATGAATACATCATCTTCATCTATATCTTAAAACTTGTAAGTACTAAAAATATTTCACCCTGAACTTCCACTTACCTACAGTGGGTTCATAAGATACAAATTTAGCACCTTGATCTTCAACTTTTCTTTTCAGTAGTTCTATGTAACTGCAATTCTGGGACCACCGGCATACGGTCACACAATCTTCTTGTAACACACCTCACATTTAAAATGGTGACTTATGTGGGATTATTCAAGCCCTGCCCAACATGTGGTTTATTGCTTTCTCTCTAGTATTGACCGACCTAAATCACGCGTCCAAAAATTGGAGCCGGATTTCAGGTAGTCGAGCTTTTACATTTATAACCCGAAACCTTCTAGGCCCCCGCAACTTTGTTTACGGGGTCAAAGTAGATATACGGGGTCGAACACAGGGACAAGGGTGGTAGTGTTGAGAACTCAGAATCGACATGCTACACTCGGCAAAAGAAGTAAAGAGGTAACAAAATTTCCCAAAAGGAACAACTGGAGATCATCAAAACAAAAGAAACTATCTGCAACTGGAGTTACAAGAAAGATTAATGGTTTTAAGCATTTATCAATTTTTAGGGGTTTTTATGCAACAGAAACAGAGAGATAATACTAAAGCTAAGCAAGGTACGAAGGAGAAAGCTTCGGTAAAACAAGCGGCGGTAGGAACAATCCTGTACCCCTCCTCTCGAAGTGGGTACCTCTAACAAGGCATCAACACCCCTCTTGAGGTTGTTGGACTTAAATTAGAGTGGAAAGGTCACTAAGGCGACTCCGATTCCAGGCACTCTCATACTCCAGAATCAGACCAAACACTAGAGCCACAACACCTCTCTCGAGGTTGTTGCAACGGGAAAACACGATTCAGTAGCTAATCGAAACGCGATCTAAACATGCAAGCTAGCGTCCAGATATTAAGCATGGCAATCACCCATTAAAGGTACCACACGTAAAGCAGCAGATGATTAAACTCATCTATTTCCATTAAGAAATAAGGTCTGGTTACATTGCGTAAAGTAAAGAAATAAATGACAGAAAATAAAGGATAAACGTCGCCTTCTTGATATAGAAGGTCGACATACTACAGCTGACCCCCCGGCCCGATACCGGGTAGGACCCTAGCCCGATATAGCCATGTCGGGTGGCACACCCTCTCAGGCGGCACGTGGTGATGGGCCGGTTGTATCGTGCGAGAACCCTGGCCCGATACATTCATGTTGGGCGGCACCCTCTCCGGCGACACGTATCGGGGTTAGTATCGTGTCGGGCTAAAGTGAGGTGTGTCTAGTATCGGTAACTTGTATCCAGTATCTACGTTATGTCAACCGATATCGGCCTGCAGTGGTGCTCGGGACGACACTAAGTGAACCATTCCCTCCCTCTCGGGATGGGGAAATGCTCACCTAGTGTCGCCCGTCACAACTACGGAGGCACGATATTCTTGCTCCTGCAGCTTTCCTTGGGAAGATTTGTACAGGGTTCTGACCTATCATTTCAGCTCCCTGTAGCTGCTATTTATAGGCAATGGTTGGGGAAGTTATGGTGCTCAAGGCGCCATGTGTCTTCCCTATTATCGCACAGTTGGTGTTGGTGGATGGCCGATGCAAGTATCTCCTGGCACAAGGATGTCAGCTATTGGGCGTCGTGGCGAGAGCCGCCTGTCGGTATCGCGCGACACATTGAGTAGTCGTGGCACGCTTGGCTCCCTGTCGGGTAAAGAGGCGTGTTGTCCAATGGTTCCTTCTTGCCCGACATCCTCACGTCACGTGTCGACGTATCGCGTTACCCTACCGGGCAGTGTGCATATCGGCCGGCTGGGAGGCCGATGCAGGTGGAATCATGTTTGTGAGCCGGGACGGCCTTATTGATGATAAATGTGTCAAAATTGGAGGAAAACACTGCAAAATACATAAATATTGAATTAAGAGCGCTGTTTGGCCTATTATTGCAAAAGTACATATAAAAGAGAGGAAAGTAGTTTAAAAAGGCAGTTTTGATAACAAAATAAGGGTTAAAAACATCACAAAAATTGGTGTTATCAACTCCCCCAAACTTAACGTTTTGATTGTCCTCAATCAATATTTAAATTTTCTTTTGTGATGCTTCTTCTTGCTCAGTGTAGTTTTCAGTTTAAGAGGTAAAACAAGAATCGTGATGCCTTTAGGGATAATGCTGCCCCACTACGAACAAAAGACCTTGCGTTTCCTGCCTTATTATTTCAGTAAAAATTTTCTCTACAACTTCAGTGAGACTTTTGTATATGATTCCAAAGTTAGCTTTCACACCAAACAGCTTTAGGGGTAGAAAGTTGTGTATAGGGTAGGTTAAGGCTTTTTGGGGTTTTTCTTGTTTCCCATCAGTCCATCCAGGTAAGGTCCGTTAGCGGGCAAGTGGTCCCTGCAGTTCAAGCCAGTTGGCTTTAGAGTAGTGATTTCACATCCTACGTACCACTGCCCCGGATCTACCATGCCTAAAGATGGGTACTTTTGGACGACAAGTATGTATGTATTTTTTTCTTTTTCTTTTATTGGGCACAACTCTCATGCTTTTATTCACCCTCATAAGGCTCCTTTCTCTTTTTGGGATTTTTGTTGGGTAAGGGGAAACAAAAGGATTTTTTTTTACTATTTGGGCAGCTTTTTCCTTCTCCATACTCGTCTCTTAACTGTTGCGAGATTATTATTTTTTTCAAAATTTTTGGCACGGAAAAACGTAGTATTTTTTTGTTTGAGGCAGCATTATCAGAAAGATATAACAAAACTTGCATCTCGTTAGGCACGTAGAAAACAAACTAGCAAGAAGTCGCATCAGGATTTTACTAATATAGAGACTTTGTACATATGTATGGGAACAAGATAAGCAAAAATTTTCAAAATTTTTATATGAACATATATATGTACACATGATATAGGAAAGAGTAAAAGAATAAAGAATTTGAGCTAGAAAAATCAGAAAAATTTTATACCTCCCTCACTGGTACATTATAACCCCCCAAACTTACTCCACACTCTGTCTCAGAGTTGTGAGGTAGATAAGGTGAGGTAATTTTACTCCAGTGAGGTTAGCTGGTGAGTGCGCCTACGTCAGATAGAAGCTCCCACACATATTCTCCTCTTTTGCTGTGATAATCGATGTGGTGGAGTTGGCCAGGCGTTGCCTCATTTGCTATCCCACACAAAGATGTCGCAGTCGTTAGATAGGGGAAGCTGCTGCGGACTGTGGTGGCAGAACTGGGGTTCGTGCCATTTGCTTGCTTGTGTGTCCAGGAATGGTTGGATCATCTTTGACACCTCGTCGTAGTATTTTTGAACTAAGCGTTCGACGGATGACAACGGTTCTGATGTACACGGCACTAGATGGCTTTTGTTGTTGTCCCAGATGTTGTAGAAGATCCCTGCTCGTTGCCAAGTGTACATTGTCAGGAGCATTCAATGGCTATAATGCAGGATGGGCACGAAGATCGTGCGTGGAACCTCGCTCTCCAACTCTTCCAGAAATGATTTCTTTTCTCCTGTTTCATCGGCGAGGCAAATGTCATTGAACAACATAGGATGAGCTATGTATGCGTGTTTGAGCCTTGGCTGTATTGTTTGCATGTAAGCGGCCGCCACAGATACAGCCAGACATCCTCCTTCTTTTACCATGTCCCTTAAGTCATCGACTGGGACTAAGACATTGCCTGCCTGATAGATGACATCTGATGGGGTGGAATCAGCCAACTTCAGAAGGATTTCGTCGACCTGCTCCTGCGTGAGAGTAGCGCATGAGAAGCGGTTGAAATTCTTGATCAGGCCTTCTGTGGTTTCTGGAAAAACAGTGTCTTCCATCCCGTGCACTTTTCGTAGGGTCTCCAACTGCTTACCTGCCCCATAGGTGTCAGTTGCCATGTCCGCTTCTTTCTCTGAGGGGCTGCTAGATTGTGAAGAGTCTTCTTCTTGATTTCTATCCAGAAAGTGTTTTGGTACCCCTGCGTCTCAGAAATAGCGTCTGTCTTTAATCAGCAGCATGGCGTATGTGCTCTTACGGTGATAGAAGCATGTGCCCCTAAGGGCCCCCAAGTTTCCAATTGTATTGAGCACCTCTATGGCACTTAAGACGGCGAAGGCACTATTTCTGCTTCCCCCTTCTGCCTGGGCGTGGAGGTCTCGGATAGAAAAGAAGTGCCAAACACCTTTGTGACGTCGGCTTCCTTGCTTGATAGCTCGTAAGAGGCGCAGCGGCAGGAGCCTCAGTTTCTTGTCCTCCGGGCGGCTGAAAACATTCCCGGAGTGTGGCACCTCATCATTGCTGCAGATCAAAAGTTGGACGTCACAGTTCCTGAGGTCTGCCACGCAGAGGAACCACACGTTGCGATGCTTATACGGGGACAACACAATGTTTGGTCTATGCTTTTCAATGTAGTACAGCATGTCGGCCACCGCATTGGAGTCCGGAACTCCTTTCATCAGTCTTCTTGCCAAGGTCGGGGTGGCATTGTATATTGTCTTCCGACCCATCCTACTGTCGATATTTTCTATTATCGCACTTTCAAGGACCCTAAACAGTCTTTTGCAGATGATGGCCGGCGAGCGGAACATACTTCGAAGATCTCCCCGTCATATGGAGTAGTAGCTGTCACTCCAGACGACGTCTTCTTCATCTGCCTGCGATCTTAAGACCTTGTTCAACAAATTCTAGTCTCTAATCGTCAGGTATCTGATGGTCCTTCTGTCGAAGTCGGCCATCTCAAAGGAGGGTATCTCGGAAGGAGAGCATCTTCCTCGGGGAAGGTGTCTTTTATTGACTGCATAAACATCCCCCTTTTTCCTTCAGATTCGTCAGAAGAGTCTACCCCGATTCTTATATCTCCGTTATCTTCTTCAATTTCATCCAGGGGGATAGAGGGATTTTCTTCTACCAGGCCTAAGGAGCTCTCCTGTCCTTCTGGAGCTCCGTTGGTTGACCTTTGTGGCGTTCCCTCCTTGGGCGTTGTGGATTTCCCGCTGGAGGAGGAGGAGGATGCTGATCTCGAGGAGGACGTTGACGAAGAAGGTGGAGAGCCACGACTAGGGGGTGACGGTGACCTTCTCGGCTGCCGTCGGGGCGGATGGTCGTCCCTCCTATCCAGCCTCTCCTCGATCTTGTCGAGGTACTGCAGAACTTGCTGAAGCATCGCAGCCAAAGTCTCTAGTCTGCCGGGAAGGCTAGCTAGAGTCAGCAGCTCTCGTTCTTGGCTATTCAGCCTGTCTTGGAAAGATGGAAACTTGCGGGTTAAGGAAATACAGGTAGCTGAGTTGTTATCTATTACCTCCCACAAGTAGTCGAGATCGTATCCTAGCATCTTCCCGAGCGACGGAGGGGTTCCTGCAGGTCTCCCTCCCGTCCTCACGACACGTTGCTCGCGTGATGGCCCATCAGATGAGGTAGAGTCTATCTCAACTGTTCGCGATGCAGATGCCGCCGGGCGAGGCGACAGTGCTTTTTCATCCGTCGCCACCTTGCCTTCTCGTCGTGGTGGAGAAGGCTGTGGTGTGGGCGGACGTTGTTGTACCTCTACATTATCGGTGATCCCCTCAGCCATTGTAACAGGAAACAACGGCGGCGGTATCGGCGTCGGTTGTGCACCTTCGAGCTCCATTCTTAAGATCTCGTCGAACACCCCATTACCGGTGTCTGGCTGAGGTGCTTCTTCTGCCTATACAGGCCTTACGGGAATGTCGAGGGTTGCGGCAGCTCCCACAGTTGTTGTCTCAGTGACCTCAATGATCACCGGTTCTTCTTCAGCCACTATAGGATTTGTCATGGTTGTGGCTGGAATAGAAGGAGCGACGACGGCTCTAGAAGCTGCTGTCGTCGATAGCTCTGGAATTTCTCCTGGCTCGATGCGGGTCGTTGAAGCTTTTTCCCACCTTGGACTGAGAGGAATTGGTTCTCCTCTCGTGACCGTCCTTTCCTGGGCTCTGGTGGTGGCGGCATAGGCTGCGTCTACCGCCAGAGCTTCAATCTCTGCGGTAGTGTATACTAGTTTTTCTGCGTCGTAATTGGCGCAATGAGGCAGCGGGAGGAGGATGTTCGTCCTTGTAAACTTGTATAAGTAGTCCCTCCCCTCCTTGTTTATGATGTTGGTCCTCATCAGGTACTTGATGTCGATCACTTCATCGCCCTGTATCCTCGAAAGGCTACACGGCTCCGTTGGGTACCCAAGCCCAGCCGCAATCAAGTTGATGATGCCACCCATACAGTATTCTTTGGTGGCATCCTTTATTGGGTGTAGTCTGTTCAGCAAGAGTCGTCTGAGGTTGATCACTCTTCCCTCCATTATGTGCCACATAACATGGAGTTCTTCTGCGTAGATAATGTTGGACTCATTCTTGCTGAACAGCAGGCATGCCACCAGTTTGTGCACGACTCTCCAAAAGAAAGAGTGCACCGTCGCCACCTTGCTTCTCGGCTTAAATGATGATTCGCCAGTCAGCTTGTTCTAGAGCTCCACTGGGTTGAACCTGTCTCCTTCGGTTATACTCTCCTCATTATTCATCCGATTCTTCTCCTCCTCACTAGAAGAGAAGATCTCATTCAGTAGCTTCTTGGAGATGGCGTGCTCTGAGTTGTATAGTCAGGCTTGTAGTCTATTTGCTCCGCTGTATTCTTCTTTTTCTGCAGCAGAGTTCTTTACCCGGTGGAGAGAGGACATGAACTCCCTCATGAGTTTGGTGTAGGAAGAGGACTGGATAAAGTAGATCCTTCTCAGCCCTACAGCGGCGAGGACGCCCTTCAGTCTTTCATAGATGCCCAGCTCAACGAATGAAGACTGATGGCAGAACCAGCTCGACCTGTAGATCCTGGTTGCTAGCTCTGCATAACGACGTGTGTGCTCGTCGTCTCTCGGCACGAACCTCCCTAGTGTGTGTTCTAGGGATTCTGCCACTGCTGTTGGAGCGGTGATTGGAGCTGCCGCTTCTCCTACCCTCCCCTCTTTTCCGCGGCTGACGGCCCGACTGCTTCTGGATTCAGGCGCTTTTGCCCGACGGAGGTTGCTTCAGAGGTGACCCTCTTGCCGTGATCATCAACCCAGACAACTGTCTACTTGACGCGGGCCATTCATGTTAACAAATTCTTTGATTAGTTAAAATGTGCTAATGTTGAACAAAAAATAAACTGAAGGCACGATAAGAACTGGATTGATACGACAATGATCCATGCCAATGTATCCGGCGATACTAGGTTTTCAGAGATTAAGGCTCGTGCCCGATACGAGATATGTGTATCGTCTGCCACGTCGAAAGAATTTGAAAAATAGGACGATATGGCTAGAACTACCCGTCAGGACAGATGTCCGGCATGGGTGTGTCGGGCGATAAGTTTCGTGAAAAACAAACGCCCGATACGGGGCCTGATAGAAAAATGACGTATCGTGCGACATCAAAGCAAACAGGGCGGTTGTGGAGGGCGACATGGATATCGCACGACATGCGTATCAGGTAGAGACGGCTAAAAGCGTGTCGCGTGGTACATGTGTCGGGCGATACGAGCAAAAGCTTTTCTGTGCTTGCAAGCCCGTTATGTAATGCACCATAGGGTGGTCGTGTCGGGCAAGATAGGGCGATATCACTATCGGGCTATACCTTTGTTGTTTTCTTAGGTTTTTGTGCGACACGAGAGCGGGAAAGTGTTGCACGATACGGGAGCAAAAGAAGGAAGTTATAGCACAATACCGGTAGGTAAAATAGTGAAGGCAATAGCCCGACACAGAAAAACTTCGCTGCTATATATAGCGATCCGACCCGGGGTAAAACTGGTAATTTGGGAACGCGCGTCGGCCGTTGGGATAAACCATTCCCGAGACGGGCAGTCCATCCGGCACGACTTTTGCAACGCCTGAAGTACCACTGCCCGATAAGAGTGTGTTCCCTGCATCGGTTTGGTCGTTGCCCGATACGATCCTTCGAAGCAAAAATTAAGAGGAAGAACTTAAAACAAAGTGAGAAAAAGCGGTCGATGAGTAAAACATCATTGGCCTAAGGCTAAGATCCCAGCCTCAGATGGCATTACCCATCCCGGTCTATAAAAACAAAGCGATGGCCCATAAAACAGAAGAGTCAGCCCATGTGGTGCATGCAGTGACTCGGGCCTTATTACAGTCCATAATGTTTGCAATATTTGTTTTGCAGGAAAGTAAATTGCAGCCTATTCTAGGAAGGAAAATAAAGCTCGGGCTGAGCGTTGTAGTCCTTGTCTCCAGCTTGACGGCCCCAGCCTTTTCACTCTTCCGCTCCCGACATCATCCATCTTCCTGCAACTCGATCCTCGTTCCCTGTTGTCACTTCCCTGCCTTCTTTGCCGTTTCAGTATTTGATGGAATCTTCCCTGACGGGTTCTTGATTAATTCGGCCATTTGAGCTAGTTGTTGATCAATCTGGCGCTGATGCGTCTGCATGTCTGCCATTTGTACCTGCAATGAGTTCAAAACTCCCGAGTTTGATAGCGCGCTCTGCGCTAGTTGGTTATTGATAGTGTCTAGCCTTTTCACAAAGTCAAACAACTGGCCAACCACATCCGACTGGCCAGAAACCCTGTCCTACCTTGTTTGGTACTTGGTACTTGGCTTGGCTTTGGAAATTACCTTTGTTTGTCTAAAAGGGGGTGTTTTAGCGTACTGGTCGGGTCCTCCCCTTTTCTCGAATGCTTGGGGCGGCTTAGACGAGATATGCAGCTGAAGTGAATTCTCGGCCGCATCCTTGTTGCCGTAATTGAACCCAGGGTGGTCCGGCCTCTTAAAATTTACAAAAGAGACATTTTCAGTCTCTTCGGCCTCAGACTCAGATTCGCTCGACGCTTCTGGCCAGGTGTAGATGCATTTGTCTACCCCATGGCCCCCTTCTCCACATGTCACACATTTCATCACCTTTTCTATTTGCTTTTTCCCTTTTTCACCAGACTCCCTTAGCTTCTTGACGTCTGTCGCTATCCTTTGTATCTGAGAAGTTATCGATTCCATAGCCTTGGATTCCAGGGAGGGTCCTTCACTTACCTTCTTGGCCTGCCCTTTGTCGGATCTATCATATTCTACACCGGCTTGTAGCTCGGCCATGTTTTTCATGATCCTTTCAGATTTGCTTGACTTTTTCCCCAGGAAGTCACTTCCTGCTACAGCATTTAGTGAAACTCTTTTGTCGGGGGTTAAACCATTGTAAAAGGTGATGACCAGGAAACCCTTCTTATAGTTATGGTGATGGCAGTCCCTCTGATATTCTTGGAATCTTTCCCAGGCATTGTGGAGATTCTCGCTGGGCCTTTGCATAAAAGAGGTTATCTTTTGCCTGTTCCTTACTGTCTTCTCAGTCGGATAGAATTTATTTACGAAAGAGTCAGCTAGTGCTTCCCATCCGTTTATAGACTTGTGGGGAAGTCACAAATACCACGATAGGGCCTTGTCTTCCAGAGAGAAGATGAAGCCCTTGCAGTAAATGACCTCCTGTGGTACGCTTCGTATCTTAATTGTGTCGCAGATGTTTTTGAATGCATCCATGTGATGGTACGGGTTATCAATCTTGGAGCTCCCTCTGAAGCTCTTATTTTGGATCATCTTTATTACAGAGGGCTTGAGCTCAAAGTTGGTGACGTTGAAATGTGGAATGATGACCGGGTACCGGGAGTTGTTAGCTTTTATGAAAGCTAACTCCCTTAAGGTCTTTTCTTCCACCTCCGAGTCGTCGTTGTCTCTTTCTTCCCGGCGTTGTTCCTGGTAGTTGCGATTTCTTCCTTGCCTCTGACGGTGACGGTGTCTGTTTCGGTGATGGTCCTCCGCGTACTCTCCCGGTTCTGGATCTTGTGATTGAGCGTTACCATCATATCGGTCGTCGCCTTCGGATGGAGGTGAGTCAGGCCTCCTCCCTTGGCGTTCGCCTCCAGAATATTGGGGTTCGACGTGAGGAGGCATATTGGTGTTGGTGTTTGGTGGAATAAATCACCGTACTTCAGAGTACCTGGAAATAGTACGAAGAATCGAGTCAGAAAATTGAATTGTTTATTTCGGGCAAAGAATAATGATAATAATAACAAAAGAAAGAAAATAGTGTTGTCAAGACTATTTCTAAGCTTGAGGCACGGGAATGTAGTTAGTGGATGCAGATTCATCAACAGTGTCGTTTTGCCTTGTCCCCGGCAACGGCGCCAAAAAGTTGACCGGCCTAAATCGCGCGTCCAAAAATTGGAGGCGGATTTGAGGTAGTCAAGCTTTTACATTTATAACTTGAAACCTTCTAGGCTCCCGCAACTTTGTTTACAGGGTCGAAGTAGATATACGGGGTCAAACACAGGGACAAGGGTGGTAGTGTTGAGAACTCAGAATCGACACGCTACACTCCGGCAAAAGAAGTAAAGAGGTAACAAAATTTCCCAAAAGGAACAACTAGAGATCATCAAAACAAAAGAAACTATCGTCAACTGGAGTTACAAGAAAGATTAATGGTTTTAAGCATTTATCAGTTTTTAGAGGTTTTTATGCAACGGAAATAGAGAGATAATACTAAAGCTAAGCAAGGTACGAAGGAGAAAGCTTCGGTAAAACAAGCGGTGGTAGGAACAATCATGTACCCCTCCTCTCGAAGCGGGTACCTCTAACAAGGCATCAACACCCCTCTCGAAGTTGTTGGACTTAAATTAGAGTGGAAAGGTCACTAAGGCGACTCTGATTCTGGGCACTCTCGTACTCCAGAATCGGACCAAACACTAGAGCCACAACACCCCTCTCGAGGTTGTTGCAACGGGAAAACACGATTCGATAGCTAATCGAAATGCGATCCAAACATGCAAGCTAGCGTCCAGATATTAAACATGGCAATCACCCATTAAAGGTACCAAACATAAAGCATAAGATGATTAAACTCCTCTATTTCCATTAACAAATAAGGTCTGGTTACATTGCATAAAGTAAAGAAATAAATGACAGAAAATAAAGGATAAACGTCGCCTTCTTGATATAGAAGGTCGACAGACTACAGCTGACCCTTCATCCCGATACCAGACAGGACCCAAGCCCGATATAGCCGTGTCAGGCGACACGCCCTCTCAGGAGGCACACGGTGACGGGCCGGTTGTATCGTGTGAGAACCCTGGCCCTATACGGTCATGTCGGGCGGCACCCTCTCGGGCGACACGTATCGGGGTTAGTATCGTGCCGGGATAAAGTGAGGTGTGTGTAGTATCGGCCTACAGTGGTGCTTAGGATGACACTAAGTGAACCATTCCCTCCCTCTCAGGATGGGGAAATGCTCACCTAGTGTCACCCGTCACAACTACTGAGGCACGATATTCTTGCTCCTGCAGCTTTCCTTGGGAAGATTTGCGCAGGGTTCCGACCTGTCTTTTCGACTCCCTATAGCTGCTATTTATAGGCAGCGGTTGGGGAAGTTATGGTGCTCAAAGCACCACGTGTCTTCCTTATTATCGCACAGTTGGTGGACGGCCGATGCAAGTATCGCCCGACACAAGGATGTCGGCTATTGGTCGTCGTGGCGAGAGGCGCCTGTCGGTGGGTGGTCGGTATTGCGTGGCACATTGAGTAGTCATGGCGTGCTCGGCTCCCTGTTGGGTAAAGAGGCGTGTCATCCAACGGTTCTTTCTTGCGCAGCATCCTCACATCGCGCGTCGACGTATCACGTTACCCTACCGGGCAGTGTGCATATCGGCCGGCTGGGAAGCCGATGCAGGTGGAATCATGTTTGTGAGTCGGGACGGCCTTATTGATTATAAATGTGTCAAAATTGGAGGAAAACACTGCAAAATACGGAAATATTGAATTAAGAGCGTTGTTTGGCCTGTTATTGCAAAAGTACATATAAAAGAGAGGAAAGTAGTTTAAAAGGGCAGCTTTGATAACAAAATAAGGGTTAAAAACATCACAAAAATTGGTGTTATCAAGTATACAATCCTCAGTCTGGCATTTTTACACTTACGTAATGGATAATGCAATAGAATCATCATATCACTTATATCCATGCCAGGGTCATATTTCATATTCTCATCCTCAGTTTTCTAACAGTAAGTATTGTAACTTTTCTCAACTTTTATATTAGTAGATCTACCACTAATATTCACTTATCAGAATCTACCATACAAGAACTATTGATAAAACTAGATTAATTGTTTCAGTTGAGATATTAATTATTATGATTCTACATTAAACTCTATCCATACACCACATACAGTTTTCTAAACATTGGTAAGCATGGCCATTCTTTTAGAAATCATAACTTCTGAAAACATGTGCCTATATAATCTAAAAGTATGTCTACGTACATGTTATCTATCAAATTAGAATATGATAATCTTCTTTTGTGACTATTTATAATCATATGACAAATAATTAGGTAATATTCTGTTGTTATCTATTATGGACTGTAAGCTTATAGTCTATATATCATTATATGCTCTGTGTCTGTTGATCTACAAATATTTTGTTTTTGTTATGGCTTTAAATTTGGAGCTTTACTTGCCTTGTTTCTAGTGTATAGTCTGGCCTGAGTTGTGGATGTTTCCTTGCATTACTCCTTACATTCTCCACATTTTATTGGATAATTAGTAAGGTATTGAGTAAAGCTAAGATCTTGTACATTCTATTTTTCTAACACCAAATGTATATGCAGATTCTCTTGACAAAAAACACCTTCAGCACAATGACCAAGATTTATACTGCACATCTTATCACAGAGGCATTTTCCATCAAGCTCCCTAAAAACACTCTATATGTAAGATTTAAGCAGAGGTAAGGAGGATTCAAGTCTAACTAACTAAATAGTAAGAGATGATGTGGTTGACTAAGATTGGCATTGCATTTTCTATGACTTTAATGCTAACACTTTCACATGACTTCTAGATTACTACATATTGATAAGAGGTCTATTGTTTAGGTTTGATGATGTCTACAAATTCACATATTGGTTTTCCATGGAGCATGTACCATGTTATATATTGAATAGGTATAATTTTAGAAACAATAGTTGATTTATTTCAGAAAAAAAAATCACTTCATATATGCCTTACATAGAAGAAGATGCCACATCTCAGAGCTTCATAAACAATAATGGATGCTATAGTGGTAACCAAACTATAATCCAACCGCAACACATATGGTATGCAATAGACATCTCTTCAATTGCACAACATCACACAGAGGTTAGTGTTATGGATCATTTAGAGTGGTTGCATCAGAAGTTCCAGACTGAAGCATGCATTGATGTGCTACTAGAAAGAATCAGTCTAGACCCTACACATTCAAGTATTACATGTAGTCAGTCAAATGTTCAAGTCAGGATTTGGTAGCCCAAGATGCCAAAAGAAATGAAAGCTAGACTCACATTATTTTATAATGGTGGACCCTTTTATACTTCCAGTTTTGTCTACATGAGATTCTATCATACTCCTAAGTTGTATCTGACCTGCTGGTGCATTCAAGCTTCATTTATTGATGTAATTGATTGCTGACATTCTTATGTTTCTATTTACCGATGATTCCTCCTTTGCACATATATCTTGCTGATATACTCTTTCTCTCCTTGCTATTTTCTTAGTATACCCTATTGATACTTGTTGATATACCCTGACACTTGTCTTCTCTATTGAGGTGTGTACAAAGGCTGGTTTTGTGACATTGTTTGATTTTGTTTGATTTCTTCTCTGGCTTGTGTTATAAGGAGATTTCTAAGTTTATGTCTCTGATCTTTTGAATTTCCCCTATTTTTGTTTATATGAACATATGCAGGAAGGGCAAACTCCAACATGCTTAGACCATCAGCTAAAGCATGGGACAAACTCATTATGGATACCATGCTTACACTAACTTGAAAAGGTTAGGTTGAGATGACTTAAAGGTGGTTTCCAGCTTCCTTGATAGTGGCCTGACTTTCTTGAAAATGATAGGGAACATGATTTCTCACAGTGGAACTACTTGGTGTTCTCATGCTTGCAGAGCTCATTTGGGACAATTTTTGGCATGATGATATGGATGCAAGGGAATCTAACAAGGTGCCTTAGAGTCATCTTGGTATACACCTGCTCAACATCACCGTTGAGAGTGATATCTCTATACTCCTTGTACAAGTTGTGGAAACTAGTCCTACTATGGTACCTGAGCCAGATGGCATAGTTCTTGATCACATTGGGCTTCACCTCAAATATCTCATTGATGGAAAGGATTTGACCATTGTACTTCTTCACCTTCTTCAGCTTCCTTAAGAAGTACAAGAATAGGACTTGGGACAAACACCATTGGTAGCCCACAGCTTCATGCGATAGATCTTTGGGTTCTCATCAGTTAGAGTCGGGAGGCAATGATTCATCACTTGATATTGCTGAAACCTAAAGCCACCCATCATCCCTTAGACTCGCATGATGCTTCTCTTCGTCCAAAAATTTGGTTTGCTGTCGTCGCTCATATCTGGGGTCTTTTTAAATTATCATAATTCCATAACCTACTTTCATTCGTCGATAAATTTAAACACAAATTCATTGCTTATGATTAGATTCATGTCAGATAAGAAAATTCAGATTTAGTATTAAGCTTATTTTCATTTTATTGCAGGATAAATGAACAAAGGCAAATTTCTTTGAAAACAACATATGCTTCATCTGGGCACACTACTGCACCATACATTGGAGCCATGGGCTTTGAGCACATATCAAGTATTAAAATAGAGTAGAGAAATACAGTCTTATCATCATGCTTCTCAAAACTTTGGAAATTGAAATGTAATGTTACTTCAGACCTGACAGTTGTCTGCATCCTTTTTAGGATGTAGTTCTAGCTACATGTATGGTTTCTTTGACCAAGCCTAGAAGCTAGGGAAAAATTCAAGGTTCATGCTAATATAAAAATTTCTAGGGACCTCAATCACAGTCCATGCATAACCATTTACATAATTGCCCCCCTAAAAATATTTCATCAGTTGTAGAATTTGGTGGTGAAGGTTCTATCTCTTGATATTGCTCAAGAGCCATGGTGCAAGTGGTGGTGTTGTTCAAATTGTGATTGTAAGCTTCTTTTCAAATTGTTTCATGGCATAGACTCTACTTAAGTTTTATCGAACAATGTTTAAAAGCTAATTATGGCACTGATAGCCTGATAGGTTTTTACTTACAATTTTCTTATTTATTTCTCATATGAACAATTTTACCAGACTACATGCTCATTGGGGATCCTCGAAGGATTAGACGAATGACTACCAATCTTTTTGGGAATTCAACTAAAGTAAGTAGTTACTATCTAACTTATAATACCCGGTAAATTTGTTTATAATAAAATATCTATTGTATCCTTTATGTTACAGTTCACAGAGAAACCTCAAACTTGTGGATCAGGTGGAACTGCCAATTGTTGTTGAGAATGATTAGTCTTTCAAGAATCTCTATGAATATCAATATCAACTACAGGAGCTTCCTATGGCCAATCAGAAGAAGAGCACAAAGAAGTTCTCTATTTTCAATCAAGAAGAACAATAGCTTAGCAGTCTTTCTCTTCTTATGAGTTTATCAACGTTATCATATTAGTTAACGATTTGGAATTAATACAAAATAAAAACAAAGATAGAAGAAGATGCACATGATCATGTGGCATATAGAGTTTGTTGATCATCTGGCATATAGAGTATGCAGTGGATAGAGGCAGTCAAAAGAATATATTGTATACATGTATTTTTTTCCATGCATATTGTAAGATAGGGGCCAGGTTAGCATCCTACCCATGTTTACTCATTGTTCAAATATAAATAAAAGTGTCATTTTTGACATTATAAGCACAACTTGATCTTGATCACTATTCATTTTTTCTTCTTTTTGAGAAACCCCTCTATATTGGCAAGCGATTGATTGGATACATAATGTATCTCACTACATATGTATGTGTAGTACATGATGTCTTTCACTACACACTAGCTATAATTACAAGTGTAGTAAGTGCTAATTTTTTCTATATATGAACTACATATACAAATTGTAACCAATGTCATCTCTCGCTACATATCATAACTACAAATTGAATTGTAGTCATATATTTAACTACAATGGAAACTACATTTTTATGTGTAAGGACATTTTTTACCAACAATTAGGGTTATATATGAATTTGTAGCCAGAGGAATAACTAAATACAACTTTGAGAAATGTAGCCTAAACAATTAGCTACACGGGTATTAGCTTCACATTCTAAATGTAAGGATATATGTAGCCAAAGCTTTTAGATACAAATTTTGGGGTTTTTGCTACAATTTTTTTTTGTAGTTAAAGACTATATTTTTCGTAGTGGGGATCCTTTCATATCATTGACCAAAATAGTTTTTATTGCATATAGGAACTTTATTATTACATTTTTAAAACTCATTTGGCCACCAGTAGGGCCTAAGTAACATTGTTCTAAGATTAGTAAAAATTCCACCTTGAGATTACAATTTTAGTAGAGACCATAGACACATAGTTTGAAAAGATCAGACTCATCCCAATAGTAATGTTTTATTTTGTGCATGAATTTCCTTCTTGTTTTACTGGTGCACTCTAAGTGAATAATAAAGGCAATGGGATAGTTAACAAAATTGATATACTAGGGAAATAACTTCTAGAAGTTCCTTCTTGATAGTTTCATAATTTTCTCTAAGCTACAACCAGAGTTTTAAAATCATAATATATGGAATGATTCTATAGAGAAATATGACATCAGGTAGGTAGAAGAAACAAAACAAAAAATTGTCTACCATATTCTCCATTAAACAAAAGATCGTGTCAACAATGATGTAATGGGAAGGCTGGTTTAACAAGTTCATACCTAGTCTTAGAGTAAGTCCAGTGACTATTCCTCATTGAAGTAGTGCCACTCTCTCCTAGTTTCACTCAGAAGATGTCTACAGCAACTCATGATCTCCACCACAGATAGGTGGCTGACGTTGCCCTCCAAGTGGGAAAGGAATCTATGCCTCTATGGTAGTCCACACGGACACCTAGAACTCATGTCGTTCTACTAGAAGAGACATGAATAAGTGTTCCCTCCCGTTGGTGTACTAGTCACCAACTTGCTCTCCCACAATTCTCTCCCTTGCTATCCCTCCCTTTATCAGGTAGGATTAGCTCGGGCTCTCTATCTATTACCACAACTAGAGAAGACAAAAATTGTCAGAGGCAATTGGGTTGTGTTTCTGGGAGTCCCCCACTACCCCTATATTTATAGGAGGGTCAGGGTCAGGGTTCCCAACCTATGCATGAGTGGAAGGGACCAGAATCTCATGAATTTTTACAATCTACGATAGGATAAATGCTTAGTTCTCTAGGAGAACCAATTAGTTAGCATGCGAGCTGATTGGTTTGCCCAGTGAATTGGTCGTTTTCCTATATATTCCAATCGCAATTGTATTGGCAATTCTAATCCAATTAATGCACAACATGAAGTCAACACTAATCCTTGATGCAACTGAATTTCTCCATGAACTAGGCATCTCGCTCAGTGAAATGGTCTGGCTAGCTCGAGCCAATCATTTCACTAGGTGAATTGGTCGGTTCATGCCCCAGTTTATGCAGATTTCAACCAATGCAATTTTCAATCAACCTAACACTCCTACCGGTCAGTTCAACACTTAAAACCATCAGATAGGAGTTCAATTAGTTGATTCGTTGCTTAAATTGAATATCTAAACACTTTAGAGTTCAATTTAATTATCATTCATGATTAAACTCCTTTTCTAGGTGTATCCGATGTCTGTGACCCCATAGGTTCCATGTTATATTGGTCGTGAATGCCCATAACTGATTTATGGCATCACAAGCAAAGAGTGGTGCCTAATCACACATCATTGCTACCAAAATAATTATGGAAGTTGGAGAACAACTTCAACCTACGATGTGTGTTAGGTGTGATAGTGATTGTTTAGTTCCTTTGTCACTAATATCTAGCACAAACTCGAGGTATGGAATCATAATCTTCTCAATGTTCAATCCATGTTACTTGATCCAAAGTAGACTGTGTGAAATATATGTGACCTTAATATCATATATTGATTCACATGTGCATGAACCTGATTTTCTCAATCCCTCTTTTCAAGTGGTTTGTATATCAAATTCCAGTAGGAGGGAAAATTTCCATCTTCATCACTCACAGTCATCCCCATGTGTCATAGTACATCCAATCATCACCTTTATGGCAACCCTTATTCAGGGTCATGGTGGATGATGTCAAAACACACTGAACAACATGTGATGATTGTAGTGACTTTAGATCTAAGAACCATAAACACCACCTTCACTATGAGAGATGAATATGATCGTCATATATGATTTTCTTGTTGCACTCTCATGGTAGGTCTGCCTGATACACTGTTCTCCAACAAGTATCTATGTGCTTGGTTTGATATTACATATATCATGACTGATGAGATTATGTCATCAGTCAACACACACTCTAGTCTTTAGTGTTATCCTTATCTAGCTGCCTTCCACAATACCATCTAGCCAGGGACATTCTAAGAATGTACATAGTCATAACATTTGCATGATCTCATTGTTCAAGTCACGTACTTGAAGACATATGACATTGAGTAATTGCCATTCTTTAGATGTTCATTATGTTTCATCATTATCCCTCAACTAAGTGAAATGGAACTAATTCGAAACTTTCCTTTATTATTAATCAAATCTTTTATATTATATGCCATCACAATCATCATATGATTGGCTCTCTTGGCATACATGCCAACAAACTCCCACTTGCACTTAGAGCCAATCACCCACAAATCTTGTTTTTAGTGACCTAAACATGTCAATCATGTTTCTGTTGTGCATTTGCTTATCCATCGGGTTAGCAACATTTTTCTATAGTTGGTATATTGCATGTTTCACATCTCTTCATTGTACAATATCCCATATGAGATGAAATTTCGATAATATGCTATCTGATATTCCTTGCCTAACCAGTAGCTCCATCATTTTCACAGTATTTATACTATGTAATCAATGGTTGGAACATCCATAAGTTCACCCATATGAACTTCTAGATCCATATAGTATACATTCATGTGTTCTCAACACAAGAATACTCAGCTTCTATTTGTAGAATTTTAAATAATGGTTTGTTAGTTTGTAACTCTTTCCAACTAATAACTCTTCTCTAAGATTAAAAACATACATTTATATTGCGATCATTTTATATCATTTTAGTAGATTGCATCGATGTAACCCTTTAAATCCAACTCTTCCTTATGACCATAGTGCAACAACAAATCCTTTCGTGCTTCTCAAGCACTAATGGATGTTGTCTTATGGCATTCCGATGACCTTCAATGGTTATGCCTAATATCTTCTTGCCATGTCATACAAGATGATGAGATGACTACACTATATTGTAGATAGATTCAAATAAGAATTCATATGGAATCTCTTCCATTCTTCAAAAGAATTGGAATATTGGATTCTTTGAGAAACTAACCTCATCTTTATGGTTAGATTCTCTCGTTGAACCCTATGTGTTGAACCCTTTCAGCATTTTGCCAATATATTTTCCCATATTTTTGTTTAGAAACTTCCTAGAACTATCTTTATAGATATCAATTCCTATCACATAGTACGTTTCACCTAATCCTTTAGGTTGAAGGTGATTTCCATGTCAGTTTTCAATATTTAGTATTGAGATGTTATTCCTCATCAATATGTGGAATATTTATATGCTCCCACTAAATCTTTTGTAATCACAGATTTCATCTATTATCTCGACTCAAGTCAAGATCTTTTACTATTTTGTCAAATCAAAGATTCCAGTTATGAGATGCTTGTTTCAATCTCAAGATTGACCATTATAGCTTATAACTCTATTTGAAATAATGGAGTCACAAAACTTTTAGGTTGTGTTACATACACATCCTCTTAATTATTCCTATTAAGGAATGTGGTTTTAAACTTCATATTCCAAATGGCATAGTCTCAACAAGCTGCAATAACAAGCACATTTATTGTTAAAGGGATTTGATCATGTTTAATACTATGAACTGGTATGAAAAACCATTCAACCTATCTATCCTTTTATGTCATCAATTTGGTCTTCCTTATGAAAACCCAACTACATCTTATAGGTTTTACCACTCTTGGTGGTACCGCCAAGGTCATACCTTGTTGGTGTTCATGGATCCATTCTGGATATAATGGCCTCAAGGCATTACTCAAACTTTTTTCCCTCAATAGTTCTTATTAATTATTGTCTCATCATCTTATGACCAACTCATAACTTATCTGAGTTATATGATTCATAACCTTTTTAATCTCATGTGTGTTCTTCCAGAACTATGAGTTTTGTGTTCATGAATAACTTGATATTCCACAACCACTTGTGACACTCTATGTTCTCTTTGTACCTCTTTAGGTTCAAATGGTTTCTTGTTGATTTCAATCTTTTTGAGTTCTACTTTACTCCCACTGATTCTAACAGAATTCATGTATCCATCAACAAACATTTGGTCATTAGTTTGAGATAAATAGTGTTCAACAAATTAAGATTTATGTATAAACCTTTTCCAAGAAACTCATTTCTTCATATAGGTTTCAATCCTTAAGACATATTGGGACATTCCCATATCATATCTCACGTGATGTCTTTAAACCATTTTGGGTGGGACATTGTTTTAATCTAAAGCATGTTTCTAGGAAATTAGAAGGTTAGATTAAATTATAATATTGCCATGACTCATCATGACATGATTCCTTCTTTCTAATACATCATCATGTTTTAGGTGGAGTTCATTGTGATACACTATCACATTCTCTCTAGAAGGTCCTCTAACTATTCCTGTAAAGTATTTCAAACATGTGATCATATCAAAGTATCTTAATACCTTTAAGGAAGTTGTGTACTACATACATGTAATCACTTTGAACACTTCAAGAAATTTGTATTTTACTGAGATATATCACCATAATATCAATAAATATGATGAAGTACAAATAATTATGTGTAGCATTCATTTGATGTCTTTGTACATCATTATGTACATGTCCTAATAGAATGTATATTATCCCACTATACCTAGTGATAGGTGGTTTTTCATGTTTCTCATATATAATATTTTCATGTCTCTTATTGATTCCATAACCAAAAGAGTCTAGATAAACATAAACATGGTTCCATTCTTATATGTGTGCTCTAAATGACAAAGCTATATATATTTGTTATTTGAGTTATCAAATTGAAATGCCTTGGTATTTATGTTATGAACATTTATCTTTAGATCCTAAAGATCATAAGATATTTGTGTATTTCCACACAATATCACATCTTTGAAATAGAACATTAACTATTTTATTCATAATCATCCTTGTCATTACAAGATGTAGAAGGTAAAAATGTTTATATTATTGGCATAATGAAATAGCAGTTCATTAACTCTATTACATGCCCTTTGGGCTAAGATAAAATATAAATTTAGAATGTAGCTTTAGCAAGTCTTGCTTCTACAATCCATTATTTCCCTTTCATAAAGGTCTACTTCATGTCAGATCCTTCATATCAAATATATGTCAGATCTACATCTGGTATCAGATACTAGTGATGAAGAAGTAATTTAGAATTATTTTATGATGTATATAACTGAAGTGGAGATCTCTATCTCCTCCTTCTTATTTGTGTCCTCAAGGTAGAGGGGGTAATTCATGTTACAGTGCCCATCCCGGTGACAGTGGTGTCACTTGCCTCCCTTCTTTACTCCTCCTTTTGCCTTGAGATATGAAGATTTGGGATTTTGATCAGCTTTAGAACTCTTTCTTAGCTTTCCCTTTGCCCTTAGACTTTCCCTTTTTCTTGTTGATCATAATCATAGACTTGGTCTTGTATTTCTTCATTTGTGCTTTTAGCTGTTCTCAACATGCCTAGTAACTCTATCAATAATTTGTCAAAGTCATTAAAGTTGTAGTTCTTGACAAATTGACTATAGGATTCTGGAAGAGACTGTAGAATCACATCAGTGGCCAACTCTTGACCCAAGGGGAACTCTAGTCTTGACATGTTATCCACATACCCAATGAGATTGAGCATATGAATACATAGTGGATCTCCTTCTACCATGTTACATTTAAACAACACCTTGGAGACATTATATCTCTCTTGTATTGCCTAATCTTGGAACATGTTCCTGAGATGTGTGACCATCTCAATAACATCCATGTTCTCATGTTGTCTTTTCAACTCATACTTCAAGGAGTACAACATTAGGCATTTGACATCCATAGCATATTTAGTATGCTTCTTGTAAGCATACATATAAGTCTTAGGAGCATTGGAAAGAGATTCCTCTTGCTCTGGTGTCTCTAGTACATAGAGCTTGAACTCCTATGTGAGAAAGATTCTCAGTGTCCTATACCAGTCATGGAAGTTATTCCCATTTAACTTGTACTTCTTAAGGAATGATCACAGAGAAAAGGTATTGTTGTGTGTTTCCATTTGAATCTACAAAAGAATTCACAATTTTGTCAAAAAATCATTTTTAATTTGACTTGATTTGATTTAGTTTGAAATTTGACGATATTCAATTAGGTTTTTAATTAACTATCACTCCCACTATTTTATTCAAACTTATAGCCATCACATATCAATCAAAAGATTACAGCATACAACCTTTTAGTGAGCCAAGATCCAAAACAATACAACTATTACCCAGCCAACACCAGCGTCCATAGTCAACTATTAAGGTAGGCAACTTATTCCAATTGTGTCATAAGCAATGCATGGATAGATGATATGTGCAACTCCTTTCCATAGTCATTTGCATTCATGTGGTGCTTAATCCTATTAAGTAGACTCATTTAAGCTTGACTCAAAAGCCAACACGATAGATATCGCCCAACTTGGCCAGAACCTACATATCTACCGTCACACTTCCACAAGATGGATGGCGCACCATTCTTGGACGTAACCTATGCTTGGTCAATCAAGAAAGCATCTAAGACTTAATATGTTATTTGAGGGATTTTTTATTTATAAATACATATACTTTATCCAATCACAACATATATATAGTATGTATCATATACATGGTATATCCCATAACGTTAATAGTAATATAAAACATTAGTGATTGTTATGGTCATACTACTATAATTCCTTGGAGATACAAGGAATTACCACCACCTATGTCAACATCACATTCATGAACTTATTGTTGGTGTACATCTGTGCTTGCCAATCTGGGTTGATAGGTTCAACCCTTTAACTAATCTTTCACCTCTTGGCCACTAGATTGGTCATTTGGAGCAGTTATCTAGCCTGATGTCTAACTGATATCTGGACACCTCCAAACAGTCGATTGTGTCCACCATTCAATCAGTTTGCTCTCTTGCATTCTGCCCTCCTTGGTCTTCTAGTTGGTCAGCTAAAATGATATTGATCGTTATCTTTGTCATTGCAAGAGAAGAAACTGTCCTATTGCTACTAAACTTATTACATCGTAATGAAAAACCTCAAGTTATATTTCAAGGGAGCATAGGTAGGAAAGAATATTACTTTTACATTGAAATAAGAAGGTAGAGGCTTAGTATGCAAACCAAGATAAAACATGAACAAAAGAAACCATCCAACCACACACAGATATTTAGGCTATTGGCCATAACCATGCAACATAGCCAATCAAAACTCTCTTTTAGGGTGACATGTGTAAATTGCATATATTTCATATCATATACTATATATTAGTTTGGGATCATATATGGTCTTTAATCGGATACACATATTAAGAAGTTTATATATTCACATCATATTTAATAAATAAATTATGAAAACAAAAAATCTGATCATACCGATTATCCCAAAACAAGTAAATTCGCATGGCTCTGATACTAATGTAGGGAAATATGGCCTCAAACAGGCAGCGGGAAAAACATTTCTACCATATTCTCCATAAACAAAATATCGCGTCAACAACTATGTAATGGAAAGGATGCTTAAACGAATTCATACCTAGTCCTGGAGCAAGTCTAGTGACTATTCCTAGTTGTAGTAGTGCAACTCTCTCCTAGTTGCATTTAAATGACGTATGTAGAAGCTCCTGGTTTCCACCACAGACATCAAGTTGATATTTCTCTCCTAGCGGGAAAGGTATCCACACCTATATGGTAGTCCACAGGACTGCCTAGAACTCATGTCGTTCTACTATAATAGATAGAAAGGAGTTCTCCCTCCTGTTGGTGTACTAGTCACCAACATGCTCTCCCACAATTTTTCTCCCTTGCTATTCCTCCCTTTATCATGTAGGACTTGCTCTGGCTCTCTATTGGTTACCACAACTAAATAGGACAACAATTATCAGAGGCAATTGAGTTGTGTTTTTTGGAAGCCCCCAATACCCCTCTACTTATACGATGGTCAGGGTCAGGGTCAGGGTTCCCAATCTATGCAGGAGTGAAAGGGACTGGAATATCACATATTTTTGCAATCTGCAATAGGCAAAAAGGTCAATTTGCTATGTGAACCTATCGGTTGGCATGTGAGCCGATAGGTTCACCCAATGAACCAGTCATTTTGTCATGTTTTCAATAATAATTGTATTAACAATTCTAATCCAATTAATGCACAATATGATGTCATCACCAATCCTTGATGCAATTGAATTTCTCCACAAACCAGGCATCTCATTTAATGAAATGGTCAGCTGGCGACTTTGAGATGGCCAGTTTACCAGGTGAACCAGTTAGTTCATGCTCCAGTTTATGCAAAATTCAGCCAATGTAATTTTCAATCAACCTGACACTCTAGCCGGTCACTTCAACACTAGAAATGGTCAGCTGGGAGTTCAATCAGTTGATTCATTGCTTAAATTGAATACTTAAACACTTTAAAAAACCAATTTAATTATCATTCATGATTGAACTCCTTTTCTAGGTGTATCCTATGTGTGACCCCATAGGTTCCATATTATGTTAGCAGTGAATGTCCATAACTAATTTATGACATCTCAAATAAATAGTGGTGCCTAGTCATACATTATTGCTATCAAAATAATCAGGTAGGTTGGAGAACAACTTCAACCTACAATCTGTGTCAGGTGTTACAGTGATTGCATAATTCCTTTTTCATTGATATCTAAAACTCAAGGCATGGAATTGTCATTCTCTCAATGTTCAATCCATGTTCCTTGATGCAAAGTAGACTATCTGAGTTATATGTGACCTTAATATCATATATTGAATCACATGTGCATGTGCATGATTTTTACAATCTCACTTATTGAATAGCCTAGATATCAATCTTGAGTAGGAGGGACAAATCCCATCTACATCACTCACAGTCATCCCCATGTGTCATAGTGCATCAGATCATCACCTTAATGGAAACCCTTATTCATGATCACAATGGATGATTTCAAAACACACCAAACGACATGTGATGAGTGTAGTGACTTCAGGTCTAAGAACCACAATCACCACCTTCACTATGGGAGATGATTATGACCACCATATATGGTTTCCATGTTTCACTCTCAAGATAGGTTTGTCTGATATACAGTTCTCTAACAAGTATCTATGTGCTTGGTTTGATATCACATATATCATGAGTGATGAGATTTTCTCATCAACCAACACACACTCTAGTCTTTAGTCTTCTAATGTCTATCTTCCTTCCACAGTAACATCTGACTAGGGACATAATAAGAATGTACTTACTCTTAACATCTGTATGATCTCATTATTCAAGTCACGTACTTGAAGACACACGTCATTGAGTAATTGTCATTCTTTAGACATTCATTATGTTTCCTCATTATCTCTCAACTGAGTGAAACTAAATTAATTGGAAGCTTGCCTTTATTATTAATCAAATCTTTTATATTATATGTCATCACAATAATCATATGATTGGCTCAATGGGCATACATACCTACATATTCTTCTTTATATGTGTTGATCCAAAGTAGCTCCTACTAGATAATTAGTTGATTCATACATGATCTTAAAAGGCTAACATCGTCTAACACTCAAATAATAGGATTTGAAGTGAGTGAAACCTTCAAATTATTAAGATTCTTTATGCATTCTCCATCAAAACCACAATCTGCATCTTTGAGAAATAGATCTATCCTTGACTTAGCTATCTTGGAAAAGACCTTGATGAATCTCCTATAGAAACTTCCATGACTAAAGAAGGCACAAACTTCTTTCTCTATAGTTGGAAGAGCTAGCTTGGCAATCACTTTTACTTTTCCTTGTCTAATTAGACTCCTCCGGCTACGGACTTTACGTCATAACATGATGCCTTCTTTCACAATAAAGTGATAATTATTCCATATAAGCACCACGTGTTCTTCCTCATAGAGTTGAAGCATTTGGAGATATGTAATAGGAACGAGTCTCCATATACAGATGAATCATCACAAAAAAATCTCTCATAGTATTTCAAGAGCTTGGGAATTGGTTGGAGACGTTAACACCATGATTGATCCATATGATAAGAAAAAAAGTCATTATTGTCACCAGCTTGTCAATGACATGTTCCCTATTTTGAGACAAAATAAACAAGATGGAGACACTATCTAGAGCTCCATCTGTTGTTCACCTATCATCCCCGGTCTTATCCTTAAATGGATGTTGAAACTTGTCAGGAGCTAATTGAATTGAGACATGTAAGCTACCTCTTGAGTTTTAAATGGGTTTGTAGGAGAAGACTTGGTCTTTTTCTTAGACCTCTTATTAGAGTTCAAAACATTTTGAAAAGAAATTTCATTCTATAGGAACTATTAACTGATGTGATTAGTTCTTCATCATTTAAAACTAGAGAGATAGAAACTACCTCATTCTCTATGTGTTTATTAGGGATGTCCATAGAATCTTGAAATTTTTTAGAATTGAAACAATCACATCATCATTAGGTTTATAATTATGATCTTAGCACTATCTATTTCTATCCCTTATGAAACAAGCTATTATTTCTGTGAGGTCTATTATCCTTTTTATTCACATCTAGCTCCATTATGGCCAAAAGTTCCTTAGTTCTTATAGATATCAGGGTGTCATTCATACTCTTCCACTCCATATTCACTAAACAATGGAAATGCATTTGGGAATTTTTATGAAGCTACAATAAGTACTAGGAGCCAAGCACACTCTAATTCATTGAAATCTAGTTAAGATTATCTACCTTGAGAGGTACCATGTATGCATTTTTATCATGTACAACATCTCTTCAACCCAAAGTTCTTGAGAAAGATAAAAACTTTAATCCAGACAAGAACCTCAATTAATTTGAATCTCTCAAGAGATTCACAACTCACTCATGTCTTGATAATTAAAGGTTTTCCAACCACCACCCATTCTCATAGATATTTTTGGATATTAAGGGTTAGAGAAGTTGTTAGAATCTCTATCGATGTTTATATATTCCTCAGATCTTGTAGGAAGATCTTGAGTTTGGGCCAATGTGATTTTAGATCCACTATGCATACTACTGGTGATAGTTCCTATCTCTTCCTATGTGAGGTTTATCATCCATCTTATTACATCTAGCTCCATTATGGTCAAAACTTCCATATTTCTTATAGATATCAGGGTGTCATTCATACTCTTCAATCCATCTTCACTAAATAATAGAAAGGAATTTGGGAATTTTGATGAAGCTGCAATAAGTAAACGGAGCCTAACATACTCTACTCCATTGAAATGCAATTGAGCTTATCTACCTTGAGAGGAACCTTGTATACATTTTTATCTTGTTGAACATCTTTTCATCCCATAGTTTCTAGGAATATCAAAATCTTCAATCCAACCTCAATTTTAACTTGGATCACTCAAGGGATTCACCATTCACTCACCTCTTGATAACTAAGGCTTGCCAGCCACAAACCACTGCCCATTTCATAGCTATTATTGGATATGAAGGGTTGGGGAAGTTGTTGGAGTCTTTATTAATGCTTATATTTTCCTCAGATTATGTAAAAAGATATTGAGAGTGGGCCTATGTGATTTTAGATCTAGTATGCATCCTACTGGTGATAACTTCTATCTCATAACATTCCTTGCAGCTATGCGATTTGGATAGACAATTGATCTTCGTTAACTTAAATCTCCTTCGTCACTAGTACATTTGGAGTATTATATGAGAAGAGATCTTTCAACTGCTTCATCTTCTTTTATCTGGGTGTCATGGAGGATAAATATGAGGTCGTCTAATGGTTCAAAATCTTTTATCTAGCTTGCATTTCTTCCATGATCCCTCTTTAATCACCACTTTCATCACCACATGGAGTCGAGGAGGAATATTTTTTTTTGGTTAAGTAGAAAGATGTAGATTGTGAGCATTTGTGGTTGAAATAGACATGAGTTGCAACTATGTGGGTATATTTTGGTATTTTAGTGGGGACAAGGAGGTGGAGTTATTTATGTAGAAAGAAGATCTTAGTATTGGAACCAATAGTAGGGACTGAATATGTTTTTGGGTTTTTATTATAGTGTTTTCGTAGCTCAATACTAGGTTGTTGATGTCAATGATCCCCCAATTGCCACACAAAACCCATCATGTGTGATAAGGAGGTGAATCTTATAGTTTATGGGGTTCAATGTTGAGTCACTTCATTGGTGACCCTATACGTACATAATTTTCACAATAGAGATTTTCCTCTTCCTCTTCATGAGCATAATCAACTATTCTTCTAGCCATTTATAACTATTATTTGTCCCCCTCCATGCAAAACTAGTATTGACCCCCTCCTTTAGTATTGTATTCTTCATTGATAGCTTGTGTTTTTTCTTCCTCGGTCGACAATACTACCATAAATTAATGATTAGAAACTATTAATCTCTTCATCACCCATTGAGTTCAATTTCAAAATTGATCTAAAGATGTATAGTTAAGGCATTGATCCTAAAAACCTTGCACAATCTGTTTGAGGGTCCTCATCCTCTTTGTGTTTAGTTTACTCATGACGTCCTCTATCCCCTCAGAGATCTAATAGAAAACATCTTTCATAACCTCAATCTTTTTTATAACAACTTTGTGATTTTCTTTTATAGGCGTGTATATATAGACGTTGATCTTTACACTTCTAGACCTCATCAGAAATGTTCTATTTTAACTTCTATTTCTTTCAACATCTGATTTCCACATCCAATCCAAAGCCTATTATTTTATCAGGTTTTTAATTTGGATCCTAACAGACTACAGTTCAGGGCTAATCTACCTATTGTCCATCAACATAGATTCATTTAGTTTCATAGAGATTGTAATTGAAGCAATCTCTGTAACCTTTTCTTTGTCACCAAGGAAGGATTAAATATTCACTAGGTTTTCATCATCCAGTCTGAAGATGAATTTCTCTAACAAAAATTGAATTTAATTTTTGACATTGGTGGCAATGTCATAGCATTTCTATGAGCAGCCTTGTAACTCACAGAGCCACTCTTCTTCTTCAAGTACTTGTAAATTGTGGCATTCCATATAGGCTGACAAGGTCTTCCTCATCCTCGTCAATTGTTTTTGGAGTTCTACAAGGAACTATAATTTCATCGGCCATCATTAACAATCTAACACTAGTGGGGGTAAGGTTTTTCTGCACGAATCAAAAGACAGATGTCCTAATGATTACCCTCATAAGTAGCTTCTTGCGAGGGCTTCTAATTAAAAAATCAGAGACACATGGTGTGAACTTAGTCATATCGTAATCTTGTCTGCTAACTAATGTCTAGATCTACTTGTTCATTAAAATATCAAGAGAAAATCTGCCCTTCTGAAAATATTTCCATATTTTTTCTCAAATTCTATGAGATGTAAAGAAAATACCAATTCGTGTCTATTTGGTAGTCCTATTACCCCGACATGTTGTTACTTGCATCATTGGTATTTCTTCCAACAACTCCTTCCATCACAACCTTTGCAAATAGTAGAATGTTTGTATACATATACATAGATCACTAAGAAGTAGTCGCCCAAAGGATGGATGAAGATGACACTCATGTAGTCATGCTACTGTTTAGTATTAGTTAGTTCTAGCAGCTAAAGAGCCAACATCTCAAATTGATTCTGACAAACGCAACATCGTTATCATGTACATATCATGCACATAAATCATAGGTACAGCCTGCCAGCCAATCGCCATATTGGTCAGCGGGTTAGGATGGTGGTTGTGGATGGATAGGAAGATATATGACCAAGCAAAAAGATCCAGTCCTAAGGGGGTATTTCTCAAGACGTCCTGAATCCGATCCTAGCTGCTCAAAAAGGGCACTTTTTAGCAGACGGGTAGACTAAACTCAGGCGCATTTCTGGGATAAAGATAGTATCTTTTTGGCGATAGGGATTTGGAAATCTTCGTGCATACAAAAACATTTTGACGCACACTCTCGCTCCTCCTCCCGAACCGCTCCCACTCACTCTCATGTCCTCTCCCTCTCAGATTCCCTCTCCGCTCAAAACCTAGATCCATATGTGCTCTTCAGCAGTGGCAGCGAGATACACCAGCACCAATCGTTGGTGTTGTTGGTTATTTTAGGGTCAAGGTCCAACAACAAGTTCAACCCATTGACCATCAATGTTTCAAGTTTCCCTCTCCGCTCGAAACCAAGATCCATATGCGCTCTCTGATAGCGGCGGGGAGATACACCAACACTAATTGTTGGTGTTGTTGGTTATTTTAGGGTTTAGGTCCAACAATGAGTTCAAGCCATCGACCTTCAACGTCGCAAGTTTCCTTCTCTGTTCGAAACCTAGAACCATACGCGCTCTCCGACAGTGGCAGTGAGATACACCAACCTCGATCATTGGTGTTGTTGGTTATTTTAGGGTTTAGGTCCAACAATGAGTTCAACCCATCAGCCTTCAATGCCACAAGTGATGCTCGGGTTTGCTGACACTGATCGTTGGTGTTTTTGATTATTTTAGGGTTTAGGTCCAACAATGAGTTTGAACCCATCGACCTTCAATGCCTCAAGTGATGCTTGGGTTTGCTATTGTTATGTGATTCTGTAAATATTGTGTTGTTATTTGCATCTCCCTGCTTGACGTCCTCTTGATTTCTTCTCCCGACCCTACTTGTCATAAAACCCAACTGGATGTCCTCTTAATCTCTTCTCCCTGCCCTACATCTCATAAAAATATAATAGTTCTTTTACTTTGCATGTACACTAACTATATTTATAAAAAAAGTTGCCTTTTTTTGGTGAAAGGAAGCACTTTTATTCATAGTGTGGATGAAAGGAAGCTCTTTTATTCATAGTGTATCTAGTTACATATGTGAAAGAGCAATTTTTAATATCATGTATATCATTTTTTTGCCCCATTTACATATGTAAAAGAGTGATTTTTAATATCATGTATATCTTTTTTCCATTTTCTCCAGATTATATACTTTCTAGAAGAAATATATAATGGATGCGACTGCGGATGAATGGATGAAGGAGGTGGACATGACTTTAAAGGAAATTCAACAAGGTGCAATTGCTTATGTGTCATCGTTAGTGAACCAACATACACACCAAGGTTCTGTTGCTGGTGTGCCATCGTCACCTCACCAAGATGATACTGAACAAGGTTCAACATGCCAAGATATCCAACAGAGACATTATATCAACAATACATCTGTATTTGACGTAGATCTGAATGAGATGGTTTCTCAAGAATAGGTCTTAGAAGGAATATCACAGGAAGTTCCTTTGGTTTTTAATAATAACTCAGAGAATCTGGAAGAAATGGATTTTGTAGATAAGGATAATTTCAATTTATCACAGAGATATTTGTCTGAAATGGAGTCACAGAAAGTTGAGAGCACTCAAATAGATCTGAATGAGACCTGTGTGCCTTCTAAAAGCAATGGAGAGGAGATTGATTTTGAACAAGATCATATAAATGGATCAGATGGTTAGTCCATAAATAGTTTTTTATTAATAAGTTTGTTCCCTATTTGTATGCTCTGTTTTACTTTTCTCCATCTCATTTTTCTTGTCCTCCCTATCTTCATTCCTCCTCTACTCAACATTGTTCTTCATTTTTTTCCTATCCCTAATCCTTTTCACCTTCCCCTTACTCCTTTTCTCAAGCTCATGTTCCTCTTCTCCATAACACCTAATTCCTTTTCTATTCTCTCATATTCCTCTTACTTCTTTTTCACCTCCTCCTTTTTCCTTTTCTCAAGCTTTGTGTTCCTCTTCTCCATAACACCTCATTCCTTTTTTATTCTTTTTAAATCCCCTTACTTCCTTTTGACGACCTTCTTTCATCCTTTTCTCAAGCTCTGTGTTCCTCTTCTCCATAACACCTCGTTCCTTTTCCCTATCACTTTCACCCCCTCCTTTTTCCTTTTTTCAAGCTCTATGTTCCTCTTCTCCATCACACCTCATTCCTCCTCTCCGCAATGTCATTGTTCCTTTTCTCCCTATGCCTGATCCTTTCACCTCCTCATTTTCCTTTTCTCAAGCTCTCTATTTCTTTTCTCTATCACACCATGTTCCTCCTGTCTGTAACGTCGTTCTTCCTTTTCTCCCTATCTCTAATCCTTTTCATGCACCTCCTTATTTTTCCTTTACTCAAGGTCTTTGTTCTCTTCTCCATCACACGTCATTCCTCCTCTCCGCAACATTGTTCTTCCTTTTCTCCCTATGCCTGATCCTTTTTAGCTCCTCCTTACACCTTTTCTCAAGCTTTGTGTTACTCTTCTCCATCGCACCTCGTTCCTCCTCTCATCAAAGTCATTCTTCCTTTTCTCCCTATGCCCGATCCTTTTCACCTCCTCCTTACTCCTTTTTTCAAGCTCTACGTTCCTATTCTCCGTCACACCTCATTCCTCCTCTCCGCAATGTCGTTCTTCCTTTTCTCCCTATGCCCTATCATTTTCATCTCCTCTTTTTTCTTTTACTCAAGCTCTATGTCCTATTCTTTGTCACACCTCATTCCTCCTCTCCACAACATTGTTGTTCCTTTTCTCCTTATGCTCGATCATTTCCAGCTCCTTTTATCTTTTCTCAAGCTCTCTATTCCTCTTCTTCATCACACCTCATTCCTCCTCTCTGCAATGTTGTTGTTACTTTTCTCCCTATGTCTGATTCTTTTCACCTCCTCCCTTTTCCTTATCTCAAGTTCTCTGTTCCTCTTCTCCGTAACACCTCATTCCTCCTCTCTGCAACATCGTTCTTCCTTTTCTCCCTATCCCTAATCCTTTTTACCTCCTCCTTTTCTTATACTCAAACTCTGTGTTCCTATTCTCCATCACACCTTATTCCTCCTCTCTACAACGTCGTTCTTCATTTTCTCCCTATGTCCTATCCTTTTCATCTCCTCCTTTTTCTTTTACTCAAGTTTTATGTCCCTCTTTTTCGTCACACCTCGTTCCTCCTCTCCGCAACATCATTGTTCCTTTTCTCCCTATGCCCGATCCTTTTTAGCTCCTCCTTTTTCCTTTTATCAAGCTCTATATTCCTCTTCTCCGTCACACCTCGTTCCTCCTCTCCATGGCGTCATTATTCTTTTTCTCCCTATGCTCGATCCTTTTCACCTCCTTGTTTTTCTTTTTCTCAAGCTCTCTGTTCCTCTTCTCTATAACACCTCATTCCTCCTCTCCTCAACGCCGTTCGTTCTTTTCTCTGTATCCCCGATCCTTTTCACCTCCTCCTTTTTCTTTTACTCAAGCTCTGTGTTCCTCTTCTCCATCACACCTCGTTCCTTCTCTCTGCAACATCATTATTCCTTTACTCCCTATCCCTGATCCTTTTCACCTCCTCCTTTTTCCTTTTCTCAAGATCTCTTTTCCTCTTCTCCATCACACCTTGTTCCTCCTCTCCACAATGTCGTTGTTACTTTTCTCTCTATCCCCGATCCTTTTCACTTCCTCCTTTTTCCTTTACTTAAGATGTCTGTTCCTTTTCTCCATCACACATTGTTCCTCCTCTCCGCAACATTGTTCTTCCTTTTCTCCCAATGCCCAATCCTTTTCACCTCCTCCTTTTTCCTTTTCTCAAGCTATATGTTCCTCTTCTCTGTCACATCTATTCCTCCTCTCCTCAATCCTTTTGACATCCTCGTTTATTCCAGTTCCATTAATTATGTTTCCTTTCTTTGTCTCATATGAAGTTGATAATCAAGAATACTAGAAAAACCTTGAATTTAGCTCTCCTCAGGATGCTCATCAGTTTTATAATGACTACGCTCATCATAAAGGGTTTGCAACCTGGATCAAATATGCAAAGAAGTGTACGGGCAAGAAATTGGGTCATGAAAAGATTTAATATTTGTGATATGGATGTAATAAACAAGGATATCATAACAGAAGTTTACTGAATCACAATGGTGAAGAGATAATACAAGAATCAGTAGAGTGTTGAACTCGAAAAGTGTGGCACCATAGAGAAAAATGGACCGGGTGCAAAGCACACATCAATCTAATTTTAGATCCCCAACTTAATCTCTTCAAGATAAATCACTGGATAGTTGATCATAACTATGCATTTCACCTTCAAGAATATGCTCAACTTCTCATATCCAACTGAAATGTTTCAAATGTATAAGGATTTGTAGAAGAAATCAACAAAGATGTTGGAATTCAATTAAGAAATTCCTACGATGAAATGTCCTTAGTCTCTGATGGATGTGAGAGTATTTGATTTCTTAAACTAGATTTAAAGAACCATTTGGGCATAGGAGATAGAAGACAATGATATCTAGTGAGGCCACTGCTTTGCAAGAGTACTTCCATAATGAAGCATACAACAACCCATCCTTTTACTAAAAGATTGAGGTTGATAATGAAGAGAGAATTGCAAACATCTTTTTGGCCGATGGCAGGATGAAGCTTGATTATTGCTTATTTGGTGACACCATTTCTTTTGATACAACATTTCAGAAGAACAAGAGCTACCGACCATTAGGTACTAAATAGAATCATGTGTTCCAGTGTTTGATATCTTGTATTCCACTATTCGACATATTATGTTCCATTACTTGATAGAATCATTTGTTCCAGTGTTCGATGTCATATGTTCCATTATTCAACATATTATATTCCTTTACTCAACATATGTTTTCTAGTATTAAATTATTAAGAACTGGCATGTTATTTTTTGTATGCAACTTTATTTGTTGGTTTTAACCACCACTGTCAGTGTGTAATATTCGGTGCAACCCTTCTCTATGATGAAACTATTGATTCCTTTGAATGGTGATTCTAGACATTTGTTAAATGCATGTCAGAAAAAGCACCTTTAATTATTTTCAAATATCAAGACATTGCAATGGCTTCGGCTATAAGAAAAGTTCTCCCATATACGTTCCACATGCTCTATTCATGGAATATATTACAAATTGCTCAGAAGAACCTCACTCAACTGTTCACTCCTATTTTGCACAACCATCTTACTCTCCTCATGTGTGACATTGAAATCGAACATAAATTTTGTTTTGCTTGGTCAAAGATGATTGAAGAATGCTTCCATAATAGACCGCACTGTTGGATTGAGGGAATATATGGTTTTCACAAACAATGGTCCTCGATTTGGCTGAAATAACATTTTACTGCTGGAATGAAAACTACCCAGCTTAGTGAATCATGCAATGCTATTATAAGGCTCTTCCTCTAATCAAATTACAACTTGGTTCAGTTCTTCACACACTTTAATAGAATGCTTTCTAGCAGGAGGAGAAACAAAAAAGAATAAGAGTTTCAAGATGTAGATTAATTAACAAGCAATATCTTTTCCTGCAACCCCATTGCTATAAGGGATGTTGAGGTTTATGCACCTAACATGTTTGCAATGTTTGAATCAGAGTTCAAAAAGATGATGGAGTATGTAATCAAGTTCACATCAGAGAATAATATTGGTTGTAAGCTTGCATATATTGTTTTCAAAAGTGATAATGACAATAGAGTAGATGAGAGTATTGTGTTAGTCCAAACGGGTGATATGAAGTTCGAATGTTCCTGTCATATGTACGAAAGCATGGAAATGCTCTATAGACATATTCTCAAAGTTATGTATGTTCTAGGCTCTATTAGAGAAGAAAATTCAAGAACAATCCCCCCACACTACATAGCCTGTCGTTGGACAAATCTTGCTAAGAGTTGGAGTAGTATACTGGACTCCAGCCCCGGTGTCAACAAACCATCTGAATATGGGGAACACTATCAACGTATATGTCTCAAAATGGTTCAACTGGCCACATTAGTTTGCATGGATGATGATGTGTACCAAATGGTAGACAACAAGATTGATTTGTTATGCTCTAAGGATGAATTGCTTAGGGCCAACCATAATGAAAATTGTGGTCCAGTTGAATTTGAAGTTCCAATGCCTCCTCCAACTCTATTTAAAGGCAAGTTAGTTAAGGTTCATGAAAATCCAAACAGGTCAAGAAAAAGGTGGGCAAGTTTTATGGAGGCTGGGAGATAGCATTCACAGTTGAAGATGCATCGACAATAAGAAAGAGAGAGCAGGATACCTACATTTAACTTGGGATTAGACTAATGTAAAAGTACTCCACCATTCACATGGATGTACATGTCTTATTCACCAACATTTAGATACATAATGTTGTATTATATTTTTGTTAATCCATAATGTCATATAGTATTGAATCGTATGTGTTCTTAATGTTTGTGTTCATCTTCTCCCTAACCTTGTTCCTTTTCTCAAGATTGTTCTTCCTCCTCTCCCTAAATGAACAATGAGTAAGAGAATTCGTGCAATGAGTAGGAAAAAAAACAATTACTGATAATGCAGAAATAGAGAATACTAAAATAGATGCATATACACCAAAGCTACACATACATAAAGATAGAGAATGGTGAGAAAATGGAACAATGAGTTAGAAGAACACAACAAGGATGATGACTATGACAACAATAACTAGGAGTAAAGGAGCATGGAAGGGTAGAAAAGGAACAACCCAATCATTGTTCCTGTAGTCATCGTCCTTGTTCCTTTTCTATATTCAAATACGGTTACAATACAACACAATAGATACAACAATAGCCACCAGCCCTGGTAGCATAGCCTAACAGATGCATGGTGTGCACCCAACCTCTAGACACCAGGTTAGGGCACCGAGCTTCATGTGTTGCACTCAACGGACCTGCTTGGTTTCCAAAATTTGTAGGTTCCCCATTAGGATTGGAAAGGATTTTGATTCCAAAGAGGTACCGTTTCCCATTAGGTCTGGAAGGATTGGAAAAGTTTTGGAGTTATGATATGAATGAGCTCCATCCGGACAATGTCGTGGTTGCGATAAAGAGATTTTAAGACTTCACTATTTCTTGAATGCATAGTCGGCGGTGGAGAATGAGGACAATTGGTTGTGGCGGTGGAGAAGGAGGGGAGTTGGTTTGAGAATTCACCATTGGTAGGTGGTGTTTCCCTACTGTGAAATGGTATTGCCATGTATTTATAACCATTCACATATTCATTTTGAAGGTAGGGTTTTTTATTCTAGTAATTCCCATGAGCAATAGCACCGGTCGTTGGCATTGGGTTACCTTTTGGCACCTGCTGCTAAAAGCTACAGTAAATGCTACCTGTGACAGTGGCAACTTGTGACTTGCAACTGGCCAGAGATTCATCTATTTTTTCCATTCGCGTTCATGTACTTACAACCATTATTCCTTTTCTCTAAGTAACAGTATTTGGAGACATAGGCATAGTTCTGATATTTGCTTTCTTTGTTCATGTTCTGTGTAGTTGTTATTCTAATCACCATCATTATTCCTTTTCTCATAGACCCATACCTTTCCTCCCAAATTTTGTTTTTGTAGTCGTAATATTTCCTTTTCTCCTTATCACCGTTACTTTAATACCCATTCTTGTTCTATATCATGGTATGGTCACATCCTTCCCCAGTGGCCAGACACACTTACTCACGGGTACACTTACTACTGTCGCTCGCTAACACACTTACTGTTGCTTCTTACAGGCGTCAAATGGTAATCTAATAACTTTTAACCACTACTGCTCAAGCAAAGGTGATCTTGCAAAACCCTAAAATGGGGAATCGTAACTCCATTATTGTTCCTATTGTACAATTGGGTTACCTTTCGACGCCTACTGCTAGCAGCTGTAGTAAATGCTACCCATGACAACAGCAACCTGTGACTTGCAACTGGCCATAGATTCCTCTATTGCTACCATTCTTGTTCCTGTACTTATAACTATTGTTCCTTTTCTATGAGTAATAGTAGTTTGAGACGTTTTCATAGTTCCTTTATTCGCACCTAATGTTCCTTTTCTCTATGTAGTTGTTATTGTAGTCGTTGTTGTTGTTTTTCTTTTTCTCGCAGACCCCATCCCTTTACTCCCAAATGTTGTTTTTGAAACCCTACATAGAATCATCGATCTACTATAAATAAAGGTCATTGGTGGTACTAATACCGACTCAGAGTAGGGCATGACCACCTACCAATCTTCCACAACCAACTCTCCTCCTAAAGTGGTCGGTTTGAGATCAGTAGTTATGGAAGATTTCATCTCTGCCTCATCACAATTCAAATCATTTCCAATCCTTCCAAACATAATGGGAAATCGTACTACATGACACATCCAAGCATTCAGATGGCTTCTCCTCATGGACTGACATATTGCATGGCACTTCCAAGCATTCAACCATGGTTCAGCCGATGTTGAGTCTTCTCCTCCAAGCCAGAGGAGTCTTGGCGGTCCTCACAGTTGCACTGCTCATGCGTTATTTGCAGTATGATGACTATGTACCAAGGTGGTTGACGTTGTCCAACAACCTTGCATTCGAGAAACAAGGATGATGACTACTTGATCAGCATCCATTACTCCCCCTATTTGATCCTTTTCTTCAAAATGTTCTTCCTTTACTATCGATTCATGTTTCTGTTGTAGGAATGTACTTTTTGAATTAGTAATAATACATTATTGGATTCATAATGGTCGACATTTTAACATTCAACTTGTTGGTCCTAATAGTTAATCATGTACAGGGACTAATAGAAGATGAGAATTGGAACATGTAATGAAGAAGGAAATCATAAGGGAAGTTTACTAATGTGTGGGTAGGTGCTTAAAGGTGAACCAATTTTAGTGTTCTTCCAGTCTTGACTCCTATTCTCATAATTCTTTTTCAGTACTCCTATCAGCGGGGATTAGGATAAGGATCAAATAAATTTACTCCCCATTCTTGTTCTTTTCTCATCTTCAACTGTATTCACTCATATGGTCACCTCTAGCGACAGTGGCCAGCCACATGTTTCAAATTTCATTCATTCACGGGTGCACTCATATGAGTAGGCACTTAAAGGTGAACCAAATTCCTTTTGCAAAACCCTAGGACAAACAAAACAATGAGACAATACCTTTTATTAAACCATATCAACAAGGACTATGATTACAACAACAAACAGAGTAATTGTTCCTTTACTATATTTGAAGTTATTCCTTCACTCATAAAGTTTGTTCCTTTACTCGATGGTAATGCTCCTTTACTCTCATTCATGTTACTATTCCTTTTCCAGTGGCCAGACACACTTAGTCATGAGCGTACTTACTGTTGCTACTCACAGGCATGCACTGAAAGGTGAACCAATAACTTTTGACCACTATTGCATCATAAGGGAAGGTGAGCTTGCGAAACCCTAGCATCCAAGGGAATTGCACACTGGCTATAAATTAAGTCCAATGGTGGTACCAATACCAACGCAGATCAGTGCAACACTACCTACCAAACTTCCACAACCAACTCTCCTCCTATGAATACCAACACAGAGTAGTGTAGCTATGGAAGATTTCATCTGTGCCTCATCATAACTCAACTATTTTTCAATTCTTCCAAACCTAATGGGGAACCCTACGGGCGATGGAAACCAAACCCTAGCTTCTCAATTGGGGTTTGGATTCCAAAACTGTCAAGGCTTACTGTAACATGGCTAAGTCAATGTAGATGCATAATCTTCTCCTCCAAGTAGTGACACCTTCATACTTGAAATAGTTCTTGTGGGTGTACTGCTTATGTATGAATAGGAGTCTGTGAGATACCATCTACTAACTAAGGCTGAGACTTAGGTTCCAGTAGAGATGGCCATGTAGTTCCCCTTAAAAAGAAGGGAGGATGACTTCTTTTCTGGGAGTCCCATTTGACAAGGATGATCCAGAGTCATTACTCCCCATGTTTGCTCCCTTTCTCTAATAGTTTGTTCCTTTAATAACCATAAATGTTCCTGTTGTAAAAATGGGAAATTGCAACTCCATTCTTATAGTTCATTCAATGATTTCTTCTATTTGTTCCTTTCCTTGGACAGTTTGTTCCTTTACTAAATATTCATGTTCCTATTGTAAAAATGGGGAATCATAACTCTATGCAAAGTTCATGTTGTCTTCAAAATAATGTGGCTTACTTGTCAGTTGTATAATTAACTATGTTACTAGACAATGATATAGAGAAACCATAGCAACAAGGATGATGATTACAACAAAAAAATGGAGTACTTCTTCCTTTACTCTCTTTGATGTTGTTCCTTTACTCATAACATATATTCCTTTTCTCAATGGTAATGCTCCTATACTCTTCATTCTTTTTCCCACTTACAGTAATTATCATATTTCTTTTTTAGGACTCATTGTCATTGTTCTTCTCTCGTACTCACTATAGAGGAATGGTAGCAAAAGAGGAATGGAACTAGGAGAAAATGATCAGCAGGGATTAGAATACAGATCAAATAAATTTACTCTCCATCCTTGTTCTTTTCTCATCTTCAACTGTATGCACTCGTATGGTCACCTCCAGTGACAGTGGCCAGTCACATATTTCTACTTTCATTCATTCACGGGCACACTCGTATGGCCAAGCACTTAAAGGTGAACCAAATTCCTTTTATGAAACCCTAGGACAAAGAAAACAATGAAACAATACCTTTTGCGAAACCATATCAACAAGGACTATGATTACAACAACAAATGGAGTACTTGTTCCTTTACTCTCATTGATGTTGTTCCTTTACTCATAATGTTTGTTCCTTTTCTTAGTGGTAATGCTCCTATACTCTTCATTCTCATTCCCACTTACAGTAATTATCATATTTCTTTTTCCAGTACTCATTGTCACTGTTCTTTTCTTGTACTCACTGTAGAGGAATCGCAACAAAAGAGGAATGGAACTAGGAGAAAATGATCATCAGGGATTAGGATACGGATCAAACAAATTTACTCCCCATTCTTGTTCTTTTCTCATCTTCAACTGTATTCACTCATATGGTCACCTCCAGTGACAGTGGCCAGTCATACATTTCCACTTTCATTAATTCACAGGTGTGCTCGTATGGGAAAGAGCTTAAAGGTGAACCAAATTCCTTTTATGAAACCCTAGGACAAACAAAACAATGAGACAATACCTTTTGCAAAACCATATCCAAAAGGACTATGATTACAGCAACAAACGGAGTACTTGTTCTTGTACTCTCCTTGAAGATGTTCCTTTACTCATAACATTGGTTCCTTTACTTGGTGGTAATGATCCTTTACTCTCAACCCTATCACTATTCCTTTGCCAATGGCCAGACACACTTACTCATGGCTGCACTTACTACTTCTACTCATAGGTAGGTATCAAAAGGTGAACCAATATGTTATGACCACTGCTACATCATAAGGGAAGGTGAGATTGAAAAACCCTAGATTCAAGGGAATCATCCACTGGCTATAAATTAAGGCCAATGGTGGTACCAATACCAACTTAAAGCAGTGCAGCACTGCCTACCAATCTACCACAACCAACTCTCCTCATACCAATCCCAACTCTCCTCCTACAAATACCAACTTAGAGTAGTGTAGATATGGAAGATTTCATTTGTGTCTCATCGTAACTCAACTATTTTCCAATTCTTTCAAACCTAATGGGGAACCCTACGGGTGATGGAAACCAGACCCCAGTTTCTCTATTGGGGTTTGGATTCCTCCACCATCAGGCTTACTGCTCCATGAAGAAATCGATTTAGATGCAGAAGCTTCTCCTCCAAGCAGTGAAACCTTCAAACTTCAAATAATTCTAATGGGTGTGTTGCTTATGTATGAACTGGAGTCTGTGAGGGGCCGTGTACTAACCAAGAATGATCTGGTTCATCCAGCTATTTCTTCTATTTTTTCCTTTCCTCAGATAGTTTGTTCCTCTACTAAACATTCACGTTCCTATTATAAGAATGTGGATTCGTAACTCTGTTATTGTTCATGTTGCTAATAAAGATTTGTTGAATGTATCCAAAATCTGTTTGCATTGTTCCTTTACTCCCCATTATTGTTCTTTTAGTCGTAATTGTTCCCTTCATCTTGTTCCCGTACTCAAAGCCAGTGTTCCTTTTCAAATTAAATATGCCACTTTTGTAGGATGAAAATTAGGTTGCTCATGTGTTAGTGTATAATTAACTTTAATTCAAGACAATGATAAACATAAGGAGTCTATTAATATAATTTGTTTCATTAATCAATAATTTCTTATACATCAAATCCATGAGGGGGTAAGGAGATGTTCCTTTATGGCCGACTTCTATTACAAGCAAGAACATGCTTGATCACATCATTTCAAACTTTGTTATCAGTGGTTAGAAGGAGTGTTGCTTCAGAAGTCCTTCAAAGCATTTCCATGTAAGTGGTGGTCTAATGATCGTAGTTCTCCTTTGGGATTTCTCCTTTCCAATGTTGCATGTATAGAATTCAAAACTACAGTTGAAATGATCTGGTTGGTGTGGAACTGATGCTTGTTGCAATTCCCATATATCCACATTTGATACCACTCTTGTAACTTCTAGGAAGGGAGCTACTACTTTCAGCAAGTGTTTTTTAGTGGTTTTCTATCCACTTCGAAAGAAGCTTCACTTGGCTGGTTATTCAGTACCAAACACTTCTTCTATGGAAAATCGAGAACGATCACATAGAAATGATCTGCAGATACAACCAGGAAGAAATATTGTACATGAATAAGTTAGATTTACAACTTCCACAAATTAACATGAACACAATGAGATAAGGAATAAGGAGGACAAGAAAAGGAACAATCACGACATTTAAATAAAACAAATGTTGCAATGGAACAATGATAAGGAATAAGTTATATTTACAATTTCTACAAAGTAAAACAAACACGGTGATATAAGGAATAAGGAGGAAGAGAAAAGGAACAATCATGACTTAAAAAGGAACAAAAATATCTAGTAATGGAATAATGATAAGGAATAAGTTAGATCTACAACTTCTAAAAATTAACACAAACACGGTGAGATAAGGAATAAGGAGGACAAGAAAAGGAACAACCATGACTTAAATAGGAACAAAAATATCCAATAATGGAACAATGATAAGGAATAAGTTAGATTTACAACTTCTACAAATTAACATGAACACAATGAGATGAGGAATGAGGAGGACGAGAAAAGGAATAATCATGACATGAAAAGGAACAAAAATTTCCAATAATGGAAAAATGATAAGGAATAAGTTAGATTTACAACTTCTACAAACTAACACTCACATAATCGCATTCAGAATGGTCTACGTCCCCATCCTTGAAATAATCATACTGGAAAACATCTTCCATTAGTGTGAATTTTGTTTCATACTTGCGGCTCTGTTCGTAATCAAGATTTTTCAAGTCTGTTTGATAACTTTTCTATGAATATAACAAGGAGGAACCAGTGATTAGGAAGATCGATGTGTAGTTGAATGTAACGTGGGACATGAAATAACTTACAGTAATGTTGAATGGGAGGAAAACTCACTTTACATTGCCTAACCTTTTCTTAACTTCCTGTCTATTGATCGTGTGTCCATATGCTTCAATTATATTATCTACCAACCATTCTCTTAGTTTGGGAGTATGTAGATCCTTTCCATATAGTTTTATCATTCTGTCATCGAATAGGAGTAGAGACAAGTTTAACTTGGTGTGTAGTGTGAAATCACATACTATCTTTTCAACTTTCATGACAGATACATCTGGATTTTTCTTAGTGGGCCATGGTTCTTTGCTTATTGAAGATAATGTCCTTTTCTTCTTAGGAACAAAGGTAATTATTTCATCAATAATAGTAGGCGGATTTCTCTTAAAGGTTACATCCATAGATGTCCTAAAATGGTGTTGATCTTTGACCCTGGCACTTTGGTGAATTTCCAACTTCTCTATTCTCTACGTTTTCATCTTCTTTTGCAAGAACAATAGGAAATTTTATAAATCACATAACCAATTACTGGTAATAAAGACATAGCATGACGTACCTCTTTGATAGACTTGATCGAGGAAGTTTTTTGGTAGATGATAAGTGTCTTATCATCATCATCAATATTCTCTTCTACATTCTTATTCTCTACAACAACCTCCTGGATCCTTTTCTCATAATTCTTGATCCCTTTATCCCTCTCTGTGATGCTATCATCTTTGATTCTATCTTAGTCATTGTCCTTCTTGTTCTCATCTTTGTCAATCCCTCTCTCCCTCTTTGTGATGTTATCATCTTTGATTATGTCTTCGTCATTATCCTTCTTGTTCTCATCTTTGTTGATCCCTTTCTTGCCCTCATTGCTCATTTTCTCCTCTTCAATGTCCCTCTTCTCCTCCTCCTCCTGGATCCTTTTTCCCCTCTATGATTGTGTCCTCCTCCTCCTCCTCCCTCTTCTCATCCTTTGTGAATACCTTGTTATTGTCCTTTTCCTCCCCCACAACTGCCTTGATCCTGTCTTCATCATTCTACTTCTTGTTGTCATCTTTTTCGATCCCTTTCTCGGCCTATTTGCTCATTTTCTCCTCTTCATTATCCCCTGCAATTGCCTTGATGGTGTCTTCTTCATTATTCTTATTGTTCTCATCTTTTTTGATCCCTTTCTCGGCCTCCTTGCTCCTTTTCTCCCCTCCATGGTCTCTGTTCTCCTCCTCCCATAGGCTTTTTCCCCCCTCGGTGGTCGTGTCATCCTCCTCCTTCTCCCTCTTCTCCTCCTCTGTAGAGCCCTTGTTGCTATCCTTCTCCTCCCCCGTAGCTAACTTGCTACTGTCTTCCTCAACTCCTTCTTGTTCTCCTCCTCTTGGATCCTTTTTTCATCCAAAGTGGTCATGTCTTCCTCCTCCTTCTCCCTCTTCTCCTCCTCTATAGAGGCCTTTATGTTATCCTTCTCCTCCCCCGTAACTAACTTGCTACAGTCTTCCTTGTCATCCCTCATGTTCTCCTCTTCTTGGATCCTTTTTTCCCCCTCCTTGGTTGTATCCTCCTCCTCCTTCCTCTTCTCCTCGTCTACAGAGGCCTTGTTGCTGTCCTTTTCCTCCACCACAACTAACTTGCTACTATCTTTCTCTTCCTCCTTCCTATTCTCCTCCTCCTGGATCCTTTCCCCCCTCTGTGGTCATGTCTTCCTCCTCCTTCTCCCTCTTCCCCTCCTTGTTCTTTTTCTTCTTCTCCACTACTTTTGAAGAGTTTTTCTTCTTCTCAACAATCTTTGTCCTCTGTACCCCGATTGATGTATTTGCCCTCATTCTCTTCTTGCTATTTCATATCACAAGAGACTTCTCGTTGTCTTCTCCAACTTCATCCACAACATTTAATGTTACCTCCTTCGCAATTTCAAGGATATTTGTTATACTTACTTTGAAGGGTGCATCACTATGATGGTGTTCTTCAAATGTTTCTAGAGTGGGTATGAGTGCTTTAAAATTGTTTGGGCCATTTTCCTCTTCTACCGGCTTGCTTTCAGGGTCTGGAATTCCTCAAAAAGTGGAATTTCATCCTCGACAACTGGTCCCATCAATCGTCGTTAAAGTGTTTTCTTATATCTTTGCAGTTTACGCTCAATAGTGTTCTTATTAATCAATAAATTATGAGTGTTGGGTTTCAGGGGAGACAGAGAAGGCAGCGAAAACAAAAATTTTCTTCTCCCAAACCCAGAACGAAGGAATCACGTCAATGTCTACATAATAGGAAGGATGGTTTATGGAGTCATACCTTGTCCCGAGGCTTGGACGGTGTCTGTGGAGATCCTGGTCACACTGGGACTGTCTGGATTGACAGCTGTTGTTATGACCCACTCTATAATTAACTAGTAAGCACATCGCTTAGTGCATCATTAATATAATCAAATTGAATAAAGTACTCAAGATGCAACTTGTGCATTGACCAGTTGTGATTAGCTAATAATCAAGATAAGCTAATGTGTGAATCAATAGTTGAGATTGAAACATATGAGGTAATTAATGTTAATGGCAATGATGATCATTAATTTAAAAAAGTTGAGTTGAGTACTCACTGTTGCAATTAGTGATTTGATTAGTTGCGACATTTTTGGCGTCGCCCGACTTTTTATTTCATAAAATGCTTCTAGACGCTGTTATATGATTTATTTTAGCATCTGATCAGTGTGGATTGAATCAGTGAATTTATATGGTTCATTGGAACTTGAAATACGTAATATGCTTGATGAAAATGATGAAATTTCCTGTGTTATGTTGCAATGTATTTGTTGATTTAAAAATGGATATTTAGCTTGGAAACTGGATAAATGATACTGAATCATGTTTAAGGATGATAAATGATATATATGTGTTTTCAAGTGATGTTCAGAATGTGAAATAAGTATGAAATGTGATATTCCTGTTTAAATGGTTATATGTTAGTCAGTTAATAGACTTAAGTGCCCTAACACCGTAGAACCCCTTTGACAGATCTGCTTCTTAGGGGTGAAACTCGTGTTGCAACATCATCCGTGCTTGTGTCATGGACACATGAGGAAAGAGAGGCAGTGTCCAACAACAATCGTGCTTGTGTCACGATGGCACTGGAGGAAAATGGGGGTTATTCAACATCATCCGTGCTTGTGTCACGAAGGTAACCCGGTGAGACTCTCCGCCTGTGTACTCAGGTTAGAGGAGAAGTCTAGAGCACTCAGAGTAGTGCCTTGAGGCCGTAGAGCCTATGAGTCAGGCCGGAGAGCCTGGGGTCCTGTGGCAGAGCAGGGCTGGCGTCAGACTTAGCATTTCCCGGGTGTGTCGCTAAGTCTTGTACGGTGGGATCGTAGTTCGCTACGGATCTTTATAAGAAGTTAGTAGCATAGAATGAGGATTATTACGTGTCACATGATCTGGAATTAGTTGTTGTAGTTCATGCTCATAAGACATGATGTTACTGTCTTTATGGTGAGGTGTGCCAGATGTTTATAGATCATAACAGCTTGATATATATCTTTACCCAGAAGGATCTGAATCTTAGGCAGCAGAGATGATTAGAATTGATTAAGGATTATGATATAATGATAGATTATCATTCTGGAAAGGTGAATGTAGTAGTTGATGCCCTCAGCAGGAAGTTAAGTTCAACAACTGATGCATTCTCTATGGCATGTTTCGAGAGAGACATGCTAGTAGAAATGTGAAAGTTGAACTTAGACTTAAGGGTGACATAACATAGTGGTTTGATTGCATAGATGCAAGTCAAGCCTACTTTTTATGATCAGATTAAGGAACTACAGTGAGGTGATAGTGAGTTACATCAAATCATGCATGACTTGACATGGGGTAAAGACCAAAGTTCAGGTTTTTAGATGATGGTGTGTTGTATTAGCATGATATGTTGTGTACCTCGAGACAGTGATTTGAAAGAAAAGATTCTTGAGGAAGCACATGCATCAATGTACACCATGCGTCCAGGCAACACTAAGATGTACAAGAATCTCAAGGAGTTGTATTGGTAGCCTGGTATGGAAAGGATGTAGCTAAGTATGTGACTAGGTGCAGTGTGTGTGTCAACAGGTTAGGGCTAAGCACCAGAAACCTGTAGGTATATTGCAATCTCTTCCTATACCAGAATGGAAATGGGAACATATCACAATGAATTTTGTGATAGGGTTGCCCTTGACACCTAGAGGTTGTGACTCGATATGAATGATTGTGGATAGACTGACTAAGTCTTCTCACTTTCTTCATATTAAGTCAACCTTTTATGTCCCAAAGTTGGCTAAGATATATGTGGATGAGATAGTCAGGTTGCATGGTATTCTGGTTTCAACTATATCAGATAGAGATCCTAAGTTCACATCCAGGTTGTGAAATTAGTTGCATCGAGATTTGGGTACAAAGTTGAGGTGCAGTACAACCTTTCACCACAGACGGATGGTCAGACTAAGAGGACCATTCTGACTTTTGAGGACATGATGAAAGTAGGTGTCTTGCATTTCTGTGAAAGTTGGGAAGAACACTTGAGCCTTATAGAGATTGCATACAACAATAGTCACCATTCCAGTCTTGGTATGACCCCGTATGAAGCTCTGTATGGCATAAAGTGAAGATCACTCATATGTTGGTATGAGGTCGGTGAAAAGCAGATTCCTGGACCAGAGATAGTAGGTTTGACCACTCGAAAGGTTACTGTGATCAAAGAATAGTTGAAAGCTGCTTAGGATAGACAGTAGAGCTATGCTGAGAAGAGGCGTTGACCTCTTGAGTTTCAAGTTGGTGATGAAGTGTACTTGAAAGTTTCACCATGGAAAAGAGGGTTGAGATTTGGTAAGAGAGGCAAACTGACTCCTAGGTTTATGGGCCTGTATCCTATCATTGAGAGGATTGGGCATGTAGCCTATAAGTGGCAATTGCCATCTGAGTTGTATAATTTACATGACGTGTTTCATGTATCGATGTTGAAGACATGTCCCATGTGTCCTATGTTGAAGGACCGGTTCAGATAGTTGATCGAAGGAACAAGAAACTAAAGAATCGTCAGATACCTTTGGTGAAATTTTTGTGGAGGAATCATAACCTAGAGGAAGCTACGTGGGATCTTGAGTCAGAGATGCGTAACAAGTTTCCTTTTCTCTTTTAGGAATTTCGGGACGAAATTCTTATAAGGGAGGGAGATTGTTATGACCCACTCTATAATTAACTAGTAAGCACATCGCTTAGTGCATCATTAATTTAATCAAATTGAATAAAGTACTCAAGATGCAATTTGTGCATTGACCAGTTGTGATTAGCTAATAATCAAGATAAGCTAATGTGTGAATCAATAGTTGAGATTGAAACATATGAGGTAATTAATGTTAATGGCAATGATGATCGTTAGGTTAATTAAGTTGAGTTGAGTACTCACTGTTGCAATTAGTGCTTTGATTAGTTGTGACATGTTAATTTGCATATTTTCTTGCCCTAAGGTTGTAGAGAATCTCGCGCTTGAAACTTTGCAAGAAGAATCACTTCAAACGGACCTCCGAGTCAATAGTTATAGCATTTCCAATTTCTAGGGTCAAAGATGCAATTTTTCCAAGTTTTCCTTTATAATCATTTTATTTCTCTTTTTTTTGTTTTACCGCTTATCCGTTTCTTCTTTTCCTTCACCCGACAGAGCGAGAAATAGCCGCAGAGGCGGCGCTCTGCTAGCAGGCCGATCCAGGCGCGATTCTGGAGCTCCAAGCTCGGATCCAGGCGCCCCTTCTACCCTTCCGCCCTTCTTCTTCCTCCACTCCTCTTCCCTTCCCCTCTCCTTTGCTTGCCAGCCGCTACCAACAGCTAGGGCGGCACCCTGTAGCTGCGGCCGGCCAAGTGCCCTTTTGGGGCACGGCTAGCAGCTTGAAACGAAGCCATTGACTTTGTCCAAAGGGCCACAACAAGAATCCGGAGCTCTAGCAATGATTCAACATCCCAATCGAGCGCCTTTCCATCCTGTACGTGAGAAGCTGCTGCTTGCAGCAGCAGGTCCGAGCCAGAGGAAATTCCGCCCGAGAAACACCATAAAATCGGTGCCAATGAGTTTGACCTAGAGTCACGAATGCAAATCTGTAGTCGATTAGCCACGAGTAGCGACAAATCAGTTGAGCCCTTCCATCTGTTCGGGAAGTAGGTCCAAATCCAGGATTATTCGGAGGTTGAAGAAGATCTGCTGACGCCCAGAAATTGGTCCCTGGACGCGTTCCTGGATGGATCCAGACAAATTCGGACATTCCGAATTAGGTGAGTAGGGTTTCATTTATTTATCATTAATAAACTCAGGCGTTTGAATATTTTCTGTTTTGTGCGCGAATTACGCTGATAATAGGCGTTATCAGGCGTCGGGCAGCGTTTGGCGTCGCCCGACCTTTTTAGTTCATAAAATGCTTCTAGACACTGTTATATGATTAAATTTAACATTTGAACAGTAGGGATTGAATCAGTAGATTTATATGGTTCATTGGAACCTAAATTGCTCATTTGAATGTTGAAATTAGAAATTCATGTCTGAAAATGGTATGATTTGGGTATGAACCCAGACAATGAAGATTTCTAATAAATTATCAGATGTACGATTTCAAAGTTGATATGAATAAATAAAATATGCATGAAAACCCTAGTTGCGTATATCTTTTGACATTAATATGTGTAAATGGATATTTACATGAAATGGCACATTTCTCCGAAGTATTACCAAAAATTCTCAAGTATTGTTATTAAATTGTATTGTGATATGTAATTAACTCTTAATTGAGATAAGTGATGCACAAACCAGGATTTGGGTTAATGTGCACGTTTTTCGAGAATTTTAGAGAATTGATAATTGTTGAGTATGATTCTCATATGTGAAGTAAATTTCTTTAATTTGTGCAATAAGATGTTCAATTGCGTAAATTCGCAATGTATGTGACAAATTGAAATAAGTTGGGTTATTTATGCATTTCTAAATTGTCTGAATGCATGGTATGAGAATTTCTCAGAAATTACAATGATTTGAAATATATTGCTCTGTCGGTTTAGAATGACAGTGTATTGTGATCTGATATGAAATCAGTAAATGTGATTTTCCTATTTAAATGTTTATATGTTAATCAGTTAATAGACTTAGGTGCCCCAACACCGTAGAACCCCATTGTGCGGTATGTACCTTTGGGGTGAAACGACCGATCTAGCCCTGAGCCTAGATGGTCGGTGACCAGTGTTTAACAATAATCCGTGCATGTGTCACGGTGGCACTGGAGTAATATAGGGGTTATTCAAAAATAATCCGTTCGTGTGTCACGGTGGTAACCCAGACCCTCCGACTGTGCACTACAGGTTGCGGGAGGAGTCTAGAGCACTCAGAGTTAGTGCAGTGAGGCCCTTGAGTGCCTAGGAACTGCAGTGAGGCCCTTGATAGCCTGAGAGTGCTGTGAGGCCCTTGAGTGCCTGAGGCCCTTGAGAGTCTGAGAGTCCTGTGCAGACCAGGATGGGAAGTCAGACTTAGCATTTCCCGGGTGTGTCGCTAAGTCTTGTACGGTGGGATCGTAGTTCGCTACAGATCTTCATATGCAGAGTGCGCTGCATATGTTTGGGGCATAATAATATAAATATGTAATCATATAGGGTCACAGTAAATTAATATATCCGAACTTTTGTGCCAATTCATTATATCTGTATATTGGTTTAAATTATCTGTTGTTGCATAGAAATGCGATTATATTCTGTAATCTGCTATGTCATTAGAACTGCCCTCCTTGTACTGCACTTATGTTTTATTTCAATTTTATAAACCTGATGAGTTGTTTAGTGATAGCTAAATGAAATGCTATTCACTGAGCGAGTAGGCTCATCCCTCTACTCAAACATTTTCAGGTCAACATCAGCAACAGGAATCGGAAGGATCTTTTCATCCTAATGCTTAGTCTGTAGAAGGTATACGTAGTTAGTAGTTAGAGGTCTCTTAGTCCTTTCCCCTCGGTCCTTGGGACATGGCGTGGGTGAGAGAGAGTGTGTATGTGGAATGTGTATAAAGATGTAAATTAATTGTTATGTTTACTTTCTGTTAAACAATGTTACATGTTGTAAACTCTGTTACATACTCTAGCCAGTTTAGTTGAAATGCTTCTGCAATAGTTTATTATGTTTTAGTTTACAGCAATAATCCGGATATCATTACGAGGTTTAAAAAAAAAGGAAAAGTTCTCAGTGATTTGTTTAGGTGATAATCCCTCCGTCGCGCCCTAATCTCGTGATTAGTGGTTAGTGTGAGATCGGGGTGTGACAGCTGTCCTCCGAGCAGCAGAAGTCTCCTGCCTCTAAAGTAGTCCACACAGACCACCCAGAACTCTGATCTCCTTGTCCCACAAGGAATCGGAAGGAGTCACACCCTCCTGTCAGCGTACTGGTCACCAACACACTCTCTTGCAACCAGTCTCTTTTCTATAGTTGTTTTTCCCTTGTTGTTCCTCCCTTATCAGGTAGCATTTGCTCGGGCTCTCTCAGTTACCACAACCAGAGAGAACGACAACTTTGCAAAGCAACTGGTGCACTGAGTTGTACTTTGAGAAGCCCCCAATACACCTATATATAGGAGGGTCATGAGACAGGGTTCTCTACCCCGGGCAATGCAGGATTAAAGCAGGAGTAGAAGGGTTTGAGATTTTCCACAAAACAACCAACTGCGCCACCTAAACCGATCATTTCAAGCATGAAATGGTCAGTTGGGGAGCTGAGTCGATCAGTTCAGCACCTGAACTGATCGTTTGGGGCCCTGAGAAGATCGGTTCACCTCTGAGCCGATCGGTTCATGGTCCTGATCTAACTCAAATTGACTTTCATATTTGTTTCCGATTAATCAAATATTAATCCTTTCCCAAATCGAATTGGTACAAGTGAAACAAATTGTATTTGCAAAATAGTCTTATGACTTTCCAAACAATCTTGGTTGGTCCACGAACCGATCAGTTCAACAATTGAGCCGATCGTTTAGTGACACATGAGCCGATCGAATCACCATTTGAGCCAATCGGTTCATCAACCTGATCTGATCGGTTCAACCCTGTGAGCCGATCGGTTCAACCCTGTGAGCTGATCAGTTGGGGCAACAGAGTGTGCAAATAAGTCAATTGCAGTTTCAGTCAATCGGATACTCTAATCAATTGGTCCAACTCCTTGAATACTATGATATTGAGCTATCAATTAATTGAGTGTTTAATTGAACTACTAAACTCCTTTAGAAATCAATCTAAACATCATTTGTGGATAAAACTCCTCTTCCAGGTTAGATCCTATGTGTGTGACCCTGCAGGTCCATTTTACATTGGCAGTGAAAATCCATAACACTTATGACTTCACAAGCAAAGAGCGGTGCCTAGTGGCACATCAGTGCTACCCAAGTGAAAAGGAAAGTTGGAGAACAACTTTCAATCCTACAATCAATGAATTGTGTTACAGTGAATGTGTAATTCCTTTGTCACTGATATCCCGAATGAACTCAAGGCATGGAACAGTCATCCTGTCAATGTTCATTCACTTTCTTGATCTCAGAGTAGATTGAAGGAGATATGTATGACATCAATATCACATACTGATTCACACATGTGTGCACGCCTATCTCAATCCTACTCATCAAGTGGCCATGGATATCAAACTCCCTCAGGAGGGACAAATCCCATATCTATTACTTACCCATCAAAAGCCCCATGTGTCAAAGCCACCCAATCATCACCTTTATAACAAACCATGTTTCAAGACTACATTTGATGATGTCAAAGTGTACCCAATCACATGTGTTGAGTGTAGTGATTTTAGGTCAAAGAATCACATTCACCACCTATACTGTGAGAACTAACACTGAATACCATGTCATGGTTCCATGTGTCAAACTCACGATGGGTCTGTTCGGTACACTTGTTCTCTAACAAGTACCTATGTGTTTGGTTTGATATCTCCATATCATGACTAATGAGATTTTTTCATCAACCAACGCCACAATCTAGTCTTGTGTGTCATTGTTGTCTATCTACCTTCCACAATGACATCTGACTAGGGACATAATAAGAATGTAAAAACTCTTAGAATTTGTATGTTCTCATCGTTCAGGTCCTTAACCTGAAAGCATATGTCATTGAGTATTGTCATTCTCTAGACATTCAATTTGTTCTATCATTATCTCATATGATTGAACTAGAACGAATTGGAAGCTTGCCTTTGATGTTTATCAAATCAATCTTAATGTATCCCACCAATCATCCCATGATTGGCTCTGAGGGCATACATACCAACAAACTCCCACTTGCACTGCGAGCCAATCACCCTTGAATCATATTCAGAGTGATCTTCAAACATGTCCCACATGTTACTCTACTCTAGTGCTAACACAATGAGTTATGGCAACACCTTACCAAAGTCGGTATTAACTGCATGTCTCTCATCTCTTCGATGTACGTCACACGTATGAGATGGAGTTGTCGTAATATGTGATCTAGTATTCCTTTGCTAACCTTTATCCATATTTCATGACCAAACACTCCTAACTTGTCATCAATGACCAGAATAACTATAAGTTCATCTCTATGAACTCCTAGATCCATATAGTATCCACTGTTGTTCTCTAACACACGGATACTCGACATTTCCTTTTAAAACAACTTTATTGGAACGTTTCCATTTATCAACAAACATTCACTTTTATATCTCTCATATATATTTTACGATTAATTTTCTATCCTTTTTCAGAAGTTCGCATCAGTGTGACTCTTTACAGTGAACCCTTCCTTATTTCCATAGAACGAGTACTTCTCAAGTGCTTATCAAGTTCTTATGGTATTCCAGTAACCCTTACTGGAACTAGACAGACATCCACTCATCATGTCCCACAAACGAGTTATCAGGATGAGCATATCATATTGTCATGTCCTACATACAAGATGATAAATGCATTTTTCTCTTGCCATGTCCATACATGCAAGATGATGGGATGATTACATACATGATAGATCCATATCTATTCTTAGTGTTCCCATTCTTCATAAGAATTGGACACTTGGCCTTGGGATACCAACTCCATGTAACATGGACAAGTTTTCTCCCACTGAATCTATGCACACTGAACCCTTCAGTATAGATTGCCAATGTATGCTTTCTCTTTTCAGGTAAAGAGGTTTTCGAGAACTATCTCTATAGATCTCTATTCCTATCACATAGGAAATGTCTCTATCTTCCTTAAAGATAATTTCAACTTTGGATTTCCATTCTAGAACATTTCCATTTCACATCAACATGTGGAATGTGAATACACTCCCACTAAATCACAGATCCCTTCTTTATCTTTGTCATATCAGTCAAACCCTTTGACTATATCATTAAAGTAAAGATCACAATTCTGAGTTGCTTGTACTCAATCAATCACATTGATTAGTCCATTGTAACTTATATACTTCATTTGCATTAATGGATTCATAAACCTTATAGGTTGTGTCACGTATACATCCTTGTTTAATTCCTCATAGGAATGTGGTTTTAGTATTCGTATGCCCAATCTCTTAGTCATTAGGTTTCAATCAACAAGCATCATCCTTCTCAAAAATGTTATCCATGTGTCTTAACACTTAAGACTCATTCTCACTTATGGATTTCATCCCAATAGGTGCTACCATCAAGGTCATACCTTATGGTTCACATGGAAGTTATTTAGGATGTAATGGCCATAAACCATAACTCAGAATCCAGTTCCTCATATTCATCTAGATACTTAACCCATCACATGACCAACTCATCACATAGATAATCGAGGTGTATCTGTCAAGCATATAAGAACTTACAGCTCCTTATGATTCTTAATGTCCTTTATTAGTGTGGAGTATTCTTTATTTAAGATGAATTTAGTTATTTGATAATCATCCTCTAACTCCTTAGAGTAAGACTCCTTCTTGATTTAGACATCACCATGCCTTAATCATGAGTTCACTATGATACACTATCATAATCACTCATAAGGATCTCAAACATTTAGTTCAAGTATTTCATTCATTGATCTCATCAAGAATTAACACTTAACCAAATCCGTACTTCATCTATGATATTCTTGAACACTTCAAGATATTCATATTGGTATTTCTCTAAACACCGCTAGAAGTATTAGCATTAACTCTTAATAGGTTTGTAAATACATCACATGTAGTATACCTAATAGGATATTTAAATTCCCACTATGATTAGTGAATATTGATCATGTCTAAGAGATTCATGTCTCTTACTAGTTCTCTAACCAAAAGAGTCTAGATTTATCCATCATATGGAAACTAGAAATGAATTTCTCATGATTTATGCTAATTTGATTGTTTGAGTTATCAATAACTTTTAGGTATCATTTTGTCTTATGCATACTAAGTAACAAAAGATAAACAAGGCATTCCCATAAGGAAACATCAACTTTATTAATTTTCCATTATTGTCATACAATATGCAAAAATAATGTGTTTCTATCTATTGGCAAATATGAAATACCAGTTGATAACTCTATTGCATGCCTTCAAGGCTGAAAATAAACTAAAGTACTCCTATCTATGGCAGCAACATTTGCCCCATGTATTGGGTACTTTACACTTTATATCTTGGTATTATATACCTAAAAAGTGTTACAAGTTCATTTCATGACACCTTCAGGTGGAGACGTATGTTGCCTCCTTCTTATTTAGTTCTTCCAGATAGAGTGGACAATTCCTTTTCCAATGTCCTGGCTTTTGACAATGGTGGCAATTGCCTCTCTTGGTCACACCTCCCTTAGCCTTGAGAGTTGAAGATGACTTGGGCTAGTGTTTTGAAATGCGGCTCATGCGGCCGCATATGCGGTCGCTTATGCGGATTGGTCCCTCATCCGCTGCGCATATAGGTAGGCGGTCCTCATTTTGGGCTTGCACTGAATATGCGGCATGCGGCCCATTTATGCGGCCGATTATGCAACACATTTCAAATAGCGGCCTAATTGAAAAAAAAATAGAGACAAATGACCCGAGTCACCCGACACCCTGACCCCCATCCCGACCCCCACTCACTCTCACACGATTACCCCAACCTTATCTCTCACTCTCGCGTGAGGCTAGGGCTGCGACTCCTGCAACCTCGCCAGTGTACGAAGACAGGGTGTCTTCTTCTCACGACAGCGGCTACGATTGGCTTCTTCTCAAGAAGGCAGCATCACGGCGACGTCTCCCTGTAAGGAGCAGCGGCGGCGCTAGCCCCTATAAGAAGCAGCAGCACTAGCCCCTACAAGGAGCAGTGGCGCTAACCCCTACAAGGAGCAGCGACGCCAACCACGGCGGAAGGAGCAACAGCCACCACTCCAGAAAGCAGTGATGACCACCACACAAGTTCCAGGTATGCCTTCCTTTCTTCATGCTTTCCCACGATACCTCCTCCTATCATCCAAACCTTCTTCTCCTCTTCTTTATTTACATGTATCTGATCCCTTCCCTTTTTCTTGTTTTTGTTAGCTTTTATTTCTCCAATTGCCAACAGCTCAGATTCCAGACAAGCCGTTTGTCTGGTGAGAAGGGAGCAGACAATAGGTAGGCAACCCTTCTCCACTTCTTTTGATTGAAATTCCGCCCCCTCTGTCCTCAAATTTCTCTCCCTTCAATATTACTCATCCCTCCCACACAAGTTGCAACAACTTGTAATCCATTTCTTGTTTCTAAATTCCATTCTCTTCTTCACCTAAATCTCTTATCTATTTATTATTAATTGTACTTCATATTAGTTTGACATCTTGTTTTCATTTTTTATGCTCTTCACGTTTGATTTTAATGCTAAGTATTAACTGTTTGTTTTTATGGTAGTGTGTTTGCTCACTGTTAGATTTTACTGCTAAGTATCAACTTGTTGTGATTGCTCTTTCTATATTGTTAAGGCGTGCAATTTCTTCTAGTTTCTTACTGTTATATCTTGCTTTGTTTATTTTATTTGAGATAGATGGAGAGTGGTGGTTCAACTGCAGGCCTTACAAATACCCAGTCTAAAGAAACACCTCAATCTCGTTACGTTCCAATCAGTTCTACTGATCCGACATGGAAGTATGGGTTTCAAAAAGACAAATTCAACACTAATTGGGTTATTTGTGGCTTGTGTGAGAAAGAAATCAAAGGGGGAGTGAATCGATTGAAGAAACACCTAGTGCAAGTCAAGGGCAATGTGGCCCCATGCTATCTTGTTGATAATGATATAAAATAGGAGATCAGGAAGAATTTAGAAGAGATAAGAAAGAAAAAGGTTGAAAAGGCAAAAGGGGTGTCATCCATTTGTGATGAAGTCAATGTCAACATGGACATGGACAAAGAACCTGTTATTGAAGAAGAACTTGACAACTCATCCACACTTGACCACTCCTCTTCTCATGCTTCAGACTTTTTGATGCACCAGGTGGGAATAAAGGAGGCAATGGACAAAAAGCAGAGAGAAAGAGTGAACCAATATGTTGCTAGATGGGTCTATCGCTCTAGCATAGCCTTCAATGCAATATGCAACAATGACTTCCTTGCTATGTGCCAAGCTGTTGGGCAATATGGCAAGAATTATAAGCCCCCCACATATCATGAGGTGAGTGAGACTTTGTTGAAGATAGAGGTTGATCAAACTATGATAGATCTCCAACCACATAGAGACATGTGGAAGAGATATGGATGCACTATCATGACAGATGCCTGGAGTGACAGAAGAAGAAGGAGCTTGATGAATGTTTTGTTGAATTATGAGTTAGGCTCATGTTTTCTCAAAGCTATAGATGCCTCAGCAGATTCGCACACAGGAGAGTATGTTATGAATTTTCTTGATGGGTGCATTCAAGAGGTTGGAGCAGAGAATGTCCTCCCAATTGTTACTGACAATGCCTCTAAAAATGTATTAGCTGGGAGATTATTAGGGGCCAAATACCCTCACATTATTTGGTCTTCTTGTGCTGCTCATGTGATTGATCTTATTCTTGAGGAGTTTGGGAAAGAGCAGAGAATCAAGACTGCTATCCAGAAGGGAAGGCAACTAGTCACATTCATCTATTCCCACACCAAGACATTGAGCTTAATGCGCAAATTTACTAATAAGGGGGAGATTTTGAGACCTGGTGTGACCAGGTTTGCTACTTCTTGCCTCACACTTTCTAACCTTCTTAATAAGAAGGAAAAGTTGAGGTTGATGTTTTCTTCTGATGAATGGAGCCAAAGCAGGTGGTCAAAGACAAAAGCAGGTGACACAGCTCAAGCCACAATGTTAGCTCCAACTTTTTAGAACCAAGTTTCTTTAGCTGTGAAAGTTTGCTCTCCTTTGGTCCATCTATTGAGGATTGTTGATGGTGACAAAAAGCCTTCTCCGGGCTTTGTGTATGGTGGGCTAAAAGCTGCCAAAAAAGATATCATGGCAATCTTCAGAGGGGTTGAAGTCCTTTATAGGCCATTCATCAATGCCATTAACTTGAAATTGAAAGATAGATTGAATAGCTCTCTTCATGTGGCTGCCTACTACCTCAATCCTTATTATTTATACAAGGATCAAGCTGGAATTGAAAGGAATCCTCTATTGATGACTGGGTTGATCAAATGCATTGAGGTTTTCTTTCCTGATATTGAGATTCAAGACCTAATTACAAGGAAAGAGTTGGTTGCCTACATAATGAAAACTGGCTCATTTGGTACAACATTGGCATTGAGGCAATGTGTGGTCAATAATGATGAATATAGACCAGGTATTATAGAAATGAAACTCTTATTTTTTTAACACAAATGACTTTTCACATGGTTAAGTACTAAATGTAATTAATTGCCTGCAGCCAATTGGTGGCGTGTACATGGAGGAGATGCACCACACTTGCAGGAAATGGCAATGAAAATACTTAATTTGACTACTTCCACATCTGTCTATGAGAGGAATTGGAGTACTTTTGAGGGGGTAAAATATGACACAATTTGTTTGATTAATGTACATGTAGGATTTCTATTAAAACATATCTATCTTGAAATGGCAGATTCACACCAAGAAGAGAAACAAGCTTGAGGTGAAGAAGCTAAACGACTTGGTATATGTTAGGTTCAATGCCAGGTTGCAAGCACAACGGACAAGGAAGAATAAGGATCCCCTTATCACAGTTGATAGCCAACATGCTATGGAGTTTATAGCGGGTGATAGTAGCACTGCAGATGATGATGTCTTTCCTGGAGATGATCTCACGTGGGGCAATGTAGAAGAGGCAGTAGGAGTGGATGATATATTGCAGCCTCGAGTTACTCGTGCACAATTACATGCCGCAGGGACTGGCCCTTCTACATCATTGCATGCAATCAATGAAGACGAGCTTCCGGATGTTGGGTCTAGTGATGATGGGGAGCCTACTTTTCTCCCAGATGATGAAGACTATTATGATTAGACTCATTTCATATCATAAGGATGTAGTGATGTATTTTGAGACTATTAGCTATTTAGATGCTACTCTTGCTATGATTTAGGCATGTAATATTTTGTGTCCACTGTCACTATTATCATTTTGTTTTTTTCCACTTAGTGATAGGAAAATTGTGTTTCTTCTTCCATGATATGATGATTTGTTGGTATATCTTGGGTATTAGTTTGTGGAACTAGAATCTATAAAATTTATAAATATAATTATATTTTCTAATCAAAATAAATATATAATTTTGAATTTATAAAAAAAAATCCAAAAACGCATATGCCCCGCTTATGCTCCCGCATTCTGCATATACTCTATGCGGTACCTTGACTTAATGCATATCGCATACCGCATCTCAAAACACTGACTTGGGCTGCTAGCTGGCATCAGAACCTTTCTTAGCCTTGCCTTTGCCCTTGTGCTTGGACTTGCCTTTCTTGTTGTTGATCATCATCACAGACTTAGGCTTGTCCTTCTTCATCTGTGTCTCGACTGTCCTCAACATGCCCAACAACTATGTCAATGACTTGTCAAAGTTGTTCATGTTGTAGTTCATCACAAACTGACTGTAGGATTCTGGAAACGATTGCAGTATCACGTCAGTAGCCAACTCTTAGCTCAGGGGAAATCCCAGTCTTATCAGGTTCTCTACATACCCAATCATTTTGAGTGTGTGAGGACCAACTGGATCTCCTTCTATCATGACACACTTGAACAACGCCCTGGAGACATAATATCTCTCTTGTCGTACTTGATCTTCAAACATGTTCTTGAGATGCTGAATCATCTCAATGATACCCATGTTCTCACATTGTCTCTGCAACTCGTGGTTCATTGAGCACAACATCAATCACTTTGCATCAATGGCATCATCAGAATGCTTCTTATAAACATCCCTTTCTGCCTTTGGTGCGGTAGGGATAGGTTCCTCTAGAACTGGATTATCCATGACATATAGCTTTCGCTCTTGAGTGAGAACAATTCTCAATGTCCTAAACCAGTCATGGAATTTAGTCCCATTCAGCTTGTCCTTCTCAAGGACCGATCGCAATGAAAAGTGATTGTTGTTTGTTGTCATTTGTACTACAAAAGGAAATATATGCAGTTTAGTCCAAAACTCAATTTTGACTTATTTGATTGATTTGAAAGGTTGACGATATAATTAGGACTTTAATTAATTATCACTCCCACTATTTTTGTTCAAATTGATAGCCCTCACCATCAATTTGGATGATTGCAACATACAATCTTCTAGTGGGTCAAGATCCATATTTCATCAAGTCATGAGTCAGCTTTGGCTGATCGCCCACAATCTTGACTATTTAGGTAGGCCATCATGTCAATTGCATCATATGCAACTCTTGATGAATGAATATGTGAAACACCTTGCCATGAACATTCCGTGCCTCTGGGCTTAGACGCTCTAAGAATCACTAGTTAAGTCTAACCCAAAAGCCGACACAATAAACATGCACCCTGCTTTGGAAGAACATACATGTTTACCCTTCACACTTCCACGAGATAGACGACACACCATGCTTTGGTGTAACCTATGCTTGGTCGATCAAGTTTTTTATGTTTGCCACTAATGGAAGGCGTAAAAGACTTAATATTTAGATGAGGGATTTGGTTTTTATAGGTACATATATACATATCCAATCACTACAATACATAGTATGTATCATATACATGTTATATTCCACATAAAACATGTGAAACGATAAAAGTGATGATTATGGCCATCCTAATGTGATTCCTCAAGCCAAGAGGAATCACGGTAATCTAGGTCTACATCACATGCAACTTGTCCATGGTGAAGTGCTATAGCCATCTGAGTTGATCAACTCATCACATGAATGACCTGCTCACCTTGGTCGGTCGTCTGGGTGCCACCAGCCCATTGGTTGGCTCCTCGAACCGATTGGTTCACCTGGTCATCGTTCATCTCCTCATGGCCGCCACCCGATCGTCTCGCTCCTCAAACCGGTCGTCTGGATCGCCAACCGATCGATTCACTCCTTGAACTGATCATCTCAGTCATCGTTAGATGTCCTCCGTTCTTTGACATAACAGGAAATAAAAGATCTATCATATTTACATTTGAATAGGGAAACCCCGAGTTACATTCAGGGGGAGCAAAGGTAGGAAAGAAATCCCGAGTTATCTCGAGTTACATCATGAATAGGAGATACAGAATCGGTGTGCAGACTGAGATGCAAGCAACCACATTCAACCAAGCACATATACATAGGGTTTATTGGCCATAACCACGCTATACATCCACCACAAAACTCATTTAAGGATGATGTGTATCGAGTGTATTCATATTACATATCATATATATATATATATATATTTGAATTTTTGGACTTAGGATTGGACATGCATAATGCCAATTTTATTTGCATCGTATGCAATAAATAAAGGCAACAAACCAAAATCGATCACATCGATAATCCTGAAGTATAGAGCAGTTGACGTGGCTCTGTTACCACTATTGGGTTTTAGGGGAGACAGAGAAGGCAGTGGAAATAAAAATTTTCTTCTCCCAAACCCAGAATGAAGGAATCACATCAACATCTATACAATAGAAAGGATGGTTTGTGGAGTCATACCTTGTCTCGAGGCTTGCTCGGCGATGTTACCCCGCGGCTTGTGCGGTCTTCACCTCTGGTCTTAGACGATGTTTGTGCAGCTCCTGGTCACACCAGGACTGTCTGGATTGACAGCTATCCTCTGAGCAGTAGAAGTCTCCCGCCTCTGAAGTAGTCCACACGGACCACCTGGAACTCCGATCTCCTTGTCCCATAAGGAATCGGAAGGAGTCGCACCCTCCTTTCGGCGTACTAGTCACCAACACACTCTCCTACAACCAATCGATTTTCTGCAGTTGTCTTTCCCTTGTTGTGCCTCCCTTATCGGGTATCACTTGCTCGGGCTCTCTCGGTTACCACAACCAGAGAGAATGAAAACTTTGCAGAGCAACTAGTGTACTGAGTTGTACTTTAAGAAGCCCCCAATACCCCTATATATAGGAGGGTCATGGGACAGGGTTCCCTACCCTGGGCAATGCGAGATTAAAGAAAGAGTAGAAGCGTTTGAGATTTTCCACAAAACAACCAACTGCGCCACCTGAACCGATCATTTCAAGCATGAAACGGTCGGTTGGGGAGCTGAGTCGATCGGTTCAGCACCTGAACCGATCGTTTGGGGCCCTGAGCCGATCAGTTCACTTCTGAGCCGATCAGTTCATGGTCTTGATCCAACTCAAATTGATTTTCATATTTGTTACCGATTAATCAAATATTAATCCTTATCCAAACCGAATTTGTACAAGTGAAACAAATTGTATTTGCAAAGTAGTCTTCTGATTTTCCAAATAATCTTGGTTGGTCCACGAACCGATCGGTTCAACAATTGAGTCGATCGTTTGATGACACATGAGCCGATTGACTCACCAGTTGAGTCGATCGGTTCATCAACCTGAGCCGATCGGTTCAACCCTGTGAGCCGATTGGTTGGAGAAACAGACTGTGCAAATCAGTCAATTGTAGTTTCAATCAATTTAATACTCTAATCAATTGGTCCAACACCTTGAACACTATGATATTGAGCTATCAATTGATTAAGTGTTTAATTGAACTACTAAACTCCTTTAGTAATCAATCTAAACATCATTTGTGGATAAAACTCCTCTTCCAGGTTAAATCCTATGTGTGTGACCCTGCAGGTCCATTTCACATTGGCAGTGAAAATCCATAACACTTATGACTTCACAAACAAAGAATGGTGCCTAGTCGCACATCAGTGCTACCCAAGTGAAAAAGGAAAGTTGGAGAACAAGTTTCAATCCTACAATCCGTGAATGGTGTTACAGTGAATGTATAATTCCTTTGTCTTTGATATCCTGAATGAACTCAAGGCATGAAACAGTCATCTTGTCAATGTTCATTCACTTTATTGATCTCAGAGTAGATTGAAGGAGATGTGTATGACATCAATATCACATACTGATTCACACATGTGTGCACACCTATCTCAATCCTACTCATCAAGTGGCCATGGATATCAAACTCCCTTAGGAGGGACAAATCCCATATCTATCACTTACCCCTCAAAAGCCCCATGTGTCAAAGCCACCCAATCATCACCTTTATAACAACCCATGTTTCAGGACTGCATTTGATGATGTCAAAGTGTACCCAATCACATTTGTTGAGTTTAGTGATTTCAGGTCAAAGAATCACATTCACAACCTTCACTGTGAGAATTGACTGTGACTACCATGTCATGGTTCCATGTGTCAAACTCACGGTGGGTCTGTCTGGTACACTTGTTCTCTAACAAGTACCTATGTGTTTGGTTTGATATCTCCATATCATGACTAACGAGATTTTGTCATCAACCAACACCACAATCTAGTATTGTGTGTCATTGCTGTCTATCTACCTTCCACAATGACATCCGACTAGGGACATAATAAGAATGTACAAACTCTTAGCATCCGTATGATCTCATTGTTCAGGTCCTTAACCTGAAAGCATACATCATTGAGTATTGTCTTTCTCTAGACATTCAATCTATTCTATCATTATCTCATATGACTGAACTAGAATGAATTGGAAGCTTTCCTTTGATGTTTATCAAATCAATCTTAATGATTGGCTCTCAGGGCATACATACCAACAATGAGCAGTGCTTTTGTATATTTTTATTTTTGTACGCTACTATTGTTTACAAACATAAGAAGGTAACACATACTATGGCTTCAAAAATTTGGAGTAGAGTATTAATTACCTCACAAATCCTTTCCTCTAATGATTTACAACCAGCACCGTCTTCTGCATCTTTTACATCTTCCATGCCTTTACCATCTTGTGTGTCTTCTATTTTTGTGAGTAGGTGGTCATCAACGTCATTATGTTGATGAAGGGAAGGTTTCTTTCCACTCAAGATTTCTTTGGAATTTGGTAAACAACTCCAAATCTTGCATGTAGGTGCAAGGGGTGATCGCCCCACACCGAAAGACAGATCAATGTATTACACCTAAAAGAAACAACAGAAGAGTCTTATTGAGTACAATAAGTAGCATTAAAGTGTATTGAAATATGTTCCAATAATCCTTACATACCATTAGAAGGTGTAAATCTCCAACTGGCCTTCCACGATAATTGTTCTCTTTAAAAGGTAGTAAATTCCTCATCAAATATATTAGGATGTAACCTTCCCATATCAAGTTCCACATTCCACTAAGCGGTTTCATATATTTGAGGTAGTAAACATGAATGAGTCATGTTGTTGACGCAAGAACGCATCCAAAGACTAATAAAATATGCAGTCGATCTATATCTTCAGGATTGTTTAACTCAAATATCCTCTGTTCCACATCTTCGCAAGTAATGTAGTATTTCCTGTTAGGTGATAGACCCATCCTTCTAAACTCTTCCATTGTTTGCCTTGTCTTTAGATTCCATATAAACTGTGATGGAACCTGAGGGGATGTCGTAAACTCATCGGATGTCATTTTATATCAACTTAATTGCTCGCCACCAAGGGTCGGCCAGTCTGTATTCTCTGGATAAAAAATGGGTACACACAAAGGGGAGAACTTGTAGAGTGAGAGACTTCAGCTTCAACACTAGGAGCACATAAAAACCTACTATTTTCATTTGCTTCTTGACTTGTTCAATTGTGGCCAACATCTTTATTTTTTCGTTAACCTTAACAACCAAGGATGTCATTGTCCTGTACTGGAATCAACTTGCCATCTAATAAATGCAAAGGAAAAGAGAAAAGAATTAGAAGATTTTTTAGAAGAATCAAAGATGGTTATTCACTACTATAAGAACCCCTATTTCCCAAATTTGGGAATTCTATAGCAAATTGTGCTTAGAGGAGACTATCTATATTAGGACGACAAGTTTGTGCTTGCATATTGCAAGAAAATATCAGACGACAAGTTCTTGCTTGGAGACAGCGTTAGAATATCAAGTGGAAAGGAAGCAAATAACTAAGTGTTGCAATTGAGCTTATATCAATCGTTGTTCGGTTTGTGAGTACATGTAGCCATTCTGAAAGTAACCATTGGACTGGAGCAACTAAAATAAAAAAATAATGGCACAAAACCTTCTTTTTTGTTTTATTTAAAAAATTACCGAGTACATAATCACCACAGACACCTATAAACTACCAAATACTTATTTAAATTTTACAAAATTGGATTTCATAGTATCCATTATTTTTGTCATCCTGACTTCCGTTGCTCCCCCTCCTTGATCCTATTTTGCTCTAAATAATCCTCTTCTCCTTTGTCTTTGTTCCTTTTCTCATGGCCTATTCCTTTTTCACTATATCACAATCGTCGATCCTTTGTTCCTCTTATGTGCTCCCATTCACACTTTCCATCTTACTTCTCTCCTCCCTATCCTTGATTCTTTTTCTCCTCACTATCCTTGTGCTTTTTCTCCTCTGTCAACGAGGACGATGAGTATATGCTCGTCATCCATTACTCCCCTATTTGATCATGTTCAAGGATAGTTTTTCCTTTACTACCCATTCTTGTTCTTACTATAGAAATGTACTTTCCAAATTAACAATGATACTTTTATTGAATTCAAATTATGTGTCTTACGTGCGAGTGTATAATAAATTATGTTACTAGAAAATTATGAAATACATTTTGACATTCCACCCGTTTATACTCCCTATTTGAGACTTTATCACCAATCCTTGTTCCCGTAATCATTGTCCTTATTCCACAACTCAAGCACTTAGTTACTTGCATGGGGAGTAATACAAGATGAGAATAGGAAACAAGTAAACCGAGAACATTAACAAGGATAATTGTTCTTGTTTTCACCCTACTTGTTACCATTCTCCTACTCGTTGGTACTGTTCTCCTCCTCAACATCATTCTCTACTTCTTTTATTACAAAAAATGGCATAGATGCAGATCACAAAAGACACACTTTCTTTCCTAAAAATTATCACAATCATATTACAAAAGGGGAATAGTATATGACATTTGTAGCCCCTGTCTCGGGCTTTGATTGCATGCTCTTAAACAAAATTGAGAAGTACATTTCTATGACTATAGACTATTTTTGTAACCATCTTCATACGTATTTGAGAAATATATTTTAGATCATTCCATTGAAGGAATTTTTTCAACTCAATTTCGTTGTTCCAATGTTTCATGAATATCATGGTAAAGACCCCACTACGATATAAATCACTCTATTCAGGAACAACTAGAATATCCCATTTTCATGTGCTCCAATCTGCAACCCCTCAGATGATAGTGAGAAAGATCTTAAAGTACTTCACTACCTCCTCACAAATCGGTCTGTAAAGAGTCTATTTTTCTGGGGCCAGAGTGTCCACATTGTTCAACGGGACGAACTGCTCCGTGGGGAAGTCAAAGCAAACAACAAAGTAATGGTTGTGGTGGTAGATAGGAATAATGTACTCACTTAAAATTCAAAAATTAGAGTAGAAGTGAGAATAGCCACCAAATTGTGCTAAGTTGTTATACAGATGTAGAAATTACTTATATAATCATAAATTTCATGATCTAAGTCATGTTGATTATTCAAGTTGTATAATTGGAACATGTCACATATATTATTATATTCACGCTCCTCAATAATTGGCTCAGACGAGCAAAGATTCAGAGTACCATTTTTTTGCAAAATAAGGAAACATACACAACAAACAAGAAACAATTATATTCTAGAATATAGCAGTGAATAAATATCAGAGGAGTGAGGAGAATAGGAATAAGGAAGGGGGGAAATGAAGAGGGAGTGGGAGTAAAGGAAGAAGGAGAAGGAGGGGTAGAACGGAAAAAGTAGTGGGAGTAAAGGAAGAGGGACAAGGAGGGGTACAAAGGAATAAGGAGTGGGAGAAATATAGAAGGAGAATTGAAACAACGAGGGGAAGAAACGAAATATGGAACCCGATAATAGGAACAAGAATATGTATTAAAGGGACACAGACAATGAGAAAATGAACCAAGATTGGAAGAACGTAACTATAATTGGTTGAAAAGGAATAATAAAAGGGAAAAAAGGTGTAAGTACGACGACAAAGGGAACAAGGAGGAGACAAATTGACGTATACATAGAAGCATCAGAACATGTAGAGGGAGTAAAGGAAGGAGAAGAGTGAGGGGTACAAATGAACACAAAGTGGGAGTAATAAAGAAAGAGAACGGGAACAACAAGGTGGACAAACGGAATAAGAGACCCGAGAACAGGAACAACGAGCAGTATCAAGGGAATGCATACATTGAGAAAAGGAACGAGGAATCAGAAAATGGAACTAAGAAGGGCTGAGAAGGAACAACAAAAAGGAGAAAGGGAACAAGTACTATGAAAAAAGGAACTAAGAAGGGGTGAGAAGGAACAACAAAATCGAGAAAGGAAACACGAGTTCTCAACATTTAAATACACATAGAAGCATCGGAAGATAAATCTCATAACCCTTCAGTTTGCATCCTCTATATTTTTTTGGTTCATTGCATCAACGTGTTCGTCGATGATGTCATCGGTGATGTAGTACCCTTCCATGCAAGATCAGATATCTTCCGCCATCAAGGTTATTATATCATCCTGTTCCTTGTAGCAGACATAATCACTGCAAAAAGTTATAAATAAGTATACGTAGTGGTTTGTAAGAAGAAAGGTAAGTTAAGACCAAAGATACACGGCCTAAACTTTAGAATCTTGTTGTGCCATATCCAGTTCAACATTTCAATATGTGTCCGTCGGATAATAGGTAACTCAGTTTGCATGGCTTCAGATGAACATCCTGCAGAACGCCGCACCAAGACTGAACCCTGGGACTTCTGACGACGGAGATCAGTATAGCACTTGCGAGGTTTCAACTTTGGTCCACTATCTATCTTGCTAAGTTTCTCATCAGTGGAGACAATAAATGACAGTTTTTTCCTAGGGCGCCTGTCGTTGCCATCCATTTCAGACCGCTCTCCCTCCTCGTGGCTGGAGACAATGATGGAGCGCTTACACTCCAATTTGTCGCTGACCTCAGTCGCCGTCATCTCAAGTCGATTTTTGGCATTGCAAGTGGAGGCTGAACCTAAAAACTTTCTTTGGAACTCGGCGGCGGGCCTGGAGAAACTCCTTTGCCTCTCACTAGGCTCCTCATCGTCACTTGAAAGGAATATAATAGGATGGATTTTTTCTCTATCCATCCTCGGGGTGGTTGTTGTTGTTGTTTCAACATTGTTGTACTCGGGTGAGAGAACGATAGTGCAAAGGGGGTTGGGGGTGCATCATCGTCATTGCTGCTATTGCTCAGGCGAGAGAGCAGTAGTACAAAGCAAACTGCACTCCAACCCTTTTGGAAAATAGAGGCAGTTCATCATTTCGTCATCTAGTTGAGCATCAGCAATCGAGTCTAGTGAGGCGTCCTGGGCAGCCGAAGTGATACTGCAACGTGAGCGTTGGCAGTTGCTATGGGTGGCCAAAGACTAAGTTACCTTGCAGGAATCGGATGGCTATGCTAGCGAGCAGAAAAACCCAAAGGCTAAATTCTAATCGTGCGGCCAAAACATTGTTCAAGACGTCTTGATGACATGGTCTTTTTAGGACCGATTCCGGACTGGATGAGCAGGTCCGAGAGCCAGCAGAGTAGGCTTTCTAACACTTCCAAATCCAAGTCGTTATTGTCAAGGTAGCGTGGCGGGACCTTCATATCTCATTTAAATATGAGCATTGCTACATAGAGGCATTTACACCCCAAATCAGATGACCACCCATTTGAAGACAAAAGAAATGTCACATTCGTAGGCTGTTGTACCAAGTCTGTATTTTCTTCTCCAACGTGGGGGAGAAAAAGAGTGGAAGAAAGAGGGGGGTGGAGAGAGGGGAGTGAGTAGAGAGAGTAGCTGTAGGAGAAAGAAAAAAATGAATAATCTATTTTTGTTAATAACTTTTGAATCGTAATATATTTTTTGACAAAATAAACACAGTTGCAACCTTTATAAAAAATATGTTACAACAAGATCAAGTTTGACATATTTTCAAAAAATAACATATACAATCTAAAAAATGAGATATAATGTGAGAAAGATGAGTGGGTAGAGACAGTGGCTATAGGAGAGAGAATAAATAAATAAGATATTTTTGTTACTAACTTTTGAACCACAATGTATTTTTGACTAAATAAATAGTGTTGCACTCCTTACAAAAAATAAGTTACAACAAGATGAAATTCGACATATTTTTAAAAAATAGCATACACAGTCTGAAAAAGATATATAATGTGAATGAGGGGAGTGAGTAGAACTGTAATGTATTTTTTTGACAAAATAAACACCGTTACACTCTTTACAAAAAATATGATACAACAAGATCAAGTTTGATATACTTTCAAAAAAATAACATATACAATCTAAAAAATAAGATATAATGTGATTGTAAAAAGCTAAAAAGGAGGAGAGAGAAAGTTATTTCTCTTTTAACTTTTAATCTATAATAGATTTTTTAAATAAATAAAAAAGTTATATCATGAATAACATCGATAACATGAATGACATGTAATAATATCAATAAAATAAATAACATGGATAACATGGACAACATGGATAACATGTATAACATGAGTAACATGGAATATCATGGACAACATGTTATAACATGGTATAATATATATTATACTTTGACAATAAATTTGTTAAAAAAATAATTATAGCACATGAGGCAACACATGCGTTATCCCATGTTATAATTTGATAATTATTTTTTTAACAAAATAATTATAACACATGGGACAACATTTATAACATGGGATAGCACATGGGACAACATTTATAACATAGGATAACACATGATATAACATGTGTTATATATATAACATATATATATATATATATATATATATATATATATATATATATATATATATATATATATATATATAGAGAGAGAGAGAGAGAGAGAGAGAGAGAGAGAGAGGGAGGGAGGGAGGGAGAGAGAGATTCAGGCTAGAATACACTCGAGTGTATTCAGATCAGAATACACTCAAGTAATTTTTCATGTAATATTTTTTTAAATCTAATCTGTTGATCTTCTTAAACATCATGTGAATAGCTCATATATAAAATTTGAGCCCATTTGGACATTTACAAGTCATGTATATATATTGGATAGTGTGGAGTTCCACCCCTGTCCAACTGTCCAAGGTAGCATGAGAGAGAGAACAACATATATCGTACGTCTTTGGCCTTTAGTCCCTTCATGTAGTGCATCAACGGGATTCACTGGGATTTGATCATACAACCAACGCTTTACAAGCAGCAGGCTTGACCACCTGAGCTAGTTGACAAGTGTATTTTTTAAATATGTTAAATTTGAGATTGGTGTAAAGTATTTTCTGTAAGGAGCGCAGTGGTATTTATTTTGTCTAAAAATTCCTTAGAGATCAAAAGTTACTCTCTCTCTCTCTCTCTCTCTCTCTCTCTCTCTCTCTCTCTCTCTCTCTCTCTCTCTCTCTCTCTCTCTGCATGTGATGAGACCAAAGTAGCAAGTGACTAGACGTGGTGATAATTTTCCAATTTAGATTCTATAGCAGCGTACCAGACATTAACACACAAATATTTGTCCGTTCTGCTTCCCGAGTGGTCGTTTGCTTATCATTTACTCTCTCTCTCTCTCTCTCTCTCTCTCTCTCTCTCTGCATGTGATGAGACCAAAGTAGCAAGTGACTAGACGTGGTGATAATTTTCCAATTTAGATTCTATAGCAGCGTACCAGACATTAACACACAAATATTTGTCCGTTCTGCTTCCCGAGTGGTCGTTCCTTAGAGATCAAAAGTTACTCTCTCTCTCTCTCTCTCTCTCTCTCTCTCTCTCTCTCTCTCTCTCTCTCTCTCTCTCTCTCTCTCTCTCTCTCTCTCTCTCTCTCTCTCTGCATGTGATGAGACCAAAGTAGCAAGTGACTAGACGTGGTGATAATTTTCCAATTTAGATTCTATAGCAGCGTACCAGACATTAACACACAAATATTTGTTCGTTCTGCTTCCCGAGTGGTCGTTTGCTTATCATTTACTCTCTCTCTCTCTCTCTCTCTCTCTCTCTCTCTCTCTCTCTCTCTCTCTCTCTCTCTCTCTGCATGTGATGAGACCAAAGTAGCAATGTGATGAGACCAAAGTAGCAAGTGACTAGACGTGGTGATAATTTTCCAATTTAGATTCTATAGCAGCGTACCAGACATTAACACACAAACATTTGTCCGTTCTGCTTCCCGAGTGGTCGTTTGCTTATCATTTTCCTTTCAATATTGTGTCAAGCAAACTATTGGCTAAAGAAAGATGTTGGGGGTTTCACCAGATGATTGGCCTCAACTCTCCAGGCTTTTAGTTTAAATGATTCTTGTTGTTAATTGTTATAGACAACGTGGATTGCACTACATTGATTACTTATAAGCGGCCGACCACTGGTATGCAGCGCCGTACGAGAAAAACGGCCGCAGTTCACAAGTTCCGGAGCACTACTACGGCTTACCGTTCCACAAAATCAAGGGGAGTTTCCCAATGCTATACCCTATATTTGTCTTTTGTCGTTATTCCACTATAAGAAGTATACTCTCATTCAAGTGAATGGTTAGTGAACTTGGACCTGAAACGGTGCGTACATGCCTTTATCTGTTGATGACTACTGGACGGGTTACGGTTCCATCTTTCATGACGTATTGACGTCTAGTGAAGCTAAATTACCCACTAGCAATTGCCGCACACATAATCTATTAAGGCCCTGTTTGTGTTTGGTAGGATGTAGTCGGACCGCAAAGTGATTTCTTAAAAACCTTACGGCAGAACTCACTGGTTTTAATTTCACAAATTTCATTTAGTTAAACATTGATCATTCTATTTCATTCGTTTGGTTCAGGATCTAAGAAACAGACATTACTTTAGATGATATGCCGACAGCATGCAAGCTGTCTTTGGTACGCTTTTGGTGTTACGTCGAGAGACAGTGCATGAGGGGTGAGAGAGTTGTAACGAACAATGAGAGAGAGGGTGTGTGAAGCGTTGTTGGGCCCACTTGCAAATATGCATTTATTGACCTTACAAATAGTTGTTACCTGCGGAGTGACCAACATGCGAGATGGACTGCACCCGACCACCCCCTAGTTGGGCGCGGTACAAACTCCATGTTTTGAAGCAAATCGGTGAAGAGAGGTGCAGTTAGGATTCATCCATTTACACCCAACTACACCCTACCAAATAAAACTTAAACCCTAAAGAGTGACATTCAAACTCCATGAACTTATACAACACCCAACCAAACAGGCCCTAACCCAAACGGACCACATGCACCCTGCCCAATTTTTAAGGTTACACAATGCTTCTGATGCGTAGATAGCTTGGGGTGGATTATGAAGGATTAAGAAAAACTTTTGTCACTATGAGCCTGTTGGTAGGGTGAAGCTGATAAGAGTGTTGTTCAGTTGTCATATTTTGTCAATTATATTTCGTTTGGTAGGATGCAGCGGGGTGCGGTTTCATGAATTCCGGCCACGTCCGTCTACACACTTCATATGAAAATCATGGTTTTTGTACCACGCCCAAATCGGGCGCGGTCGGATGCAGAAGTTAGGCGGGCTGCTCAAAGGTCCTGACAACTGCACACTCCAGCGCAGCATAACCGTGTGATACCACTGCAGCCATCGTTACTCTTGTACAATGAGTGAATATAGCAGGGGACCACCTACTCTTTCTTCAAATTTACACATGACTGCACTCATTGGTATAAAATTGATCTCTCTCGTACGAGCAAATGGACAGTAGTTTATACCAAAATATGGCAGTACCAAACAGTGGAAAACAAATTCACACCGTTCCAACAATGTCTAACCAAATAAAGACGGTGCAATTACAGTTTTATGTTTTTGACATCTACGTTTTTCAAATCATCCTTCTACCTCTGACAACGCCCTACCTAACATGTCCTATGTGAAGTACCCATGACTATTGTATCTATACTAATGTACGTTGAATTGGTTAATGAACGAAAAATTGAAACCATGTCGTATGGATGAAAATCCACTTCACTTCAGGATGAATTATGACCTGTCATTATGCAGACAAAGGAGCAGGGCCCTATTTTGCCATTTCTAATCCTCACTCGGTAGCTTCTTTGAGGTTTGACAAAATTAAGTCCAATGCTAGAAGTCAACTATTATAGCGTAGTATTGTGTAGTGTGGCAAAGGGTTCATTTAGTCATATTGCCTACTTGACCAGCTTTAAGATGTTGGAAAAGTAGTGGGCATTTGTGAAAGGCATGCCATACCACATGTGCGTCAAGTTGGGTTGAGTGCGGCCGATTTCGGGCATGGGTGAATGGTCTTTAGTATCTTTTACACTAAAAAGTACTGAATTTTTTTTTTAGCTGAAAATTTACTCGACCAGATACACTTTGTATCAATTACAATAGATTTTCTATTTAACGAATCAGTGTCAAATTATTTCCACCAAAAACAGCAAACTATATGGTTGTATGTGTTGGGTACACGGTCAATTACGTGATGAACACATCCCATTTGAGGGACATTCATATGATTAGGTACAAGACGAATATATTCTAGACAACCATGTATGATTGAAAATAAGTATGTTTGATTGGATACATTACCATCAATGTGCAGTTAACTTTTTGATGTTTCTGATTCGTTAATGTGCAAAGTGTGTGGCATGAAAAAAAAATTATATTTATTTCTTAAATCAGTCTCCACGGTTATTAGAATATGTATGACTTTTCGCTACTCCTGGGGCCTAGTTTGGGTGGAGTTGTTTTAACTCCCGGTATTTTGTAGAAAAGCTGACAGTCGGACGGTGATAATTTTGTGCGGGACACATTGTTTCGGAGTTGCCAGGTCCACCGGAGCTGCTGTCAGCTGCTAATACCTGTGAGAAAGAGAAGGAATGACACAGAAATGTGGTAGTGCTGACTGCCTCGAATATCGGCGAGACTAAAGAAGTATGCAATTTATACTATAATGATCATGATACGGTAATTTAAATTCCGAACCTGATATGAAATGTTAATAAGGGCCCGTCTGGTTGGGCGCAGATAGAACGTGTTATGTTGCAATTCAGTATAATTTCCAATTCCTTATGTTTAGTTCTTTGCAGTTGGAAACACATTGCGAAAACTAACTACAACTTTCTTTCTCGGCATGCACAAAGTGGATGAAAACGTATTGCGCCCAAAAAGGGCACGGTCCATTTTCCTTCTCTAACGCTACCTGTTGCATAGCATCGTTACCTCCACTTTTCTGCCTTGCTGCCTGCTGGGTTGTATCAATTGAACTGCTAATCAAGGGAGATATATGAAGTTTAGGTGACTAGTGATCAAACAACGGCTGCTGCTGCCAAAATAACAACGTGAAATCAAACACAAAAAAGCGAACTGAATCGGTTCAATTTCCTTGCAACCAAACATTGTGGTGGGGGTTTCAGTTCTTTGCGTTGGTTTTCCTGGAAGTATCAGTGAGTGTTGGTTTTACATACAACCAAACGGGTCCTAACTGATTTACTAACTACTGGGATTTCCAAGGATCTCACCCAAAGGTATTGTAAATATAAAATGTTTTCATGTCATACTAGGGGCGGAATTAGGGGGGGTGGGGGCTGTCGGGATTGAAGCCCCCCTCCAAATCCAGATTTTTTCATTAATTACTTGGTTGTCAAGGAAATAAAAATAATTACCAGCGCATTAGCAGTTCTGCCGAGGCAATAACTGCTTGATCATGGGTCCGTGCGTCCGTAGAATGAGGAACACTGAACGACGCGGCCGCTTGAGTCTGCTGCGGGCGAGTGCGACTGGGCGAGACGGCGAGAAGAAAATGGTATCCATCCGGACCATCCCTACGACTAGCGAATCTGAGAAGTGAGAACAGGGATGAAGTGAACGTCGTGAAGCCCTGAGTTGTGAAGGCGCCCATCCATCTCTTCAAGTAGACCTCCGGAGTTACACCGTTTCTTCAGCGTGTAACCAACCCGGCAAACCATCGAAGGACGACCGGCGTACTGCATGTGCATGTGCCTGTGCAAGTTGTGCCTATGTGGTTTCTCTGTGTTGCTATGTGACCGTGCATCATTGCACGACTTGTACGTTCGTCGCTCGTCAGTGTCTGGAAAAGACAGTGTAACAAGTCGAGAAGAATCAAGGATTCAAGTGTTCGTTCGGTGCTGAAGCGAAGCGTTGAACACTGTAGCAGTGCAAAGGTCGAGAGCAAAATAGTTAAAGAACTGAAGAAGACTTCTTGTGTGGTGACTTCTATTAACAATCGCAGACATTGTCCTCCAATACAGTCATCCACCATCAACTGGTGTATACTCCGACAAGGTACCCTATATAAAATTTGATTGATTGGCATCTATTCTGATAAAGTACTTTATTATATATTTTTTATTAATTATAATCTTATGTGATGAGTATGTTAATGAACCATATTTGTAAAAATAGCCATTGGATATGTGTTGCTATTATGTATTCTCTTACTTCAAAATTATTCGTAATGCTTTTTCTTTAGTTCTAAAACTGATTTAGGACATCACATGAATGCTCAATTTACTAATGGAGATTTTGTAAAATTAATAGTTAACATTTGCATATTACTTCAGGATATATAGAAGATGAAGAAATTTTGTAAACCTTTTATGAATTATGACAAGCATACAGACTTATAATCTCCTATTACTACAACTACAAAAAGAAAGCTCGTATCGATGTTGATTTCAATCCAAATGATATTATCATAGATCCAGGACTTCGAAAACCAATTGAAGACTATAACATAGAAATTTGTGACCAAGTGAAGAGGTAGTACTTGTTGTAGGGTCCATATCAGCCAATTGGTCACAATTTTCCTAGCAAACAATATGGAAAACAAAAGAGTTTCCAAGAAGCATGGTTCCAAAAAATTGATTGGTTGGAATACAATCTGGAAAGAGATGTTGCTTATTGTTTCTATTACTATCTATTTAACCAGTCGAGGGGTGACAACTTCATGAATGATGCATTCACAAAAGTAGGTCTTATTAACTGGAAGAAAGCACTAGAAGTTTTTAATGAACATGTGGGTGGAGTTAGTAGTGGTCATTACAATACACGACTACATTGTGAGGATTTCAAAAATAAGAGACAAAGTGTATCATATTTATTGTCTACTCACAATAGTGAGATGGAGATTGCATATAGAGCTCACCTGACTACAATATTACATGTAGTTTGATATCTCGTATTGCAAGGTCTTGCTTTTCGTGGTCATGAAGAGTCTTCTAGTTCAAACAAAAGAGGAATTTTTTTGGCATTATTGGAGTATACAAAGGATAACAATTGTGAAGTTGAAGGTGTGCTTAATGAAAATTCTCTTGGGAATAATCAATTGACATCTCTATTAATTCAAAGGAATTGGTAAAAGCTTATGCAGAGAAGACAATACAAGCCATTATTAAATAACTTGGAGATGGTTATTTCACTCTACTTGTTGATGAATCATGGGAAGCATCAATAAAAGAACAAATAATTGTTATTGTGAGGTTATTACCTTCTCTATGTTATTTAAATTATAGTTTAGGCTTCTATGATACTATTACTATATGTAATTCATGTACTTTTGATATAGGTTTGTTAATAAGAAAGGAAAAGTCATCGAAAGATTCATTTGTGTTGAACATGTTACTGATGCCTCAGTTGCTTCACTAAAGATAGCTTTAGATGGGTTGTTTGCATGTCATGGATCAAGCATGTCTAGATTGAGAGGTCAGGGATATGACAGAGCGTCTAACATGAGAGGAAAATTCAATGGATTAAAGACATTTATTCTAAATGAAAATCCATATACATTTTATATCCATTATTTTGCTCATCAGTTACAATTGGTAGTTGTTATTGTTGCAAAGGACAATCTATATGTTGTTGATTTCTTTAGTTATACAACCTTGATTGTAACCATGGCCAGTTCTTCTTATAAAAGAAAAGATGCATTGCTTCAGAAACATCATGATAGCATTATGGAAAAATTGAAGAAATGTAAAATTTTTCCAGGAAGCGGCAAGCATCAAGAAATCAGTCTAGCAAAACCCGGTGACACTAGGTGGGAATCACATCATACAACACTAGTTTGTATTTTCATGATGTGGGATTCAATGATTAAGGTACTAGTAAATATTTCTTGTGATGGAACAGATTCTGTTAATAGGGGCAAAGCTTCAGGATTGATACAAAGAATGGAAACGTTTGAATTTGTATTTATCTTATTTTTAATGATGAAGGTGTTGGGTTTGACTAATGAGTTGTCTCAAGCCTATAAAGGAAGGATCAAAATATTATTCATGCAATGGTGTTGATTGCATCGATTAAAGAACTATTACAAAATCTGAGAGATTGTGGATGGGGTGCATTGTTAGAAGAGACATATAATTTTTGTGTGATAAAGACTATTGAAATACCAAGCATGGAAGACAAGATATCAGTAAGAGGTTTTTCAATACGTGAGGGGCAATGAGTTACTTATCAACATCAATATAATGCTAAGATTTTTAATGTTGTGATTTATTCAATAACTTCTGAGATGAATAGAAGATTTAGTGAAACTTCTACGAAGCTGTTAAGATGCATTGCTAGTCTTGATCCAAGAGATTCTTTTTACAGTTTTGATTCTGAAAATCTTATACGACTTGCTGAAATTTATGCTGATGATTTCTCTACATTTGAGCGTGTAATTCTGAAAGGCCAACTTAGCATATATATTCATGTTGTGAGAAGGTCTGTATTTTTATATTGCAATGATCTTGCTAGTCTTGCTATAAAGATGGTGCAAACTGAAGAGCATTTGGTTTTCCCATTAGTTTACCGTCTTATAGAACTAGCATTAATACTACCGGTGGCAACAATAACAGTTGAAAGAGCCTTCTCAGCAATGAATATCATCAAAACTGAACTGTGTAATAAGATAAATGATGGTTCATCAAACGACTTGATGGTATGCTACATTGAGCGAAAAGTATTTAAGGAAATTAGCGATGAAAAGATTGTGCAACATTTTCAGTATATGAAAACTGAAATGACCGTCTCGCGAAAACATGATTAACTAATGCGGAAGCGAATTATTTGCAGCGGATTACTGAAAATCACTGAAAATTTAAAACTTTTTGCAAAGAGATCCATTCACAGGAAAACTCTTTAACCATGAACCAAAGTATTCCAAATTCATCCTGGTTCACAAGTACACAACCTGTACCATTCCTTTTCAAGGATTACAATATTGACTGCCATGTTAACAAATATACATAGGCAGTATAAAAACTTCGAGGCACTAAGCCAAAACTAAGATTGATACATTTAAAACGCTGAGGACCTGAGAGTACAGAGACGACACATAAGACTACTATCTATATGACTAGAAAGACAATATTTCCACCTGAGATTTTATTGTTATCCCTGCTGTTGCTGCTGCTCTTTCCCTGTTCTAGGGTTTCTGCTCTGCCTTCCATGCATACCTAAAAATGTTTCCCACGGGGGTGAGACAATTGAAAATTGCCCCAGCGAGAGATATAACTCTCCGCCAAAAACATTGTTATTGCAGTTTATCAAATTATAACTGAGTAGGGGTTACTTTTACATTATCAGGCAGAATTATTCATCATAGAATAGAATAAGATAATCTCCATTCTCAAGGAGGTCATTGCATCTAACCATGGTAGATAAGTAATTCATCTATCTACTTTGCAGAGAATATAAAGAAACATAATTAACATTTATCTACTAAGGAATGCACAAAGAAATGCAACATCAGCCAATAAATCTCCGTATTCAATCCTTAAGCAAACATGCTATACGGCTGATTACATTTTACAATCACACTTATGCTCTGAGGAGATGAGATATACCGCTCATACTCCAACCGACCATTACAAAATCGCCTCGGTACCATACATAGGTCATCAAAAGAGTCGGATTCTTATGACCTCATCTGTCTCGGTCAGTACGAGACCACATGCAGGACATCTCGTGTCTCTGCTAACTAGCTAGCCAGGGTATTCTTGCACCTTCGCTACAGAGTTACAGCGTCAACTGCACTCTCATCGCCAATCGAGAGATTTCTTGTTTATCTCCTCGATCCGACATTAAGTATCATTGGGAGATTCATGATACATCCATCCCGACATATTCATGAAGGATTGAGAGGTTTATTGTTTACCTTCCAACAATCTCTTCAAGAGGACGTAAGGATATTTTCGCCCATTTACCCCCACATATTCAAAATATGTGCTCCGGGTTTTGCCACGGGCACCCGTTTCACCATCACCTATTCCTGACGATGATGGATCTATGGTCAGAGCACTACATGAATAGATTTCACTTGATTTATTAAGTACATTCTCATATTATTTTAGCATCAGCCAAGTTCTCAAACATAACTTATTACAACAATGCTATAAAGAGACATGTACTACTTTTATCAGATATTTATCCGTCTTTCAAAGAGCCTGGGAACTCAGTCCCTCATTTCAATACTGGGAATTATCATCCCTTCACTTTCTCATCACCATAATCATATGGTTCTAGGTATTCAAACCCTTAACTCATCATTGAGCATTATTATACCTTTTTCAGGTAACTATCACCTTCAGGTCATCTGACCAAGGCATTCATGATACTTGTTACACAAGCATCACACCTGGCTCACAAGGCCATGAAATATCTTGTCACCTCTCACTAGGTAACAACTTACTCATGTGACTCATAAAAGTCCATGCATATTGCTTCTTTTACTAAGCAACAACAACATTAAGGCACATAATGCCAATCAACATTTATTATATAAATGTCACAGCTCACACTAGCTATATACATCATCTCATAATATCTGTATGGTTATTAGGCATGATAATAGTCATACAAGATATTCATCACATCATGTGATGCAATAGTAACACCATTATTCCTCTACCAGGAATTAGGGTTTACTATCAAATAGGGCTTTTCATTCCCTTTACCCAAATTAGGGTTAGGGTTCCCCATTTCTCATTAATAAAGATTTCATGATCTCATTATTTGTCCAACCCTTAATACATTATTCCATACCTCTGGGTCATTCAAGGATATCATATTTGATTATTCTAGAACATTACTTTCATCATATAGCATTAATGATCATCATTTCAAGGTATGAGTTTATTTCTCATCCTTATCATGGTATGATTATATCATACACATCTTTTGGGCTTAACTCCATTCTCAAGGTACATTAATTAACACTCATCAAGGTGTAACAACTCATTACATTTCATTGTAATAGTTGCATAACACACTTCATATGTTTCTTACCCAATTATATTGGATTTGAAGTACATCAAGGCATATAAACCCTAAAATGCCGAATGTGATAACTATCATATCTTGATGTATCACTTTCTCATCATTTCAAACTCTGTTGAGTTATCCATATTATCTTGTATTAAGGTATTTCCCTCTTAATACATTCCATCACTAATCTCTTACCTTTAGCATCTAATGCAAAGGCCACACATTAGAATTGTACAGCTATCTCACATGACATGGACTTATCTTAGTTTAAGGCATGACTTTATTATAAAGTTGCTTATAAACAATCACAATGATACACCCTCAACTAGGGTTTCTCATCACATATCTTATGTATCCTTCATCCAATTATATTGGACTTATAATCATATCAAGGTATACGATCATATGAGGTCACTTTCAAATCACCTCTAAATCAAGCATAGAGCACCATGGCCGTGCTACCAAGAACGGCCGTGCGAGGGGAAGCTACCACGATCGTGCTACCTTGCATGGTCGTGCAAAGGAAGTTCACCTCATGAATCATATTCAAGTATGAATTCTATTCTCTCATTAGGGATTAGGGTTTCACATACCATTTCCCTTCTTTAGAATAGGGATTGCATATAGCATCACCCTTCATTAGGGTTTCATATCACATTGCACATAATTAGGGTTTATGTTCATGATTAGGGTTTCATGATCTCTCTACTTAAGGATCATACCCTTAAAAACCACATGAATCATATTCTTATAGGAATTCATGCTATCATCATCTCAACTTGATTAGGTCATATCAACCCTTCAATCGAGTTCATACAACTATGATTAACATAGTGTACCAAGTCATTGATCCTATAAGCAATTAGGGTTCATCCCTTAATTGGCACTAACCACTTAGGTACTAATAGGGTTTCAACCTTTGTACCTTCATTGACTATCATTACTAATCATCATTGGATCAATGGATCATTCATCATCTTGATTCTCAAGATATTCAATCACATTGGACCTCCATTACATAAGTATCCAATTGAATTAGGGTTTCCAATGTTGATTCCTTCAATCATTGAATTCATGGAATCAATCATCAATTGGACCTATCCTCATACTTTAATTGAGTTTAATAGGTCAACCTTCAAATGATTTGACCCTCAATTGACCCTCAATTGGTCATCAATTAGGGTCTGGTTCAATTGAATTAGGGTTTGGAATCGATGATTCATCAACACTAATCAATACAAGATTGGTTACATTGAAACTATCGAACCATCATTCAAATTGAACATGACCTGACCCCAAACGGTCTTGAGGTCGTTTGGATGACCACCAAACGGTCTTGAGACCGTTTGTCCATCATATCATCAATATACAAGTCAACCAATTAAGGTTTGGATCATTGGATTGATCACCAAATCAGCAATTGATTACACTTCAACTTAGTGACATTGGATCTTCAATTTCTTAACCATACTCAACCCTAGACATCAAAACGGTCTTGGGTGACCCCCAAATGGTCTTGAGACCATTTGGATGAGTCCCAAAAGGTCTTGAGACCGTTTGGCTCATCCAAACCTTGGATTCTAGTGAAAAATCATCAAGGTTTGGTCTATCGAGTTGATCAACAAATCAGCACTTAAATGCAATATGATTTGGTACCTTTAGACCTTCAATTAGTCAATTATACTTGACCCCATACCTCCAAACGGTCTTGGGGTGACCCCCAAATGGTCTTGAGACCGTTTGGGGGATTCCCAAACGGTATTGAAACCGTTTGGGCTAATCAACCCAAAATCTCCAATTAACTCATTGGAATTTCAGCACTGTTTTCAATTAGGGTTTTCCCAATTGAATAGCCTTCAACTCACGATTCCTTGGGAGTTAATCCCTCAAATTTGGTGAGTCATTATAACACATCATTAGGAACAGTAATCCCAAACAGTCAACCCTTGGTAAACGCACTCAAACTGTCTTGAGACCGTTTTCCCAAAACGTTCAATTAAATCAGATTGATAATCAGCACTTAATCCAATTAGGTTTCCCTAATTGATTAGCCTTCAAATCACGACTCCTTGGGAGTTAATCCCTAAACTTTGGAGGGTCATTAACCAACATCATTAGGAACAGGAATCCCAAACGGTCAACGCTTGGTCAACCATCTCAAACGGTTTTGAAACCGTTTTCCCATACAAGTCTAGTTAATCAGGTTGAAACTCAACATTTAATTCAATTTGATTTGCCTAATTGATTGGCCTTCAACCTACGATTCCTTTGGAGTTAACCCCTCAAATTTGGTGGGTCATTATCCTACGTAATTAGGAACAAAATTCCCAAACAGTCAATGCTTGGTCAACCATCTCAAACGGTCTTGAAACCGTTTTCTCCCAAACGGTTTCAAACTGTTTGCCTTTAAACGGTTTGCTGAAACCGCATAGCCAATCAAATTAAAATGATTTGGAATAGCTATCAAAACCGTTTGGCTTGGTACATTTTTCTTTGGATAAGCATCTAGGATGATGTCATCATCCCCTTCCTTCGAACAACCAAGAAAAGCAACCATTCTTGATGGAAATTGCAGCAAAGAAACAAAAGTGTATCAAATTGAAGAAAACAATCAACAAAGCATAGAGAATTGATGCAATAGCAATGATTATGGGTTTAAGTTATAAAACCCGCCTCCAATTGAGCTCCAAATCTCCAAGACCACGGCAAAAATGGTGGATGAAGCTCTTGCAACTCCCCCTAGGCTCGTCCTTAAGCTTTTGGATGAAACAGTTGGCTAGGGTTGAAGAGGAGATCGAAATAAGAAGGAATCCATAATTTATTTTCGATTTCCACCATGGAATCAAGATGAATGAGGGTTAATAAGCTTACCAACAGGTTGGGGCTCGTCCTCCTGTTTCTCCTATGTCCCCTTGAGCTCATCCAAAGCAAGGGAAGAAGAGAGGGCCGAAAAATCCTTTCAATTGATTTGGAAATGAAGTTTTTATAAAGGAAATTGAGGAGAGAGAAAGAATTTTTAATTTCCCTCCACTCTCAAATTGGTGCCACATAAACCCCCTCACTCCCTTGTGTACGAAGGCACCTTACTTTGCCTTTAATTCTCCTTCATTATCCTCAAATTAAAAGAAAAGTAAATTAAGCACCTTAATCATATAATAGTAATATCCATAATGTGAGTGGATATTACTTTCCTTTATAATAAGGTGAGTGGAGTTTCACCTCCTTTAGATATTTTCGTGCCTTATCTATGCAAAAGGACGTCTATCCTTATTCAAACTCAATCAATAACATTTTGGTGGAAGACCCTTTAATTAATATATTCATTTTTGCCCTAAATTGAATTAGGATTTCAATTAGGATTAAATCTTGATTATTTTAATATCAAGATTCTCTCTCCTCCAACTTAATCCAAAAGAGGTGCCCCTCTCATTTTATTTGCTCTACATGATGCCAAGAAACATTAGGTACCTTATTGAAGTGATAAATTACATATTGCACCCTAGGTTTTGGGTAAATTGCATATTACACCAAAACTAGGTTTTCATGCACGTATATTGCTTTATCAGCTCTTTCTTGGTATTTAGGCTTCCATAAGCCATACCTCAGCATAATTTTCACTCTCATGATGATTCAAAACATGAGGAACATATTATCATGCACAATTTGCACTTAAACCCCTCAACTTGGGTAATTTGCACATTAGTCCAAAATAAGCAAACATTGCTTCAACATTGTCCAAACATGACCAAAATTGAAACATAAGCTCCTCATGACCCCTAATTACTTTTCACAAGATATTATTAAGCATATAATCATCTTTCTTAATCAAAACACCTAGGGTTAGAGTATAACCCAGGTCAGGGATGTTACAAATTATAAACCCCTAACAAGGATTTCGGCCCCGAAATCCAGATAAAGGAAGACAGATGTATTTCATTCATCATACTATCTAATCTTCACATATCATCTCCTTATTATGGAGAAACCAAAAAGCTTTGTTCAATAGAATGTGTTTCCTTACAGGATTCTTATAGAATCAACACACAAGACACATGCTCCACTGTCCCCTTATCATAGACTGTGGAGTCAACTTTGTGTCACATAACACTTTTCTTGTTCATAGAGACATCTCACATTCCTTATTAATATCATGTTTATGCAAAGCATAAACCCCTAACATATGATGTTCATATCATTTTATATAATCAGACTGATTTCATAGTTGACCACTCTAGGTAGCCAACCTAAACCATCTAATAACTCTCAGATACCAGAATCTCTTACCTTGGTATCAGTCACATGTGTTGGGAACACATCACATTCTCATATTCCTTTCATTATGAGGCATTACTTGTTACATATGTCTTTTTCTTGGAGCCAAAGTCCAAGATAAATGATACTTTTCTAAGTATCACTCACATGAACATATTTATCTTATGCACATCAGGTGTCCTAAGACCCACTTGATTGCCATGTCCCTGAAAGGAAAGAAAACAAGGATTCATATTCCTCTTATTATTTCATGTATTTTTAGCTATTCATGAACCATTTACTCTTTATCTCATCTTAGGTTCCTTGCCTTTAGCATTGGAATTTGTAAGGATGATTACATGTCATTATCCCTTTCTTTATTATTATCTAGCATGTTTATGATCATCTCATGATCTCATCACATTTCCCATGTCCTCATTATGGAAAAGATCTTTATTATGCTGGAAACATTATTGAACAAGGTCCATCTCCCTCATTCTTATTATTGTCTTATGAGGAGTACATTTTTAGTTCCTCATACAACATGCTCATCTGAGATTATCTTAAGCTTCTCTTTCTTATGCATGAGATATGACACATTTATTCATTCCAGATTTCTGATTTCATGATACTCATTAGATTGTCTCAGAATGACTACTTGATCAGAGCAATCAAAAAGACAACAATCTAAGAGTTTCCATACCCACTTTATCATCAATAGTTGTATACCTGGCCACGGTTTACAATTACTGTGATCAAGTAGTATGCACTTTGTCTAATATCATATTCCTTGCTTTTATTATAAGCATAAAATTTAACATCCCTGGATTTTATCCAGGCATCTCTTCTATACCTCTTCCTCTTTCATAGAGGTAAGACCAATATAGAGCATTTAAAAGAATACTGAACAAAATTCAAATTCTATTTTTCATCATTTCTTCCCTATATAGCAACCAATAGGGAAAACAAAATCAACAATCCTTTTTTTTTCCTATAACAAAAAGGGTTTAGTGTACTCGACATGTACACATTAATAGCATACCTTTTCCTCATATCATGGTCTTATTAGTCTTATTACTGATGCAAAAACTAAGCCATGGGATCTTACAGGTGAAAGGTTAAGACCTTTGCACTTACTTAATGGCTACTGCCCTGGTACACTAGGCATTTGTTGCACTATTAGTACCAAAAACTTGGTTTTTCAAAACCATTAAGCAAATGTCTCTAGAATTATAGAGACCATTCCCTACTTCTCAGCTTATTGCCCTTCCTTGAGCACTGCCATCATAGATTTATTATCTGACTAAACTCATGGCAGAGTCTACTTTCTTGCCATAAGTTAATCTTTTCCATATTTTCCCTTGTTCCAACATGACTAAGTCATTCAGGAACTCTTTTAAAGCTCAAGCTTTGTGTATTAAGGACTGATAACCTCGATTGTAAGGCTAGTATCCAGTCCACTTATATGCATTACTGTTGCCCCAATCTGCCCAACAAGAGCATGATCATAGGATTCTCTATCCTGATCAGGTCTTAATGGGGATTCTCAGGCACTCATTCTATTCTTGCCTGATCCCTTGCACCTCTTCTTGGTGCAACAACATTGCTCCCAACAATGTGTTCCTTGTATTCTCCAGTCATTTTAACTTTTACCCTTTCTCTGCACAAGCAGAAATCATTATAGGGTATACTGGAGGACACTATCACAGACTCGATACCTTAGTCCTATGTCTCTATAGACTCAGCGAACCTAGAGCTCTGATACCACTAATTGAAATGACCGTCTCGCGAAAACAGGATTAACTAATGCGGAAGCGAATTATTTGCAGCGGATTACTGAAAATTTAAAACTTTTTGCAAAGAGATCCATTCACAGGAAAACTCTTTAACCATGAACCAAAGTATTCCAAATTCATCCTGGTTCACAAGTACACAACCTGTACCATTCCTTTTCAAGGATTACAACATTGACTACCCTGTTAACAAATATACACAGGCAGTATAAAAACTTCGAGGCACTAAGCCAAAACTAAGATTGATACATTTAAAACTCCGAGGACCTGAGAGTACAGAGACGACACATAAGACTACTATCTATATGACTAGACAGAAAATATTTCCACCTGAGATTTTATTGTTATCCCTGTTGTTGCTGCTGCTCTTTCCCTGTTCTAGGGTTTCTGCTCTGCCTTCCATGCATACCTAAAAATGTTTCACACGGGGGTGAGACAATTGAAAATTGCCCCAGCGAGAGATATAACTCTCTGCCAAAAACATTGTTATTGCAGTTTATCAAATTAAAACTGAGTAGGGGTTACTTTTACATTATCAAGCATAATTATTCATCATAGAATAGAATAAGATAATCTCCATTCTCAAGGAGGTCATTGCATCTACCCATGGTAGATAAGTAATTCATCTGTCTACTTTGCAGAGAATATAAAGAAACATAATTAACATTTATCTACTAAGGAATGCACAAAGAAATGCAACATTAGCCAATGAATCTCCGTATTCAATCCTTAAGCAAACATGCTATACGGCTGATTACATTTTACAATCACACTTATGCTCTGAGGAGATGAGATATACCGCTCATACTCCAACCGACCATTACGAAATCGCCTCGGTACCATACATAGGTCATCAAAAGAGTGGGATTCTTATGACCTCATCTGTCTCGATCAGTACGAGACCACATGCAGGACATCTCGTGTCTCTGCTAACTAGCTCGCCAGGGTATTCTGGCACCTTCGCTACAGAGTTACAGCGTCAACTGCACTCTCAACGCCAATCGAGAGATTTCTTGTTTATCTCCTCGATCCGACATTAAGTATCATTGGGAGATTCATGATACATCCATCCCGAAATATTCATGAAGAATTGAGAGGTTTATTGTTTACCTTCCAACAATCTCTTCAAGAGGACATAAGGATATTTTCTCCCATTTACCCCCACATATTCAAAATATGTGCTCCAGGTTTTGCCGCGGGCACCCGTTTCACCATCACCTATTCCTGACGATGATGGATCTATGGTCAGAGCACTACATGAATAGATTTCACTTGATTTATTAAGTACATTCTCATATTCTTTTAGCATCAGCCAAGTTCTCAAACATAACTTATTACAACAATGCTATAAAGAGACATGTACTACTTTTATCAGATATTTATCCGTCTTTCAAAGAGCCTGGGAACTCAGTCCCTCATTTCAATACTGGGAATTATCATCCCTTCACTTTCTCATCACCATAATCATATGGTTCTAGGTATTCAAACCCTTAACTCATCATTGAGCATTATTATACCTTTTTCAGGTAACTATCACCTTCAGGTCATCTGACCAAGGCATTCATGATACTTGTTACACAAGCATCACACCTGGCTCACAAGGCCATGAAATATCTTGTCACCTCTCACTAGGTAACAACTTACTCATGTGACTCATAAAAGTCCATGCATATTGCTTCTTTTACTAAGCAACAACAACATTAAGGCACATAATGCCAATCAACATTTATTATATAAATGTCACAGCTCACACTAGCTATATACATCATCTCATAATATCTGTATGGTTATTAGGCATGATAACAGTCATACAAGATATTCATCACATCATGTGATGCAATAGTAACACCATTATTCCTCTACCAGGAATTAGGGTTTACTATCAAATAGGGCTTATCATTCCCTTTACCCAAATTATGGTTAGGGTTCCCCATTTCTCATTAATAAAGATTTCATGATCTCATTATCTGTCCAACCCTTAATACATTATCCCATACCTCTGGGTCATTCAAGGATATCATATTTGATTATTCTAGAACATTACTTTCATCATATAGCATTAATGATCATCAATTCAAGGTATGAGTTTATTTCTCATCCTTATCATGGTATGATTATATCATACACATCATTTGGGCTTAACTCCATTCTCAAGGTACATTAATTAACACACATCAAGGTGTAACAACTCATTACATTTCATTGTAATAGTTGCATAACACACTTCATATGTTTCTTACCCAATTATATTGGATTTGAAGTACATCGAGGCATATAAACCCTAAAATGCCGAATGTGATAACTATCATATCTTGATGTATCACTTTCTCATCATTTCAAACTCTGTTGAGTTATCCATATTATCTTGTATTAAGGTATTTCCCTCTTAATACATTCCATCACTAATCTCTTACCTTTAGCATCTAATGCAAAGGCCACACATTAGAATTGTACAGCTATCTCACATGACATGGACTTATCTTAGTTTAAGGCATGACTTTATTATAAAGTTGCTTATAAACAATCACAATGATACACCCTCAACTAGGGTTTCTTATCACATATCTTATGTATCCTTCATCCAATTATATTGGACTTATAATCATATCAAGGTATACGATCATATGAGGTCACTTTCAAATCACCTCTAAATCAAGCATAGAGCACCATGGCCGTGCTACCAAGAACGGCCGTGCGAGGGGAAGCTACCACGGTCGTGCTACCTTGCATGGTCGTGCAAAGGAAGTTCACCTCATGAATCATATTCAAGTATGAATTCTATTCTCTCATTAGGGATTAGGGTTTCACATACCATCTCCCTTCTTTAGAATAGGGATTGCATATAGCATCACCCTTCATTAGGGTTTCATATCACATTGCACATAATTAGGGTTTATGTTCATGATTAGGGTTTCATGATCTCTCTACTTAAGGATCATACCCTTAAACACCACATGAATCATATTCTTATAGGAATTCATGCTATCATCATCTCAACTTGATTAGGTCATATCAACCCTTCAATCGAGTTAATATAACTATGATTAACATAGTGTACCAAGTCATTGATCCTATAAGCAATTAGGGTTCATCCCTTAATTGGCACTAACCACTTAGGTACTAATAGGGTTTCAACCTTTGTACCTTCATTGACTATAATTACTAATCATTATTGGATAAATGGATCATTCATCATCTTGATTCTCAAGAGATTCAATCACATTGGACCTCCATTACATAAGTATCCAATTGAATTACGGTTTCCAATGTTGATTCCTTCAATCATTGAATTCATGGAATCAATCATCAATTGGACCTATCCTCATACTTTAATTGAGTTTAATAGGTCAACCTTCAAATGATTTGACCCTCAATTGACCCTCAATTGGTCATCAATTAGGGTCTGGTTCAATTGAATTAGGGTTTGGAATCGATGATTCATCAACACTAATCAATACAAGATTGGTTACATTGAAACTATCGAACCATCATTCAAATTGAACATGACCTGACCCCAAAAGGTCTTGAGGTCGTTTGGATGACCACCAAACGGTCTTGAGACCGTTTGTCCATCATATCATAAATATACAAGTCAACCAATTAAGGTTTGGATCATTGGATTGATCACCAAATCAGCAATTGATTACACTTCAATTTAGTGACATTGGATCTTCAATTGCTTAACCATACTCAACCCTAGACCTCCAAACGGTCTTGGGTGACCCCCAAACGGTCTTGAGACCGTTTGGATGAGTCCCAAACGGTCTTGAGACCGTTTGGCTCATCCAAACCTTGGATTCTAGTGAAAAATCATCAAGGTTTGGTCTATCGAGTTGATCAACAAATCAGCACTTAATTGCAATATGATTTGGTACCTTTAGACCTTCAATTAGTCAACTATACTTGACCCCATACCTCCAAACGGTCTTGGGGTGACCCCCAAACGGTATTGAGACCGTTTGGGTGATTCCCAAACGGTCTTGAAACCGTTTGGGCTAATCAATCCAAAATCTCCAATTAACTCATTGGAATTTAAGCACTGTTTTCAATTAGGGTTTTCCCAATTGAATAGCCTTCAACTCACGATTCCGTGGGAGTTAATCCCTCAAATTTGGTGAGTCATTAGACCACATCATTATGAACAGTAATCCAAAACGGTCAACCCTTGGTAAACGCACGCAAACTGTCTTGAGACCGTTTGCCCAAAACGTTCAATTAAATCAGATTGATAATCAGCACTTAATCCAATTAGCTTTCCCTAATTGATTAGCCTTCAAATCACGATTACTTGGGAGTTAATCCCTCAAATTTGGAGGGTCATTAACCAACATCATTAGGAACAGGAATCCCAAACGGTCAATGCTTGGTCAACCATCTCAAATGGTTTTGAAACCGTTTTCCCAAACAGGTCCAGTTAATCAGGTTGAAAATCAGCATTTAATGCAATTTGATTTGCCTAATTGATTGGCCTTCAACCTACGATTCCTTTGGAGTTAACCCCTCAAATTTGGTGGGTCATTAGCCTACATAATTAGGAACAAAATTCCCAAACGGTCAACGCTTGGTCAACCATCTCAAACGGTCTTGAAACCGTTTTCTCCCAAACGGTTTCAAACCGTTTGCCTTTAAACGGTTTGCTGAAACCGCATAGCCAATAAAATTAAAATGATTTGGAATAGCTATCAAAACCGTTTGGCTTGGTACTTTTCTTTGGATAAGCATCTAGGATGATGTCATCATCCCCTTCCTTCGAACAACCAAGAACAGCAACCGTTCTTGATGGAAATTGCAGCAAAGAAACAAAAGTGTATCAAATTGAAGAAAACAATCAACAAAGCATAGAGAATTGATGCAATAGCAATGATTATGGGTTTAAGTTATAAAACCCACCTCCAATTGAGCTCAAAATCTCCAAGACCACGGCAAAAATGGTGGATGAAGCTCTTGAAACTCCCCATAGGCTCGTCCTCAAGCTTTTGGATGAAAAAGTTGGCTAGGGTTGAAGAGGAGATCGAAATAAGAAGGAATCTATAATTTATTTTCGATTTCCACCATGGAATCAAGATGAATGAGGGTTAATAAGCTTACCAACAGGTTGGGGCTCGTCCTCCTGTTTCTCCTAAGTCCCCTTGAGCTCATCCAAAGCAAGGGAAGAAGAGAGGGCCGAAAAATCCTTTCAATTGATTTGGAAATGAAGTTTTTATAAAGGAAATTGAGGAGAGAGAAAGCATTTTTAATTTCCCTCCACTCTCAAATTGGTGCCACATAAACCCCCTCACTCCCTTGTGTACGAAGGCACCTTCCTTTGCCTTTAATTCTCCTTCATTATCCTCAAATTAAAAGAAAAGCAAATTAAGCACCTTAATCATATAATAGTAATATCCATAATGTGAGTGGATATTACTTTCCTTTATAATAAGGTGAGTGGAGTTTCACCTCCTTTAGATATTTTCGTGCCTTATCTATGCAAAAGGACGTCTATCCTTATTCAAACTCAACCAATAACATTTTGGTTGAAGGCCCTTTAATTAATATATTCATTTTTGCCCTAAATTGAATTAGGGTTTCAATTAGGATTAAATCTTGATTATTTTAATATCAAGATTCTCTCTCCTCCAACTTAATCCAAAAGAGGTTCCACTCTCATTTTATTTGCTCTACATGATGCCAAGAAACATTAGGGACCTTATTGAAGTGATAAATTACATATTGCACCCTAGGTTTTGGGTAAATTGCATATTACACCAAAACTAGGTTTTCATGCACGTATATTGCTTTATCAGCTCTTTCTTGGTATTTAGGCTTCCATAAGCCATACCTCAGCATAATTTTCACTCTCATGATGATTCAAAACATGAGGAACATATTATCATGCACAATTTGCACTTAAACCCCTCAACTTGGGTAATTTGCACATTAGTCCAAAATAAGCAAACATTGCTTCAACATTGTCCAAACAGGACCAAAATTGAAACATAAGCTCCTCATGAGCCCTAATTACTTTTCACAAGATATTATTAAGCATATAATCATCTTTCTTAATCAAAACACCTAGGGTTAGAGTATAACCCATGTCAGGGATGTTACAAAAACTCGTCGAATTCAACTCCCTTTCTCTATCTAGACTTATATTTCATATTTTCATATGTATTTTTATTTCAATTGATTCATAATATGTGTGAAGACTCTTGTTATGTTATTATTGTTTGTTTCATAACATAGAAAACACTATAAGTATTACTTTAGTAATATAAAAATTAATCTACAACGAGTAGACAAAAATAATGTCAAGGATATCTTGTTGTGGCTGCTGCTGTATTTCAAAGCAAAAGCCTTTAGTCCCACATTGCTTGTTCTGGAGACTTTTGTCCTATTCGTATATGGCTGCTAGTCCATGTAATATTTGAGGAATAAAATAGGATGTAGGCTTTGCACGCGCATGGTGGGGCAGCCCAAATGGGTTTGGGCCGGTCCGGTCCGGAAACCCTTTAATTGGATGTGTCGGCGCACGTCGCATCCCGTGTGCAGGGGGGTGCAAATCTGGCCTCCTGGAGCCCCTTGCGTGGGCGCGGCCCCAACTTGGTTTTATCCTTCAGTTCATTGAACCATTTTTAACCTGAGCCGCAATGCAACTCTTCGTTTGGATGCTTCCAAATGGCGGCCCAGTTTGCAACCGCAACGTAACTCTTCATGCACCTTTTCTTTGTTACTTATACTTTGTTCTTTGCTATCGTTCAGGACAGTTGAACAACGTTTCTCGTTCTCTTCTTCCTCGCTTCTTCTCCTTCAGTCTGTCCACTGGAAGGATGATCAATTGCCTTTCGCTCGTCGTCGTGACTGCATGTGTGCGCTTCACGTCGGCAAACATTGTTGGATCCTGGGAGAGTAGCCGCGCAAGAGACTATCGCACAGGCGCTCGCCGTCGAGTACCATAGAAATACTCTTAAGGACAGTTCTCTCTGTACGCCTCAGCGTATCTCTGGTAGGAGCTTTACTGTTAACGGGTTACACCGCGGTTTGTACCCTATTATGAAATACAATCTTAAGAGTATTTGTTTCTCTGATGGATATTAATATGGAAGATTTTGAAACCCCCTTTACGCCTGTGACGCCATCAAGTAATAACAACCAAATTGTCACTGTTTCTACTGTTTCGCAAACACCAATCCCAGATGTTACGAAAATTGAACAGTTTAATGGACAACAGTATAGGCGTTGGCAAGAAAAAATATTATTGCTTTACAAGTTTCTAATGTCTCGTTTGTGTTAACTGAACCCAAACCTGAAAATGATTCTGCTGATTGGGAAAAAGCAAATCACATTTGTTGACATGTGATTCTAAGTACTTTATCTAATCAACTGTTTGACGCCTACTTTCCAATTAAAATTGCATCCCAAATTTGGGAAAGTCTGAACAAGAAATATATTCTCGAAGAGGCTTCTACCCAAAAATTTACTATTGCAAATTTCCTAAATTTCCATATGACTGAAGATAAAGAAATCACAACTCAAATTCATGAATTTCATATTTTACTTGATGATTTGAAAAATGAAAAAAATTGATCTTCCTCAGTCTTTTGTTGTGGGTTCTTAAATTGAAAAACAACCTAGTTCTTGGAAACATTACATGAACAATTTAAAGCACAAAAGAAAGACTATGTCACTGGATGATGTAATAATACATATCTGAGTTGAAGATCAAAATCATACTAGAGAAAAATCTGAACTGAATAAATAGTTGTCATGTACTGCTAATTTTATTAATAATGAAGTTAAAGAAAATAAAGTTTCTACTGATCAGTCTAAAAATAAATGGAAAAATAAGAAAGGGAAAGGAAAAAAAGAATAAATATAAAGGAAACAAAGATATTAATAAAAATAATATGTTTTGCTATGTTTGTGGAAAACATGGTCATACTTCTCCTAAATGCAGGCATAGGAAGAAACAAGCAGTCCAGGATTCGAAGGATACATCAACCAACATTATCACGGAGGACGTATTTGGGGCATTTGTCAGCCTTGTCAGCATGGGATCATTCCACCAGAACGATTGGATCATTGACTCAGGGTCTAGTCGCCACATCAGTGGCAACAGAGATGCTTTCGTGACCTACACTGAGGTAGGGCAGGAGGAACATCAGGTTGTCATGGGCAACTCTATTGCTTCTCATGTGACTAGAAAGGGTAATGTCATGATCAAGATGACTTCTGGAAAAATTCTGCTGATCAAAGATGTGTTGTTTGTCCCAGATATCCGTGTTAATTTAATTTCTGTTTCTCAACTTGTTAAGTTTGGGGTGAAAGTGTCCTTTGAATCAAACAAGGTCATTCTCACCAAGTTTGGGGACTACCTAGGCAAGGGTTACTGCTCTAATGGGCTCTTTCTTCTGAATGTACCAAACTCTTCTGCTAATGAAATAAGTACTTCTGCTTATATCGTTGATTCTTTTGATATATGGCATAATAGATTAGGACATGTTAATTTTAAATACTTACAACGCATGAAATCTTTAGGTTTACTAAAGGATATTCATGGTGTTGTTAATTTAAATATTAAATGTCAAATATGTGCTGAAACTAAATCTACCAAGAAACCGTGTCCTCAAATTTCACAAAGAAATTCTGAATTACTAGATTTGGTACACACCGATCTTGGAGATTTAAAAGGAAATCTATCTAGAGGTGGGAAATGTTTCTACATTATTTTTGTAGATGATTTCTCACGATATACAAAATTATATTTACTACATTCAAAGGATGAAGCTTTTGGAATGTCTTTTAAATATAAAACAGAAGTAGAGAATCAACTTAATAAGAAAATAAAATGTCTTCGCTCAGATAGGGGTGGTGAATATGATTGTTCTCCTTTTAATGATTTTTGTGTAAACCATGGTATTATACATGAATACACACCTCCATATTCGTCTCAATCAAATGGAATTGCTGAACGTAAAAATAGAACTCTAAAAGAAATGATGAATTATATTTTAGTCAATTCAGGCGCATCCAACAACTTGTGGGGGGAATCGATTTTGTCATCTTGTTTTCTTTAAAATCACATCCCTAGTAGGAAGACAAATAAGACACCATATGAATTATGGAAAGGTTATCCTCCTAATTTGAAATATCTCAAAGTGTGGGGGTGTCTAGCTAAAGTCTTATTAACTGAGCCTAAGAAACGAAAATTGGGATCTAGAACCCTAGATGGTGTTTTTATAGGTTATGCTCAAAATAGTGTTGCATTTAGATTCTTGGTTATTAGAAGTGGCAACAATGTTGTAGAACCTAATACAATTGTTGAATCTAAAAATGCTAGTTTTTTTTAACATATCTTTCCTATGAAAACTCCCTTAGAAAACTTATCTAATCCTTCAAATAAAATTTTAGAGGATATCCCAAGTACATCCAATTCTAATGATGTTTTAGAACCTGATGATATAAAACCTAGAAGATCCACTAGGATGAGGAAGGAAAAGAATCTTGGTGATGATTTCTATTCCTTTATAGTGGATAATGACCCTCAATCTTACAATGATGATATTAGTTCAACTGATTCATCTTTATGGAAGGAAGCAATTAATAGTGAGATTGAATCTATATTATCTAATAATACATGGGAACTAGTGGATCTTCCACCAGGCGTTAAACCCATAGGATGTAAATGGATATTTAAAAGAAAATTGAAAACATATGGGACTGTAGATAAATACAAAGCTCGTTTGGTTGCTAAAGGATATAAACAACAAAAGGATATTGACTATTTTGATATTTTTGCTCCTGTAACTAGAATCTCTTCAATCAGGATTTTAATTGCTTTGGCATCTATTAAGAAATCAATTATACATCAAATGGATATTAAAACTGCTTTCTTGAATGGAGATTTAGATGAAGAAATTTATATGGATCAACCCGAAGGTTATGTAGTTCTGGGAAAAGAACATATGGTATGTAGACAAATCAAATCTCTCTATGGCTTGAAACAAGCACCTAAACAGTGGCATGAGAAATTTGATAAGGTAATTGTATCATATGGATTCCATATAAATGAAGGAGATAAATGTATATATTCTAAAGTCGATAACCAAGGTTGTGTTATTATATGTCTCTATGTAGATGACATGCTTATTTTTGGCACTAATATTGATATTATAAATAGTACAAAAGACTTCTTGGCTTCTAATTTTGACATGAAAGATGTGGGTGAGGCAGATGTTATTTTAGGAATTAAACTCCTTAAAAATGATGATTGCATCATGCTATCCCAAGAACACTATGTTGAGAAAATCCTCAAAAGGTTTTAAATGTTTGATTGTAAACCAGTTAGTACACCTTTTAATTCTAATTACAATCTTAAGAAAAATAAAAGTATTAGTGTTCAACAAGTCAAATATGCACAAGTAATTGGAAGCATAATGTACTTAATGAATTGCACTCATCCGGATCTAGCATATACAGTGGGGAGATTAAGTAGATATACCCAAAATCCTAACAAGGATCATTGGGATGCTCTACATAGGGTTTTAAGATACCTTAAAGGCACAATTAATCATGGATTGCTTTTTTGTGGATCTCCAACTATGCTAGAAGGATATTGTGATGCCAATTGGATTTCTGATTCAGATGAATTGATCAAGTGGTTACATCTTCACTATGTGTGGAGGTGTTGTGTCTTGGAAATCTTCCAAGCAAACTTGTATAGCTCGTTCCACTATTCTATCTGAGTTTATTGCCTTGGAAAAGGCTGGAACTGAAGCCGAATGGCTAAGACATGTTCTAATGGATCTTCCCATTTGGGAGAAACCTTCTCCACCAGTGTTTATACACTGTGATAATCAAGCTGCCATAGCAAGGGCTAAAAACAAAGTTTACAATGGGAAGAGTAGACATATTCGTCTACATCACAATATTGTGAGGCAGCTTGTATGTGATAGCATAATCTCTATGGATTATGTAAAGTCAGAATTAAATTTGGCCGATCCTTTGACAAAGCCATTAAGTCAAATACTAGTGAGCGATACATCGAGCACAATGGGATTATGCCCATACCTGATGTCGAAGTGATGGATACCCAACCTTCATGAACGGTGATCCCGGGAAGAAGGTTCAATGGGAAAAATGAAGTCAGTGGATGACTCAATGTGTTGTAATAAATGTATCTCATTCTTATGATGTAAACAACAATTTGCAATGATTTAGTTGAATATATTTCTTAATAGATTTCATAGCCATTAATGGTGGTGTATATGCTACAATATATGCTTGATGAAAGTCCAACTATATGAGTGTGGAGTGGGGCCGCTCCTGTTGAGATTTGGGCAGATCTCTAGAGCATTCATGAATTTTCCCAGTAGGAGCATGGCCTAAAGGCGCCAATCCGTAAGAAAGGTATTTGATTTTATGAATATCATGTGAGTAATGTATCTCTAATTTGACAAGGGAGGAATTGGTTCAAGAACATAGTTCCACCAATCTTCTACAGATTACGTACATCTACTCTATGCTTTAGTTCAAAGAACTCAGTTCTACCAAAGCTTATGCATGCTATTTGTTTAAGTTCTTCCATTGGTCTACTCGATTTTTAGTTTGGTTTTGTTTTAAAATAGTGGGGGATTGTTGTGGCTGTTGTTGTATTTCAAAGCAAAAGCATTTAGTCCCACATTGCTTGTTTTGGAGACTTCCCTCCCATTCGTATATGGCTGCTAGTCCATGTAATATTTGAGGAATAAAATAGGATGTGGACTTCGCACGCGCATGGTGGGGCAGCCCAAATGGGTTTGGGTCGGTCCGGTCCGGAAACCCTTTAATCGGGCGCGTCAACGCACGCCGCATCCCGCGCGCAGGGGGGTGCAAATCCGGCCTCCGGGAGCCCCTTGCGTGGGCGCGGCCCCAGCTTGGTTTTGCCCTTCGGTTCATTAAACCATTTTTAACCTGAGCTGCAATGCAACTCTTCGTTTGGACGCTTCCAAACGGCGGCCCGGTTTGCAACCACAACGCAACTCTTCACGCGCCTTTTCGTTGTTACTTATACTTTGTTCTTCGGTATCGTTCGGGACGGTTGAACAACATTTCTCATTCTCTTCTTCCTCGCTTCTCCGCCTTCAGTCTGTCCATTGGAAGGACGATCAGTTACCTTTCGCTCGTCGCCATGACTGCGTGTGCGCGCTTCACGTCGGCAAACGTTGTTGGATCCTTGGAGAGTAGCCGTGCAGGAGACTATCGCACAGGCGTTCGCCGTCGAGTATCGCGGAAATACTCTTAAGGACAGTGCTCTCTGCACGCTTCAGTGTATCTCTGGTAAAAGCTTTACTGTTAACGGCTTACACCGCGGTTTGTACCCTATTACGAAATACATATCTTACTTTTGTGATGACTGATTTAACTTAGCCCCCACTAGTGTGATTTTCTGGTTCGGCAACTGTGTCATACACTTTGCACATTACCGAATCAAAAAAGTTGAATAAGTTAATTGCGCAATATAGTGGTTAAGGTATCCAAGCATATATACTTATTTTCAAAACAACACCGTTGTCTAGCATGTATTCGTCTTGTATCCAATCATAGGAATGTCCCACGAATGGTACGTGTCCACCATGTAATTAGTAATCGACCGAGTACCCAACACATACAACCGTATAGCATGGATTTGGTTGAAATAATTTGACATTGATTCGTTAAATACAAACCATACTGTAATTGATACAAAGTGTATCTGGTCGAGTAAATTTTCAGCTAAAAAAAACAGTATCTGGTCGTGACAAGAGTTTTCCTAGATCCCCCTCAATCCACCTAAAGCTATATATTGATCACAAGCATTGTGTAACCTTCAAATTGGGCAGGGTGGGGTCCGTTTGGGTAAATAGATTATACGCGCGGCAATTGCTAGTGGTGAGTAATTTAGCCTCATGGGACGTCATAAAAGAGGGAACCTTAACAAATTCAGTAGTCATCAATACATAAAAGGCGGGCATGCACCGTTTCTGGTCCACGTTTCCTAACGATTCACACGTATGAGAATAGACTACTTATAGTGGGATAACGACAAAGATTATAAGTTATAGAATTGGTGAACTCCCCTTGGATTAAGATTATAAGTCATAGTATTGGTGAACTCCCCTTGGATTTTGTGGAACACTGGAACGGTTCGGAAGTTGTGATCGGAGGCGACTTTTCTCGTACGGCGCTTCATACCAATTGGCCGCCGCTTACAAAGAAAAATTAAAGCTAGGAACCTAGAGAGTTGAGATCCGGAGAAACACCAGCATCTTTCTTTAGATAGTGGTTTCATTAAAAGAATATGTAAACGAGAACCAAAGGTCCCGCCACGTTACCTCGACACCGACGACCGGATTTTAGATGCGTCGGAATGCCTGCTCCGCTGACTCTGGGGCATGCTCATCTAATATGCCTGTCTATGAAGGTTACGATCCTAACCCGCTGACCCGAACAGCAGTTGGCTGGCCGGCAGTACCTATAATAATTCCCGTCCCGGGCATGATAACAATGCTTGGCTTGCCGAAGCCGCTTCCAGCCGTTGGCTTGCTATATTCTAGAACTCGCTAATACCGAGTAGCATGAGTATCTTCATCATCCGCCCTCTGTGCGACTACTTCTTGGTGATCTATCTATTCAAACGTCCTGCTTGCTATTTGCAAAGGTTGTAATGGAAAGAGTCGTTGTTGGATGAAATACCAACTAGTCATAGACGGGTACAATTATTAATTGAGTGCAGGTGCAAAAAGGAACACCAAGTTGGCACGAATTGGTATTTGTTTTACATCTTATAGAATGTGAGCAAAACTATGGAAGTATTTTTCACACTAGCAGATTTTCTCTGAAATTTTGGCGAACAAGTAGATCTAGAAATTAGTTAACAAACTAGATTAGGAGATGACTAAGTACAAACGATGAGTCTCTCATATTTTATTAGAAGCCCTCACAAGATGTGACTTATGAGGGCAATCGTTGAGGGCGTTCTGTTCTCATTGGTGCAGCCAAACCTTACCAACCACTAGCTAGGGTTCCATTGCCACTGATGACCGATGAGGTTATGATTTCTTGAGCAACTTCAAAAATAATTGATGAGGATGGGGAAGAAATTGCCGGCCTAGAGAGAACGCCACAAGTAGTAGAAGAAGACCATATTGGATTATTGGATGTTAGATGGCTGCTCATAGAAATGCCAGGACATTGATGCCATTGCCCTAAACCAGTTCCAGTTTTTGTCAAGAGAAATCAAAATTCAGACTGGATGATGACAACCAAGTGAAGATTTAATTTGTGGCGACGAAGAAAATGTTATGTATGAGCGCTTCAATAACAACCTAACTAAAACAAAATTAATCTATGTCGATCGACAGTTGAGAAAAGCCATGATAGTTGTTATGGATCCACATTCAAAACATGATTGTATCATGGGCTTTGGATTGGACGTGGAAATCGAATTTTTGAAGAAATAGAAGTATTAATAGACCCTTTCTGATGAGGTCTACAAATGTAAAGATCAACGTCTATATATACATGCCTATATAAGAAAACCACAAAGATAAAATAATGAAGATTGATGTTATGAACGATTTCTTGTTTTCTATTAGATCTCTAAGGAGATAGTGGACATCACAACTAAGCTAAACACAAAGAGGATGAGGACCAAGGCTTTTAGGATCAATGCCTCAGCTATACATCTATAGATCAATTTTGATATTGAACTATATGGATGATGAAGAGATTGATAGTTGTTAATCATCCAATTAAGGCAGGATGGTCGACCAAGGAAGAAAACAACACAAACTAGTAATGAAGAAAACAATGCAGAAGGAGGGGGTCTATACTAGTTATGCATGGAGGGGGCAAAAGTAGAGTTGATTATGTTCATGAAGAGGAAGAAACAAATCTATATTGTGGAAATTATGTACGTAAAGGGTCACCAATGAAGCAAGTTAGCATTGAACTCAAAAAACTATAAGATTCACCACCTTATCACACATGATGGGTTTTGTGTTACTTTGGGGGGAGCATTGACATCAACCCCCTATTATTGAACCAAGAGAACACTATTATAAAAATCCAAGAATATATTTAGTCCATACAAGCGGTTCCAACACTAAGATCTTATTTCTACATAAACTAAAACTCCACCTCGTCATCCCTAATAAACTACCTAAATGTACCTACATAGTTGCAATTAATGTCTAGTTCAACCATAAATGCCACACAATCTACATCTTGCTACTTAACCAAAGAAAATATTTCTTCTCGACTCCATGTGGTGATAAAAGAGGCGATTCAAGTGTCTTCAAGGAATAAATCCAAGCTAGATAAAAGATTTTGAACCCTAACACAACCTCCTATATATCTTGCATGACACCTAGATAAAAGAAGAGGTCTGACTCCAGTGGCGGAGGCACAACTTAGCTAAAGGGTGGGCAACTTGTTACTGCACGTGAATGGGTAGGGCACCAAACACAATATTACATATATTTTCTTTAAAATCTATATTAAAAATACTTTGATCAATGTATATTTTGACAAACACAGGTGGGGCCCGTGCCCACCTGTGCCTCCATGTGGCTACGCCACTGTCTGACTCTCGGCTTGGTTGCTAACATTTTGAAGTAGTGGAAGGATCTCTTCTCATAGAGTTCTCCAAATGTACTAGTGATGAAGGAGATTTAAGTTAAAGAAGATCAAATGTTTATCCAAATAACATAGCTGCAAGGAATGTTGTGAGATGGGAACTATCACCGTCAGGATGCATAGTGGATTTAAAATCACATTGGCCCACTCTGAAGATATTCCTACACAATTTGAGGAAAATATAGACATTGGTAGAACTGCAAGGAATGTTGTGAGATTGGAACTATCACCAACAAGATGCATAGTGGATCTAAAATTGCGTTGGCCCACTCTCAAGACTTCCTACAAAATCTGAGGAAAATATAGGCATCGGTAGAGATTCCAACAACTTCTTCGACACTTCATATTAAAATAGCTATGGCAATGGGCACTGGTTTGTAGATGACAAGCCTCTAATTATCAAGAGATGAGCGAGTGGTGAACCCCTTGAGAGATTCAAGTCAATTGAGGTTCATGTGTGGATTAATGTTTTTGATCTTTCTCGAGAACTATGGGATGAAGACATGTTCAACATGATAAAAATGTATACATGGTACCTATCGAGGTGGATAGGCTCAATTGGATTTTAATGGATTTGAGTATGTTAGGCTCCTTGTACTTATTGTAGTTTCATCAAAACTTCCAAAAACCTTTCCATTGTTTAGTGAAGATGGAGTGGAAGAGTATGAATGCCACCCTGATATCTTTAAGAACTATAGAAATTTTGACCATAATGGAACTAGACGTGAAATAATAGACCTCACGGAAAGAAGAGCTTGGTTCCTAAGGGATAGAAAGAGATAGTGGTGAAGATCATATTTATAAACTTAATGATGATGTGATTGTTTCAATTCTAAAAAAATTCAAGATTCTATGGACATCCCTAATAAACACATAGAGGTTGAGGTAGTTGTCAACTCTCCAAATTTAAATGATGTGGAACTAATCACATCAATCGATAGTATAGATTGAATGGAAGTTCTTTTCAAAATGTTCCCAACTCTAGTAAGAGGTTCAGGAAAAAGATTATCTTCACCTACAAATATATCTAAAACTCAAGAGTTAGCTTACATGTCTCAGTTCCAATTATCTCCTAACTAGTTTCAACATCTACTTAATGACGAGAATATAAGATTAAGGTTGACAAGTCAATAACATATGGAGCTCTCGATTGAGTCTCCATCTTGTTTATTTTGTCTCCAATTAGTGAACATGTTACTGACAAGCTGGTGAAAATAATGACTTTTTGTCTTCTCAGATGAATCGAGGATGGTGTTAAAGTCTCCAACCACTTCCCAAGCACCTGAAATAAAATGAGAAATTTCTTTGTTATCATTTGTCTATATATGGAGACTAGTTTGACTCATTCCTAGTACATCTCTCCAAATGCTTGAACTCTATAATGAAGCACATGTGGTGCTTTTATGGGAGAAGTGTCACTTTATGGTAAAAGAAGGCATCATGTTAGGTCATAGAGTTGGTAATAAGAGGAGTCGAAGTAGACAAGGTAAACATAGAAGTGATTACCTAGCTAGTTCTTCCAACTATAGAGAAAGAAGTTAGCGCCTTCTTTGTCATGCAAGTTTCTATAGGAGATTCATCAAGGTCCCTTTCAAGATAACTAAGCCAATGACAAATATATTGCTCAAAGATGTGGATTTTGGCTTTGATGGAAAATGCATAAAGAATGTTAGTAATTTGAAGGTTTCACTCACATAAAATCCTATTATATGAGCGTCAGATGGTCTCAGCCTTTTCATATCATGTATGACTTGAGCAACTATGTGGTAGGAGCTATTTTGAGTCATCACATAGATAAGAAGAATTATGCCATCTATTATGATTCCAAAATTCTAAATAGCTTAGAGAAGTTATGGAACTATTGAGAAGGAACTTCTAGAAGTTATATATGCCTTCAATAAATTTAGGTCCTATCTCATGGGTTCCAAATTTACCATACATATTGATCATGCTGCAATTAGATATATGTTGACAAAGAAGGACACAATATCCAAACTTATTCGGTGGATCCTTTCTTCTATAATAGTTTGATATCAAGATAAGAGACAATAAGGGAAATGAACATGTAGTTTTCAATCATTTGAGTATCCTTTGTGTCTAAGATGCATACACTATCTCATCGATGAATCTCCACCAGACCATTAACTCACAAATGTTTTGGATGTCTTTCCATGGTATATCAATTTTTTTTAACTATCCCATTGCACGTATTCTCCATTTAGAGTGCACCAATAACACAAGAACGAAATGTATGCACAACATCAAACATTAATATTGGGATGAGTCTGATATTTTCCAACTATGTGTGTATGGTCTCTACTAACATTGTATTCTCAACGAGGAATACTCGTTAATCTTAGAACATTGTTACTCAGGCCCTACTGGGGGGCAATTGAGTTCTACAAATACTATACCAAAAGGTCCTACCTACAATGCAAATTATTTTTACCAATGACATTCAAGGATGCCCATAAATTCGCGTTGTCTTGTGATGAATGTCAAAGGTCTGGGACCATCACCAAGATATCTGAAATACCATTAAATCTCTAAAAAGAAGACAAAATATTCAAAGTATGGGGAGTAGACTACATGAGCCAATTTCTCACTTCATATGACTTCTCTCACATTTTGATAGTTGTGGATTACCTCTCTAAATGGGTATAAGTCATACCAATAGCATTTATTGATTGGAAGCTTGTTATCAATCAATTCAAGGAATTATCTTTCCTAATTTTGGAGTTCCTTGCAAATGTCATCTCTGATGGAGGTTTTCATTTTATGGAATGAAGTTTTGAAGATATATTAACACAATATTGTGTGCATCATAAAGTGGAATCTCCATATCCACAAACAAGTGGGTAAGTGGAGGTATCTAATAGACAACTCAAGGCCATTCTAGAGAAAATTGTTGGTTGCAAATTGAAGGATTGGTCCAATACAATCAATGATGTTCTCTAGGCTTAAAGGGAGACAACTATAAAAGTTGTAGGAAGCAAACATTTCATATTGATATATGAAAGTTGTCAATAAACTATTTAGTATTCTTAGTCCACACTCCAAATGGCTACATAACAAAAGGCGAGAGAAGTTGGGCATCCATCCCTAAATGGCACATAGTTATATATATATATATATATATATATATATATATATATATATGTATATATATACATATATATATATATATAGATAGATAGATAGATAGATATATACATATGTATACATATATATATATATATATATATATATATATATATGAAAATGAAAGAATAAAAGTAAAGAGATAACAAGATACTAAACATGAAGATAAGAGATATATACCCATTTTTATATCAAGAGTATCCATCAACATCTCATTTTAGAGCTTAGAGTCTCGAGTGTAGCGGATCTTCGTTTGGAAACTACAAATTTGATAAACAAAATATATAATGCACTATGAAAAGGCAAGTAAACACAGTTTAAGATTATACTAAAGTTGATTGTCTAGAAACATGATAATAAACAAGAAGTATAAATAAGGCAAAAACACTACCAACATTCTTTATACAAAGAAGGTTTTAGGTTTCTTTATCCATATATCAACATAGCATAATCAAACATGAAATTAGTATTCATAGGAAAAATAGCTCAACCAATTAATTAAGTAGCCAAAACTTGAAACGGGTATATCTTCAAGAAAGCCAATAATATAGTAGGGTTAAGAGATTAAATGTACCTTGCAAGTAGAGTACAATTTATGATCCATGAGTAGATTCTATTGAAGGTCCAACCCAAAGAGGACCTAAGATCTAAGAAGACATAAGAGTGGGTCTTAGATCGGTATTTTTAGCCAACATAAGCATGGTTTTGTGAAAAGTGGATGTTTCCCTCAAATCTACACTTAAAAGGTTCATTTAATAACTTCAATATGTTATGACCGTGTCTCAGCTTAACTGGTAAATTAGGATTTACTTGGATGATTACATGCTTAATTAGAATGATTGTCACTTAAACCTGATTAATGATGGTATATCATTGTGATGTTTCATACCCAATAAAAAACTTCAATCATGATTGTACTTTGAAGGATTAAGGTTTGAGAAGTGTAAACGCTAATAGCCAAAATTAGGGTTTTAATAGTATATAAATACATAATTTGATAGGTATAGTAGTATGGTAAATGATTTTTCATATTTTATATGTAACTTAGATTTACTTGAAATTTGAATATGATACGGACAACTCAATCATGTGTATTAGTGCAAAATATCTTAATATTTGAATGTTCTTTGAATGTGGTTCTCGGTCGAACTGTCCATGCTACAAATTGTTGTTTAGCAGCGTAGTGTTTGATTTTTAATTATTTATTGGTATCTTACAATGATCTGAAATTTTTATTGGATCTCTAATACTGTATGATTTTTGGATGATCTATATCCTTTTAGTAATAGAATTTCAGCAACATTTTTATGACAGAAAATTGTGCTAAAATAAAAGAAAGTCTAAGTAGGGGTTAATTTTCTATTAACCCAAGCATCTCAATTGCTCTATATGATCAACCTAGCACACTAGGAGATCCCATATTTTGTGATCCATTCTAGAGAAACTAAATCCTATAGAGAGAGGAAGAGTTAGGATTTGGATGGTGAAAGTGGTGAAGATGGTGATCAAGGATTTTCTTTTCCTAAAGTTGATGAAACAAGTAAGTTTGTGATATCTACATAGCTTTTCTTAATGATTCTTCTCTCACATGTCAAGATTCTTCCCCTCCTCTATTTTGATTTGAGGTTATGTCAAATCTCTCCCTTTTCACACTCTTTCTCCATAATTCTCCATTTCTAGGGTTTTTGAGTTGGAAGGAAGAAGAAATTGAAGGATTGCTAGGAGTTTGATCTAAATTCTAGAATTTCAAACCTTGGGCCACATTTAAGATGTTTTCACACCTTAGGCGTAAGGACCCTGACCTCTGTTTAGGGCTTATCCTATTTGCTTTTCCTAACCCTGGTGCTTAGTTGTTTGCTAATCACCCTTAGTGGTGATTAGGGTTTGTTTGTGCTTGTTGTGTGTTGAAGGTGCTACTTGCAATTAACCCAAGTCTAGGGTTTGTGGGCAAGCTATCACCTTGAGAAGTGTTCTTCTATCTCTTTGCTTCCTCTAGTGTTGAGAGGAAGGGTTGGGCTCGTTGCTGGAGTTGCTTTGGGCTTGGATGAGCCTTGTTGTGCCTTGCTTGACCTTGTTGGACCTTGTGTCGGCCTTAGGTGTGTCGCCCAGGGAGGTGTGTCGGGCTTGGAGTTGGGGTGTATCGGCCATGGACCTCCCTTTGACTCTTTGACCTCATTTGTGTCACCACTAGTGGACACTTGGCGCTTGATGCTTGCATGTGGCAATGGCCTTGGACATTTAAGGCAAGATAGAGTGGTGGCATTGCCCATGGACAAGTGTCCCTAGGTGGGTGACACCTTGCCTTGTCTTACCTTGGTTTCTCCTCCACCCTCTCCTATATATGTACCTTCTTTCTCTTGCTAAGGATATATTTAGTTCCTTGGTTTCTTTCCTCCTTGGTGGACGACACCTCTTCCTTTGCAAAGCTTGGTGGCCGATCCTTATCTTGGAGTCTTCTTCTTCTTCCTATTGAGGTGGCTGAAGGTGTAGCTTGGTTCTAGGAGCTTGGAGCTTGCTTAAGGCGGGTTACATAACTCCTAACCCTAATCATATTACCTTCTTCTATATTCTTGTATGTTTTCTTATGATCATAATCGGCCATGTATGTTGCTAGATATGGTTCTTGCTTAGTTGCACCTTTAATCTTGTTTAGGGTTTTCTTATTGAGAAACACTCCTTTCCCTCCTTAGTCTAGAGAAGTGAGCTTGAGCTCTAGTAATATGGGTAATACCCCTCTCTCGTTTAAGTTGAGTGGTGAGCTTGTGTTCTAGTCGCTTGAGCAACACCCTCCTCGCACCATGGATTCGAGAGGTGAGATTTTTGGTAGATGTAGATCTATGTTAAGGTTGATCTTAGTGGTTGCCCGAGTTGTGATAGAGGTTGTGCAAAACCCCTCTCTCTTGGTTGTTGAGCGGTGAGCCGATCTTCTTGATCAATCTAGGGTTTGGTGCCCCTGTGCTTGAGGTTGATGACGATCTTGTTGGGTTTGGGTGATACACCTTGGTCTTTGCCTTGTGTGTTGGCCGATAGGATGAGGCTAGCTTGGTTGGACGATAGGCTTTCCTTTGCTGCCCGTTTAAGTTGTACCCTTGGTCGTTGTGCGTAGATGAATATGGTTGTTGGACGATACCCTTGTGTGTTGGGCGTTATGCCTTGTTGAGTGCCCTGCCCGATACACCTAGCTTGGGTAGTGGCTTGGTACCTGAGGTACCTTGAACATTATGGAGCTCAGTGGGCTAGCCTTGTGTTGGGCGTCATGGTTTGGTGGTGATGCCTGATATAGTGACATATGGTAACCCTAGATGTTACTTTGATGGAGGCCGATATGGTGTGCTGCCCTTAATCGATAGGTTCCTTTGGAACGCTTTGATGTCGCCTGAGTTGTGAGTGTGTTAGGTGACACTAGGCTGTGCTGGGGAACTGTGTTTTGACATATGAGTCTTGGGCGTTCGAGGGGTGCGGCTGCTCGATAGGTACCTTCACCCTAGAAGGGCGATAGGGCTTAGTCAATGCTGATAGATAGCAGATACCTGCTCAACCTGTTGCATGATACCCTCTCTTAACCTAGCTGTATGATATGTCTTGGTCTCTAGCTGTACGACACCCTTGGGTGGTGGTCGTTACTTGCTATGGTTGGCCGATATGTGTATAGGTTGTTACTCTGCCCGATGCCACCCCTAGTGGGAGTACCCTGCCCGTCATACTTCTTGTGAGGGTAGTGGGCACTTCTAGTGAGGGTAGTGGGCACTTCTATTGAGGGTCATGATCCACTCGGAAATCCATTTGCTAGATCTTTATCATGCAATCACATCCTTGTTGATAAGAATTATGGTTATGGATCGTGAACCTTTGACATGTTTGATAGTAGTGAGGTGGTTGATATAGTAGAACACACCTATGTAAACATGACATATCTGAACTCTAATGCCATGATACTATAAGTGGTTATGATCACTTTGAATCATGTATATATATATGATGATGAGTAATGTTAAGCTTGGTAGCACACGAGTTTCTTCACATAGTGATGCGACCCATGTCTAGGGTCACAGGTATGAGACATGAACGATAAAGAGTATAATCACCAATGTTGCCCTATATTTGATAACATGATCCTTATGTTAATCCATGATGGCTTCAGTTATCTCTATAATTGTGTATACTAACCATGCAGGTGTTTCATGCGGATGCATTGCCAGGTAAAGGGCTATGAGGTATATATGTTTGAATAACACTGCATTGATGGTCACTCTTGTTGATGATATAGCATGCATCACCTATATAATGTGTTTAGGTCTGAGGACCCGAGTTGGCTAAAGTGCCTAAGTTGAGATGTTATCCTCTGATGTTGAGATCTGGGATTGTGATCCCATATGATGATGATAGATGATGAAATTGCCTTAAGAGGCAGTGGTTTCTTGTGATGAGGGATTGAGATCCCTAGATAATATGATGATGGTAATAACAAGGTAACTTAATGTTATGTATGTGTTACAACCTGGTTGCCTCAACAATCCACTTAAAATATACTAACTAATTACAATGGAACATGTTATGTAGTTTTCCCTGGCCATAGATCCATCATCGTCAGTAGTTGGTGATGGTGAAACAGGTTCTCCTGCGGGTTAACCTGGAAGCGCATATTATTGAATATGTGTGGTTTCTCCTAGCCAAAAATGAGGAGGTTAGAGTGCAACTTCGGTTGTAGACTCAAGATGGTATAAGAGCATGGTGAACAGGCCCATGGCTCAGTGTGATAGAGCATGAATGCATTCATGGCTCAGGGAGCACGGTGAACTGGCCCGTGGCTCAGATATACTAGCGCCGCAACTTGTACCAAGGCAGGCTAGAGAAAGGGTAGCCTGCGGGAGTTGACCCTGTGGCTGAGGCCACTTAAGCATGAGACTACAGTCCTACTTTGGTTCTCGTGCACTGACCACGAGGTGGGAGGTCATGGAGTCCATCTCTTCCATTGACCTTGTATGGCACCAGCTTGGGTTTCGTAACCGAAGGTTGGATTTGAGCGGTACGGCTCACTTCCTCAGGGCATAATAACACGTAATCCAGTTGAATAGTATTTATTGCTTAAGGCAAAACATGGAACATTGGTTGAGGCCTTGCTTGTGTAGTTGATCTTGTTATACATTGCAGTTACTTATATGTTCCTTATGTTATGTGGTAAGATCTTATAAATCTTATCTTGTCAATCATGTTCCATAAAGAAATACTTGGTTATATGCCTTCCGTACATCTTGGTAAGCTCGATGGTAATAACAACCTTGCTCTATAGACTGCTCTTATTGTAGATTTTATCAGTTATCTGTTGTTGTTGCTTTAACCTTTCTGAGGTTTTATGGTTTCGACGGGGAGTTATGTTTCTCGCTGGGACTGTGTGTCTCACTCTGTTGGTTTACAACCTTTTTAGGTGTTCGCGCTAGACATGGTGGTGGTCACAGGGTTGCGGTCGAGCAAGAAGAAGAGCAGTAGAAGGCAAGAGATGGATTCACTGTTATTTTGGTTATTTTGTAGTAGAGTCTTAGAGTCATCCTTGTACTCTCAGGTCCTTGGAGGTGCTTTGACCTTGTTTTACGATGTATAGCTGATGAAGCTTTGTATATCCTGTTGCTGGCCGGACGTGGCCCGTTATGTATATATAAATAGGTGATGAACTCATGAGATGACAAGACAGCGGATCTGTTAAGCTGTGAACACGTATCTAGACTTCTAGATGTTTATATAACCTGTCTTCTTGTAGGACGAGGATCTGAATGTAATAGTTTCTTGGTTTATCTGCTTCCCGAAATCGGTTTTAATTACCCTGTGTTTTTGGTAAATTAGTGGTTTATGATGTTTTCCACACGTTTTCGCGTGGCACCTCGTTGTCTGTGTGATAGCGGGATGTTTCGCCACATTAGGTGAGTAGGTACTTTCTTTGAACAATAGATTGCACAAAATTAGATTAAATCCACTATAAACTTCAATTCTTTTGTATGCGACTACAAACCTAAATCTGCCTTTCAGTTTAAGCTTATGAAAGATGATCTAGAAATAGATTGTTTTCCTATTGTGGTAAATTTCAGATGATAAAATTATATTAATAATGGGTACAAAACATCTAAAATAGAATTCCAAAAGTTATTGCAGAAGTTGTTAGAATATACTGAAACCTAGGGTTTTCAATTATGTCTAAAATTGTTGTTAATTGAATAACGAACTTATGCCTATATGAATCTCCTTGTTTATGAATGATTGTTTTATATGAATGCATAGTAAAAATATGTCAGATACTATCTTGGATTTCATTTGATGTTATCAGTGTTTGCTTGATATCTCAGTAAAGAGGGTGAAACCCTAGATGAATGGAAAGTTGGAAGTTTGCAAATAGACATCATGAAATTCAACTGAAGTGATTCTTGCATCATTTTAAATTCATTTATTCAATGTTATTCTTGATGCATGATATTAAAATGAATGGAATGGAAACCCTATATTAGTTCATTCCAGGATTTCATATATATGTTTGGTTATATGTGAACTGTTATAAGCAGTCCTTATTCAGTGAAAGTTTATGATGCATTAAATCCTTATATGAGTCATGTGATATGTGAATGAGGCAAAGGAAACTCTAAGGATAGGGAATTCAGTGAATCAAGTATTTTCATATTAGTATTTCTCAATATGAGATGTGGTGTTGCTCAATAGTTTAGTATTTGGTACATATTACACATGATCTATGAAATTATTTGTTTACTAGGCTAAACTAAGAAATGTTGATGTGATGACTAAATCGTGAATTTTAAGAGTCAATTAGATATTTAGATGAACTAAAAAACTATAGAATACTTCACAGAAAGGTCTATGTTGTAGGGAGGAAACAGTTTCTCGACCATTGGTAGTCTAGATTGAGGTAAACTGGATTGCACTAGTAGGGTGTGAGGGTCTTGACTGGTAGGGTAGACCGATGATGTCAGTGGTACCTGGGTTACAAGTTGTGTTAATCACCGAATATCTTCGATAGGTCTACTGATGCACAACAAGACAGAGTGCTTTGGCTCTCCGCATGAGTATCCAGGTTCAAAAGAGGTGTTATGATATCCACCTGTGCCCATTAGTTGCCAAGTGCAAGACATGGCAAGGCCCACTGCAGGCAGGGTCTTATTCAAGAGATATGCTTAGGAACCCTGGCATGCTTTTAATCCTTGTATAGTGAGATCGTAGCTTGCTGTGATACTTTCACATGTTGTGGTACACCTAATGTGGGTTCACATCATAATAAAATGAATGTGAGATTAATCAAGTGTGTGTGGTTATCGATTTATTCCTTGAAATTTTCTAGTGTAGCTTGCTAATTGTATGTTTCTAAATTATAGTTTCCTTTGTGATTGATCAAGAGTTTCTAGTGATTGATTTACTCTTTGTAGTCTTCTATAGTAACCTTCCATACATATGTTTGTGAATGAATAGTTCCTTTATAGCTTCTTACTATTCTAGTTTATATTTAGTTTCTCAATAATAAATCTCTAATTATCTATGTGCTTTAAATTGTTTCTTTGAAGTACTCATTCACTGAGTGAGTAGGCTCACCCTTCTAATTATCATGTCGTATGTACATGAAAGTATGAGAAACAAAATAAATGTTTACTTACATATCTTTACTATTGAGATAACACTAAAGTAATCGAGTTTTAGTTTTCCTTGTAAAGTTGTTTATGTAATGGAATGTGAGTAAACAAAGAGTCTAAAATATCAACAAAAAAGTTAAGGGTGATCTTTATATTATATTTAATTCTAAACTTATGCCCTAATATCATGATTAGTGGAAATATGGGATGTGCTAACATGATATTTCCATATGCATGCATCTCTCAATCATTATTCATAATACATCAAGCAAACATTAGATCCAGATGAAACATCCAGTATGCATGAGTCATATGATAAGGTCATGTTCTGATTTTAAAGTACCATGATCATGAATTTAAAATAATATTTAGAGTTATGACATATGACTTCATGATCTAGTCATAAAAGGGTTTTTTAGTTCACAATCATGAGCTTTGAACATAGTATAAAGGGAACAAACTTGGTTAAAAGAGTATCAAACACCACAAAGTTTACTAATGTCAAGATATAGGTCCATACACAATTGAAATAGTCATTCTGCTACATTACATCAAGGCAAGTAATGGGAAAAAGCCCATATATATGCTCAAAAGATGAGTTTTTAAGATCTAACGTGGAGAACATGGTATTCTATTACAAGATATATGTTAAAAAGGGAACAAAGCACATCATAGTTACTTATTTTCGGAGTTCAATCTTTCCATAATGATAGATTAGGACAAATTTGCATATAGGGTCAAGTTGCCTCATATAAGCACATAAAAGGTCCAAGTTTAGGTCATGATAGGCCAAGATAAAGTGAAAATACATGTAGATGATCTATACCATTAGGTCATGTTTTCAAAGGAGTAAAACTTACTGATTTGCATGGATATAAGGTCACATGTCATTAAAAGCACAAGAATAACATGATAGGACATTAAACAATAGTCAAAAGTCCTAAAACGAAGTAAAAGGCTACATAAGAGAAACCAAGCTCAGAATTAGGTACATATAGTGGTTTTAAAGGAAAGATGGCATTCTTACGATCAAAATGACATATTACATCATTATATTCGAGCAAGGGATCTAGGAAATGTGGGTTTTTGATTAATCACCCTTACTTAGGGGTTTTTGGAGGTTTTTACCTCTGTTGGGCTGAGAGCATGCCGTGTCGGAGGCAGGCTCCGTTACTCTTAGGCCACATGGGAGAGGGGAGTTGAGGTTGGACTAGAGGTTGTGTATCGACCTCTGTAGTTCAATGGTGCTTGCTGGTGATAACAAGCGTTGGCGTGTGGTCAAGGGTGTTCAGGAGTGAATGGTAATGACCCAATGAGGAAACGATGGTTACGAGGGACTGAGCATGGCATTGACATGCAAGCGAGAAAGTTGTAGGCCTGAGGATAGTGTGGCACTCTGAGATTGGTTGCACGGTGCAAGTGTGACAGACAGAGAGCATAATGAGAGAGAGAGAGAGAAACAGAGGGAGAGAGGGTTTCAAGAGAGGGAAGATACAAGAGAGAGGGAAAGGATCTGGGCAGGATGGTCTGGATCAGATGTGTCATGCATCATCATCAACCTTGCATCTAGGGTTTACAACCCTAGGTAAGTGAAGGTAGCTAGATTAGGGGGTGATGGAGGGGGTTTTAGGTTTGGAGTGTGAAATGGAAAGGAAGAGAGGGGTTTGTTGAACAAAAGGGTGGTTCTTATATGTGTAAGGGATGAACATGGTGGTAGCTAGGACTTGTCAATGACAGGAGGCCATTAGAGGTGGAAAATAGAGAAATGGCAGAGCCTACCAACCACATCTTGAGACTCTGGTTTCCCCATTGGGATCGGCCGTGGGTCATGAAGCCAGAGGAGGTGCAAGGACCCTCATGGGTGAGCGCCTATCACAGCAAAGCAGCTCTGCTACTTCTCTATGACAGTGGCTGATGTGAGGAAGGTGATGGTCTCACGACCATCCAATTCACTCACAGTAAATGGACACTGATCCAATGACCCTGGTGGCCCGAGGTTGAGGGAAGGTGTGAAATGGAAAAGGAGAGTGAAGGGGGTATGGATGACCTTGCTCTCTCTTGGGCCAGCTAAGCCGGCCCAAAATGGGTTGGAAATAATAGTTCAATAAAGCACAAATAAGGTTTTCGAATCAATATAAAGGACTGTGAATAACTCTCCCATCCTAGCTCCCATTTGACCAAAAAAAAGTTGCTTTGGAAACGTGGGAATGTCCTCCACAACATGGATAAAAGAACATGGCAGAGTTATGTACATAGATACAATCAAATATAAAAGTAAGATGGAGCAATGTGATCAAAATGAAAGCTAGGTGTTTAGTTAATATGAGTATCATCCTGAGGCATATGCACATAATATAACCTAATTATGAATGAAAATGCATTGAATCATATAATTGAGGGCTAGAGTGGTAAAGTAGTGAAAAGTTGAAGTAGATGGCTTGTACTTGAGGACTATGAGAAAAAACGTTAGCACAAAAATCATGTCACCTCCCTATTGTATTGGAACGCAAAGCTTGGTGGGCCATTAAACAGTTGAATATCCATCGGAAGGAAGCTGATAGGAATGTGCATGTACAGTTATAAGAGCTTGAGTAACTCAGATTAGTAGCATATAAAATCACACTAATGCACAAAGGGATAACAAAGTTATGGAATGATGACCATGTGAAGATATACGACATACAAGTTGTAGATCAAATTCTGCTTTTTAACTCACAACTCATACTTTTTCCAGGTATACTTCAATTGCACTAGTCTATACCATACATCATAAGGAACATACCCCCATATGACTTTCATAATTTGAAGTGAGAAGGATGACAAGTTTGTGAAGAACAACCAACATTTGAAAAGACACTTTACCATGGAAGACATGAATGTAAAACTACCTCTCTCTCTCTCTCTTTATGCACCTAATGAAACAAATAGCTAAATTCATGTGTTAGGCAAACAACATAAAACACTAGTGCTTATCAGGAAGCAACCTAATCATCACTTTATTTTTTCTTTCAATTTTATATTGGATTATGTAAATTCGATAACACACGAAAGATGCAATCTTAAGTTTTGACAATTTTCTTTTATATTTTAAATGAAGGATACCTTGCTAATGGAAATGTAACAATATATCATGTCTAAGTAGACCTCCATCTCATATCTAGAGTTTATTAGGGATGAGAAAATTTCTATGTTTATGATGGAGGGTGGGTGGAACATATTCTACTTTCCCCCAACACCTATCAATTTTTGAATTAAGATCTTGCATTTCATTGCATAGTGAAAATTTCCAAAATTGTCCTCTTGTAAAGTAACTAAACCCAGGAACTAGCCAGAATTGATTCAATTTCTTTGCATGCTCATCATCTAACCCCTCTTATTGGAGAAAAAAATCCCTCAAAAGGAACAATTTTTTAGACTAACCAATTGGGTAGAAATTACCCAATGTGTCATATGAATCTAATGTCAAGTTTCCTTGGAAAAGATGGCAGGCATGAAGGGAACTGAGAGGGATAAAACATATCATGCTTCCTATTGACTAGTGAAACAATTCACTCACTTCTCCATACTATCATGATTTGAGTGTAATATGACAAGGAGAACAACCTGGTGCCCAAAATTGTAAATCAAATTGCATTTTGATCTGAATCCTCTTCTAGGCCTCTTCCACCATATTCTTGCATTATGTCCACCAAAAAGAAATAAAAATTCACAAAAGTTTTATAAACTCTAAATTTTATTTGTCACACCCGGTATCTTTTTCCTTCAATCCACTTATTCCATACCCCTCTGATATGTAATAGGGGTGTGCAATCAAAATTAAAATAAATATGTCAATATGCACATGAGAAAATAAGTGTTGTGATATATGTATCTGCACACAAAAGATTCAATCTTGAGTCAAATAGAGGAGAGATTAGATCCTTCCTTCCATATCTCCATTCATTTCTTTTATACTTAACGGAACAATGATTTCCGGAAATCTTACCACTCTTCTAAAAAACCTAGTGTCAAGTCATGTGCATACTTGTTGTTCTACACATCCCTTTGAACTCTCATGAAACTCCTAAACATGCTTGATGTTGGGTTGGTGGTGAGGAAGTGTTCTTGCAAAGAAAAATCAAGGATAGAGAGAAATAAAGACGTGATCTACGATATAAGAAAGTTCAGCAGCTTCGCCATATTTGATGGTAATGAAAATAACATGATGTGAGGATGAGGCAATCACATGAGTTAAAACTATAAATTTGGTGAGTATTTTGGATTTGATGTTACTCAAGGATGAGCAATGTTTCAATTTGAGGTGGTTATGAATGAATATTCATTATACTTTTGTTGCAATTCATAGACCATTTGTGTATTTAGATTTGTATATTCCCTTAGACATGTATTCATCTATTCCTGTTTAGATTTCATGATAATTTTTAAGGATTTTGATACTTTTATTTACTCCCCTTGCATGTTTGGAGTTTTATCTCTCTATAATAGCCTTACTAGTTCAGCCTAGGGGGTCTCACTACCCTTCCAAAGGTGCAAGTTGATAGGGGGATGACTCTCATGAGGAGCGGGGTTGTTCCCCATCCCAAAACGGATTTTGGACACATGTTCAAAAGGAAAATGATCAAAAATTTTGGTTTAGGGCCACAATTGACCACCTTGATTGACCTAGTAATGAACCTCCAATGGTCAATGCCTTTAGATCAAGCTTCACTGATCGAACCCCATCTTCATCGACCTTCCAAGAAAAACCCATGATCGGTCACATTCATTTTCCTAGTGATCAAGTGATGCACTATGTTGTATTCTCTTTTCAAAGGCTTTTATTCATTCATTGCATACATTAATGTTCATTGTGACATTATTTATATATCCCACCCCATTAGTGAAAAACTATGACTCTGATATTGTTTCCTAATGGCCTAAAGCTAAGAAGGTTGATCAACAATTTAAAAAATTTCTATATACAGTTAGGAAACTTCATATCAGCCTACCACTAGTTGATGCTCTAGAGAAAACTCCCTCTTATGGCAAGTTCTTGAAGGACATTATCAACAAGAATAGGAAGAATGCTAATTCCTATGTATTTATCTTAAAGTAGGAAGTTAGTGTGTTGATGCAAAGGAAATTGTCATAAAAAGGACATGATCCAGGTTGTTTCAACATACCATGCTACATTGGCAGGGTCAATTTTGGAGATGCACTATGTGATTCAGGGGTAAGCACCAGTCTCATGTCATTTACTACATTCAAGAAACTGGGACTCAAAAGAATCAAGAAAGAGCAACATGAAGATCCAGTTGGTAGATAATTGTGTAGTGAGGCCAATATGCATCTGGGAAGATGTTCTTGTGAAGGTTGATAAATTCATATTTCCAACAGGTTTTGTCATAATAGAGATGCATGATGACTATGAAAATCAACTACTCTGATGAAGGCCTTTCCATGCTACATCATATATCATTTTAGAGATGGGGTGAGGAATATTGACACTAGGTATCCAGGATGATTGGTTTGAGATAAAGCTACCTGATTATCAACCATTGGACAAGGAGAGGGCACAACGCCACATGATGCAGTAATTGGGCAGTCATGTGTGACTGTTCTTGGGGAAACCATTACTATACATTGCCCATGTCTTGACAAAGGTGGACAAGGGTACTCTTGTTGTTGATATAATGGAACATATGAAGTAGATATCTCTGACATTGGATATATAGAACCATGATGATCCAGAGGAGGAGGAGGAGGAGTACCCGATGACAGTTTCAGATGTGATATCTTCCATAATGACACATGCATATCCATAGTCACCTTTATAAGCTTGTGTCATGAATTTGGTGGGCGACTGCACTCATGACCATTCATCGAAGGAGAGCGCCTTGTTCCTAAAGACTTTGTCATGCTTCTACACAAGACACTATGAAGATTTGGGATCATCACCACCACCATTAGTCCCATCCCTACAATGTCCTCCTAAATTGGAATTGAAGCCACTACCACCACACATGAAGTTTACATTCATGGTAGTAGACAACAAACTCCCCCCGGGCTCTTGTTTTTTAGACTCCTCGAATTGTTTATTTCGACATGCTATGTTTTCTCTCCCATTTCTAGTAGGTTGATGGGTCGCACACCTAGCACACACATTTTGGCCTTGCTTGTGTATCTAACATTCCAAATAGGTGACCTAACAACCACCGCCCGACTAAAAATATCAATAGTCACCCTAGTATTGATGATGCCCCATCCACCCTCCTTCTTAGGGATGCATATTGTTTCCCATTTGTCTAGGTGTAATTTCTTGCCTTTGTGTTCCCATAAGAATATCCTTCAGATTCTATCTATGTTTTTAAGGACCGTGTTTGGGAGTGGGATACATGATAAGTAGTAAATGATGATGGGTTTGAGGGAGGCATTATGGGATATGCATCATGCTATAGATATATAGTTGCATTCCCATGCGTTGACTCATTTGTTTAGTTTGTTGATGATCAGGTTCCATGTTGTGCCTAGTAGCCGAGCTTGAGTGAGTGGGAGTCTGAGGTATGTGAATGGAAAAGTTTCACGTCGACATCCCAGCATGCGTGTGTATCTATCCCTCTCTATTGGGTTGACGTAGTCGCTTATGATGGTGGATTTGACGAAGATGATTTTTAATGCATCCCTATTTTAGGGCGTCATCCCGTGCCTTTTTCCATGATAATCACATCTAAATAGTTTACATTACAAGTTATTCCCCTCAAAGTGATCTTTTTTGATAACTGCATTTATGTCTCCTTTTGTGTGTATTCTAGGGCACTTATGCATGCATTGATGCATGGGAGAGAGATGAAGGACGTCTATGGGGTCTTTCACCCCAAGAATGGATATATCTCTTCCTCGAGCTTTCCTTGGATGCACAAAAGCAATTCAAAGAAAAAGGAGGCTAGATGAATAAGATGAAGTAAAGATCAACACCAAAAAGCTCAAAAATGGCTGTGGTACATCCACAATAACCGTGATAATTTATGCACAAAGAGATCCAAAATCAACAAGGAATGGGCTCAATTTACACATGAATGGGCACGACTGTGGAGCTCAAAATGACTATGGTCACTGAAGATCCCACAGATGTGGCCCCCAGAATGGTCATGGCCAGCACATTCCAACTCGCCTGTGGCCATCACCTTTCATGTTGTGATTTATAAACAAAGATTCCTAAAATCAATAGGGAAGTGGTCCATTTTACACGTGAATGACCATATTTGTGGCCATCACCATGACCGTGGCCCTTAAGGACCACCTCGCCCGTGGCACTCCCCATGCCCGTGGTGAACTAAAGACACGACAACCTCCAAGCTGCCTCACCTGTGTCCTCCTCCAACACGGTTGTGGTAACCCACACGACCATGGTACCCCCTACCCACCACGACCGTGGCACCCCGCCATGGTCGTGTCCACCATACATACTTATCCTTTCCACTCCACTTCCCACCTTGGCTATTCCATACCCACGACCGTGCCATGCAACCCCTACCATGGTCGTGGCATCTCAACACTACCGTGGTGACCACCTAACCCTATCCATTTTCACCATTGTTTTTCCTACTTTGCCCCTACTTACCCTAGTGCTTCCCCACCACCTATATATAGATAGGTGTAAGCCACAACACAAAGGTTACACTCTCCCAGCTGCCACTACTCCTCCCTACCCTCTCTTGAGCATTCATTGCATTCCCCTTACATTTATGCTCTCCATCCACCATTTCCACCTCATTTCCACCATAGAAACCTAGTTTTCTAGGTTTTACACCGCAACCTCCTTCATTTCCATGCCCATCATCCACCTTGGAGGAAGGAGGTCTCCCTACAAAGCTAAGAGGTGAAGAAGGAGGATCTAATTTGAGCTCCATGGAGTCATATCCCCATCTTCTCATTTCTTTTGCCTTTTCTTTAATGATGTCTAGCTAAGCCCCTAGTGGTGGGCTATTTGGGGTTAAAATGTGACTTTGATACCATGTTGGGGGAGAATAATTTGTAATGAACAAAATTTCATTCTATGATGATTGCCTTTACTTCTATCTCATTTCCCATTATCTTGCATGTGGTTTTTTCTCTTAAACATAAATTGCTTACTTTGTGATGTTTGATGTCACTTAGCTTCTAAGAGTAATTGGAATGTATGTCGCAATATTAGGAATGTCTCCTAGATCCATTTAGTGGATCCCTAGCCAGCCCTCTTTGTTCCGACATACATATCCCTTCTTCTACAAGTGAGTGTGAGATCTAAGTGGCTAGTGTAAGTATGATTAGTGCAACTGCTTAGAGCTTTCTAAAGGCTAGATGGCTAGTAGCATGAGGTGAAAAACCCTCATCTCTACTCCCATTCATACCCTTGGCTGACACTTGCCCTAATATCACTTACCCTAGAAACCTAAACTTGACAAGTAGTACTAGAATTACACCTAACCCTAGTTCTCCAACTAGTAGTATAGGGTACATTCTAATAGCACTTGCCTTGTTGTTTGGTTTGGTAATCTATATTGAATTGTGATTATTGCTTGCCATGTTGACACCCCCAAACTAATATCAAATCACATTCCCAAATGGACCACTTACCTAATCCATTGCTTGAAACCCACACTAGTTTAGCTTGGTTGACTTTGTTCCTTCTAGCCAATTGCTTAGTCTTGCTAGTTAGGGTTAATCTAGATTCCTGCTTGCTCTAGTGTTTAGCTTAGTTTTTAGCTGCTAATTGCCTTACTAGAGTAGTGGAGATCATCTTGCTCTTGTTTAGTTGAATGCTTCATCTAGTTGTTTAGACCTAACTTGATAAGAATAACCTAGTTTTTGGAAATCTAGTTTTCATTTTGCCTTTACTTGCTTGCTTTCTTGCATAGTGTAATCAAACCAAAACTCCTTTTAAACCCTTCAACCCTAGTCTTCACTTTAGGAATGTATCCAACACCAACTAAGCTCTAGTTCCCCCTCTATCCCTGTGGTTCGACCCCCTTTGCTTACCTCTCATCTATGTTATAACATGATCTCGTGCGCTTGCAGGAGCATATTTTAGTGTTGTGAGTGAACCTAGTTAGGGGAACCTTATAAATTCGAAAGATCATATGTGCATGCAAAACCGCACCAACACTACTACAGAAATATCTTATAACGTCACATTTAGAGGCGTCGGTTATTACCAAAAACCAACGCCTAAACCCTACAACGTCGGCTAATTACAGAGACCGACATCTATATTTGAAGACCAGCCAGACACGGGTATTGCTTTTTATTTAGCATCAGCTCCCGATAATGAATCAACGCCTAAAATAGCCCGCCAAATCCAATTTTTTAAGTGAAAAAAAATTACCCCCAAAGTTTCACATATGGCGTCGGGTTTTTGACCTAATAACCAATGCCTAACAAAAACAAAAATTACCTCCAAAGGTCGTCAGTTTTTGTGGAAAAACCAACGCTGATAAGGTTCCGCACGCCGTCCCCATAAAAATTTTTAGGGTTAAGATTGTCCAATGGACATCGGGTTTTTTTGGCAACCGACGCTGATGGGTAATAGGTGTCAATTTTTTAAATAACTAATGCCTTTGTTAACTTAATAACCCTTGTGTGATCAGTCGAGAAACAAACTACCCCATTCTCTCTGTTTCATCGCCGCGAGCCCCCACCCGAAGCTGCTGCACCCCCTGCTCGTCGCCGCCACCTGATCAAGCCGATCGCTGCTCCTCACACTGCCGCTGCCGCCACCCCCTGCTGTGTAGCTTCTTCCTCCCGCCCGCTCACTCCTCACACTACCGCCGTCGATGACAGCTGCTCTCTTCTTCCTCCACACCGTTGACAGGTAGGCCGCTGCTTGTTCTTCTTCCTCCACCTATTCTTCTTCTTCCACCTCTTCTTCTTCCTGCTCCCTCCTTTCCAAATGGATAAAAGCAAGGGACGATCGACCTGTGGGTTGGACACGAGTGGTTGTGTTGGCCAGCACAGCCGTGTTGGCTAACACAACCATGGTCATGTCCATCCCACAGGTCATGCCTTGCTTTTATCCATTTGAAAAGGAGGGAGTAGGATGAAGAAGATACATTTGCAATTGAATACTAATGCTTGACCTAATTCTATAAATGTTGATGCATGTTGAATTAAGATATTAAAACCCTAATAAACATTTCACCATAATCTTGAATTAACTATATTGGTGAAATCTTGTGATCAATCTATCTAAGATATTAAAACCCTAATGATAAATCTCTGATTTTGTAGTGATGTGTCACCCTAACATCTACATGAATCCTTGTTGAATGATGTAGATTGATGATAATGCATGAGCTAGTTTGAAATTTTGAAATCATTTATGAATCTCTCCATCCTTAGGTCATACTAATTTATGTGTAATCTTTATCTTGATGATGAACATGCATGGGCACTCAAAATGTTGAAATCAATGTTATAGAATGACAGCACATGTATTTGTTGGCCTAGAAACTCGTTCAAGATTAACTCATTAGAAGTAAATCTTGGATAGTCCCCAGTTTGGGACTGTTCTTGAACACCTAATCTCACTTAAGATGTAAGTGTATAATGTGTATTGGGTTTTCAAGAAAATTTTGGTAGCATTTCCCCATTTGTTCTCTAAGTACATATGTACTTAGAGAACAATGGGGAAATGCTGCCAAAATTTTCTTAAAAACCCAATACACATTATACACTTACTAGTGAGATTAGGTGTTCAAGAATGGGATAGGTGGTACACATTTATTATATATAAGAATGACAACACATGTATTTGTTAGCCTAGAAACACGTTCAAGATTTACTCATTAGGAGTAAATCTGGGATAGTCCCCAGTTTGGGACTGTTCTTGAACACCTAATCTCACTTAGGATGTTTTAACCATTAATTATATATAAGACCTTAAACCCTAAAGTTTTAACCATAAACCCTAATCTTTTAACCCTAAACCCTAATCTTGTTCTAATATATACTTGTTTTCTCTTTGATCATAGAATGGATAGATCATGGATGTCCATTCCAAATCGTTGCACCCCCGAGTTTATTTCTAGTCTTGACCAATTTATTAGATTTGCCGAGGAACATAGGAAACAACCTGGAGATAGGTTTTACTATCCATGTAGGCATTGTGGTAACAACTTGAAAGTCAACACTGGTGACGAAATCAAAAATCATGTCATGTGCAACGGGATTGTACAAGGCTATACTGAATGGCACTGGCATGGAGAGATTTCAAACCTAAAATTAGTGGATGTTGATAGCAGTGCTTGTGTGGAAGAAGAAATTGCCTTCGATGACGTAGATGTGAATGAACCAGTTCCAGTAGACATCGTTGATGCGATGCTGGATAGTTGTGAGGTAGAGCACACCGATCCACCTCCCATGTTTAGAAACATTGTGCATGATGCTGAGATACCGTTATACACAGGTTGTAAGTTTACGAAGGTTAGCACTATGTTGAGATTGTATAAACTGAAAGCTAACAATCGATGGAGCGATAAAAGCTTCACGTCATTGTTGTTTTTGTTGAAAGAAATTCTTCCTGAAGGAAATGAGCTGCCAATCTCAACATACCAGTTAAAGAAATTGTTGTGCCCAATGGGAATGGAGGCCAAGAAGATACACGCATGCCCGAATGATTATGTATTATTTCAAAAGGACTATGTGGATTTGAAAGATTGTCCAAAATGTGGTGCGTTAAGGTATAAATTGATGACTTCAGGGGAGTCCAAAATTGGTTCTCCTGCCAAGGTGATGTGGTATCTACCTATAATACCATAGTTTCAATGCTTGTTTGCCAATCCTATAGATGTGAGGAATTTGAGGTGGCATGCAAATGTTAAGAAAAATAATGATGGGATCCTACGACATGTGTCTGATTCCCCACAGTGGAAAAAGATTGATTTATTGTACCCTGAATTCGGTGAAGAAGATAGGAATCTAAGACTTGGGCTTTGTACAGATGGGATGAATCCGTACGGGACATTGAGAAGCCAACATAGCACTTGTCCAGTTATGCTTGTTATATACGATCTTCCTCCCTGGTTGTGTATGAAAAATAAGTACATTATGTTGTCATCTTTGATATCGGGCCCTAAACAACCTAGAAATGATATCGATGTTTATCTTGAACCTATGATTTATGACTTGAAGAAGCTTTGGGGTGAAGGTGTGATGACCTATGATGCTTCACAAAGAGAGACATTTCATTTGCACGCTATGTTGTTTTGCACTGTGAATGACTTCTAACGTATGGGAATTTGTCTGGATATAGTGTCAAAGGATCTAAAGTGTGTCCTATATGTGAAGAGAACACTGATTCAATATGACTAAAACACATCGACAAGACTGTATATATTGGTCATCAAATGTTTCTTCTAAAATTTCATATGTATCTTAGGTTGCACAAAGCACTCAATGGACGGAATGAAGAACAGAGTGCACCTAAACCTATATCAGGGGAGGATGTTTATGAAAGAGTAAAAGACATCACCAATGAATTTGATAAGAGATCACAATGTATGATGGCCACACGGAGTGACAAGTCTTTATTCAAGAAGAAGTCAATATTTTGGGATCTTCCTTATTGGAGTTCTTTGACAGTCAGACATTGTATCGATGTCATGCACGTTGAGAAAATGTATGTGATAGCGTCATCGGTACTCTGTTGATTATACCAGGTAAGACTAAAGATGGGATAAAATCCAAAATGGACCTACTTGAAATGGGAATAAGGACAGAATTAACATAAGTAATTAGTAGCGATCGGAGAACATACTTACCTCCCGCTTGTTACACGTTGTCTAGAAAGGAGAAGAAAGCTTTTTGTGAATGCTTGGTAAATGTTAAGGTGCCACATGTTTACTCATCCAACATCCATACATTGGTATCAATGAAAGATCTGAAGTTGATAGGTCTTAAATCTCATGATTGTCACACTCTAATGCAACAAATATTTCCCTTGGAAATTTGATCTATATTGCCAAAGCATGTACAGTTTGCAATCACCAGACTTTGTTTCTTTTTCAACAGTCTCTGCAGCAAAGTTATTGACCCTGATACTCTCGATAAATTGCAAAGAGAAGTGGTTGTTACCCTATGTCAGCTTGAGATGTATTTTCCTCCTTTGTTCTTTGATATCATGGTACATCTTGTTGTCCACTAGACTAGGGAAGTGAAAATGTTGGGACCAATTTTCTTGCATTGGATGTATCCCTTTGAACGATACATGAGCATTTTTAAAGGTGATGTTTGAAACCATTATCGGCCTGAAGGGAGTATTATTGAGGGTTATGTGGCGAGAGAGGTAATGGATTTTTGCAATGACTTTCTGAGTGCTAATGACGCTCCTGTGAATGACAAGAATATTGAGGAGCATTTTGGCAAAGGAATTTTGGGATCACGAGTGAAAGTAATCAACCGTGAGCATTTGGAGCAAGGTCACTTGTATATTTTACACAACATTGACGAAGTGAGTGTTTATATCGAGGAACATACCAATTTCATCAAGAGACAATATCCTCAATCCAATTCAATATGGCTTGCTAGAGAGCATAACAAGACATTTATTAAGTAGTTTGAAGATAAAGTCTTACATTAACTATCTCAAACACCAGATAATCTTACTGAAACCATCAAATGCCTCGCCTTTAAACCAAAATTGAATGTTATGTCTTATGAAGGGTTTGACATAAATGGATTCTCATATTACACAAAGCATCAAGATGACAAGAGTGTTGTCTAAAATAGTGGGGTCACCCTTCAAGCATCTTCATTGTTTTTTGCAAGTGCAAAGGATAAGAGTCCATGTGAAGCTAAAATGTCATATTACAGTGTCATTGAAGACATATGGGAGTTTGACTATTTAGATTTCAAAATTCCGCTCTTTAAATGTAATTGGGTTGACAACAACAAAGGAGTTATAGTGGATGAATTGGGTTTCACGTTAGTGAACTTTGAAAAGATTGGCGAGAAGGGTGAACCATTCATATTGGCATCACAGGCTAAACAAGTATTTTATATCGATGATCCTGCAAATGATAAATGGTTGGTTGTTCTTCATGGTAAAAGACAGTTCATTGAAGATCCTATAGATGAAGAAGAGTACTATGATAAGTATGATGACTCCAGTCCATTCTCAGTTGGGTTGCCAACACCACCAAACATTGAAGCTGGGGATCACAATGACTTGTATGTTTGCGGGGATCACAATGAAAGATTGTTAATTGATAAAAGATCACAATATTAGAGGCATGAATGTTTATATTTTCTATATGTTTTATTTTTCTGAATGTGAACTTTACAATGTGAACTTTACAATGTGAATGTGGACTTTACAATGTGAATTACTTTACAATGTGAATGTGAACTTTACAATGTGAATGTGTACTTTACAATGTGAACTTTACAATTAGTGTTACTTACAATGTGAAATTTATAATTTGAATGTGAACTTTCAGATGGCTGAGCATTCCCATGATGACTGTGCTGATGATCACGGTGAGGGTGAGCACGTGCTTGCGCCGCCTGACAATGTAAGTTTTAAGAATATATCCCTAAGGTTTCTATCTATATGTTCATTTATAATTATATCATGTAAGTCTGTTTTTATCAAATTTTAGGTTGCTGATGTACCCCCTGAAGAAATTACAACACTTGATGAGTAGCAAAAGAAAATTGAGAAAGTGAGGGGCAATGGACCCAAATTGGCTGTGGATTTCGATCATGTAGGAAATCCATATGGAGTGAACCGCAACTCATTTATTTCATATCTTGGGGTTCTTACTCACATCCATTGTAGTCCTATCCTAGAATCTTGTCATAAAGTTCCTAAGGGGAGGAAAGACCACATATGGAAGGAACTATGCGTGAGTTATTATTATTTGTAATTCTATTTGTGTAGATTACTAATTTTTAGGATACTAGTTAATAGCAATTTTGTTTAATTTGCAGAGCATATTTGACCTGGATGAAAAGCTGTGTCATAAATGTGTGATGCAACATTGTGCGAGGGTCCTAAGGAACTATAGGATCAATCTCACCCGAGATTACATACGTGATGTTGATAAGAGGTTCTTGATTGATTTCCAATTCAAGACATTGATCACTATTTCACTAACTCTACACTAATAATTTTTGTTTGTATTATCTTTAAAAAATAAATTTAGGCAGATGGAAGCCACAAAGCAATGGAACTACTTGGACCCCAAAGACTGGGAGGAGTTTGTTACCCAAAGAAAAACATATGAATTCAAGGTATTAAGTACCACTCCCAATTTAATTAATATATGTTTTTATGTATTCACCTATTCAAGATTAACCTTTAGTGTTACTAACCAAATCAATGTGCTAACTAACTAAGCCCTCAGTGAGGCGCAAAGAGCAAGGCGTGCACTGAATGTGCACGACCACACAATGGGTCCAAGAGGATATATAGGCATTCGCCAAAGACTATAGGCTGAGTCTGCTCAGCCTACTACTACTCAGGAGACTGCAGAGTCCTCTACTACTACTCCCGCACCTCTGCCTTGCCATGTTATGTGGATAGCTGGGAGGCAAAACAAGTAGGGAGACATAACGAAGCCCGCAACTGCTGAGGCGGCTGCAAAAATGGTAAAAATCAACTCTTAGAGCAATCAATCGATATTGATTATTGTTATGTTTACTTACTAATTTTTGTTGATGGTGATTAGCGGGAGCTGCACAGGAAGAGGAAGGAAGGCAAGTTCATCCCTCAGGGCACAAGGGATGAACTGACAGTTGCTCTAGGTAACCTAACGCATCCTGGACGTGTTCGGGGTGCAGGCGTTGGTGTGGGTATCAAAGCGTTCTTTGGGCCATCCCAGTGCAAACCTATCCCAAAAGCGGGACTTTCACAAGATGAGGTAATCTATTTTTATTTTAGACTGTTATTAGAAAGGGAATTCAATAATCAGAAGCTAGTGTTTCTTTTATCCATGTATAGGTAGATTCGTTAATTGAGAAGAGAATCCAAGAAGCAATGGCGAAGTGGCAGGCGTCTCAGCCTGTCACTCAGACAGTACCTGTGGCAGGCCACTCTTCTCCTACTATAGAAGTGGTTGGGAGTAATCATGTAGACCCACCACCTGGCACATCCTCTGTAAGTATTTTTATGACATAATAGCTGGTCTGTTCAAGATGATATGTTTGTGTATATATGCATATAACATTCTTTACATAAATTTGTAGGGGTTGAAGCCATGCTGACTAAAAAGTCAAGAATATATCATTGCAGAGGCATCGACTTACCCACCCCTTAAAGGGTGCATGTTTCATGGGTATCCAGTACTAGATGGTGTGGTACGTGTGAGTCTGATACATGTATTCCCCGACTGGCCGGATCTTGCACTGCCTCATGCATACCCAGATGCTGAAACACTTGGTGAGGCAGTAGGTGGAGTGATATTGTGGTTCGAAGTGGATGTCCTCTATACTGATATTGTATGATAAATTTCCATTACTTTAATTTGTTAGTGTGTATAATATATGAGTCAATTGATCTGAAATTATATATACAGGTCAAAAGGACGAGACCCGCTACATATCAGCCTCCACCTCCTTGACTACCAAGTTGGCTTCCAAGGGACCTACACGCCTCGATAAGTCCTAATTGTAGGGGTGTGACAGTATAGATCGACAAACATGCTACAAATTGCCCTATAATTGTTACTATTCTGGGGGATGCTGCAGGTAAATCATATGATAATAATCTATTTATACAAGTTTAGCATACATATTAATGCATACGTAATACAAGTTCTGCATACGTATGTATTAATGCATAGGTATTAATGCAGGCCAATCATATGAAAACAAGATATTTATACAAGATATTTTGGAGTTGTTTAGTTATCAATGGCTGAACACATCTATGATAGAGCTATGGATATGGTGAGATCTTGTTTATTGGATGTTCTAGGCACTTCTGGGAGATAGAGTTGCATCTGAAATGTTGTGTATTGAGGTGTCTACCATAGGAGATTGTCAAAACCACTTTCTCTGAGAGTTTTCATTAGTTCTTATGATGTTTAGATTGTTTTCTCTCTCTTCATATCTACATTTTATGGTAGAAATCATGTGAGACTAATCCCCTTGTTCCTTAGGCCCAAGAGTAGCCTAAGTATGCATTCTATTTGTCTCTTATGAATATATATATATATATATATATCCTTTAATTATGGACATAAATCTGTTATTTCTTGATGACTTGTTTGTGCTTGATCATCCCAATTAATGTTTTAAATTGTTACCTGCTTAGGGAGAGAGATTAAGGGTTCGACAATTCTTATATTTGCACATATGAGACTTTTCCTTGGGAGAGGGCCTATGGTTGTGAAGGGAATAACCTAGATTTATCATTAATGCGCCTATCTAATTATCTAATTCCTAAACCACTCCCAAAGTGGGATTTGTCTTAGTATAGATAGTGCATTGTGTTGCTGGAGTGTGTAATACTTTCAACAGGTCCTTAGTCTATGGTTGAGGGTAAATTATTGTTGAATAAATGGAGTTAAATATGATGCATACCATTGAGAAACTATAATCCTAAGGAATCCAACACCTCTTGATCACATTCCATTTAATTTAGATTTTATTCTTACACTTAGTTATAAAGCAACAAATAAATTAGTATTTATAGACCGAGATGATTAGGTTATAGTGAGTAGTACTCTCTGGAGTACATTTCCCTGACTTCAACATTTAGGCCTTAAAGGCATATACTAGTCTATGCGTACACTTGTGTTTTGCAGACATAGTTTAGGTGTTTTAGGTATGTGAAGTTGGCACTTCCAAAAGATGAAGGAGGTATGAATTTAAAAACTCTAAGAGATATTGCTAAATGGGGGACATTGAGAAGAATAATCATATGCCAAGGAACAAGAATGATATCTAGGATATGTATGAGGGATAGATATCCATGTGGTCTAGACTTTCGGCCAAAGATTAGATAACGATACTCACCTATAATAAATGTAATATCAGTGTTTTGGCAATAAGTAAAACACCTATTTGACCCCCATGAAGAATGAGGATGCAGACTCAAAGACACAAAGATTAACCTCTAGCAAGTAACAAGATCAAGGACAAATAAAGATAAGAAACAGAACAAGTATGGACTTGAAAATATGTGCCAAAATGGAGTGTGTGCATCTATACAATTTTACATGGAGCCCTAGGTACTCTTGGCAAGATACATAGATTGAACCAAGATGTTTCCACTATATGTGTGGTGTGTAATGAGTAGGGTGAGCCCCATAATCCCCTAGTGGGGAGCTACAAAATTACACAAGGAATATGTGATCTACTATGCAATGAGTTTCGAATACAACTAGAGATGAAAGAAGAGACGAGGAGGACATTGATGTACTATGGAAAGACAACAAGAAGAAAATTCTATTTGATGCACTTTGCTATCATATATGAAGAAAAATGAATGAAAAAAGACACGATGGCACAACCAAGAATCCAAAGAGTATAGATGGAAGAATGTGTAGAAGTGTAAAGTTAAAGCTACACATTTAGGTAAAAGTGTGAGTTGCTTTTGCTTACGGGTATAGAAATGGGATATATGTAGCTGTTTGACCTCCTATAATTTTAGAGGGAAGGCCAAATATATTTACTTGTTTCCAATACATAGATACATACACACATACATCCATACATATATACACATATATATACATAGCCGACAGGGAGTGGTTCAAGTGGTCCAACACGACATCCCCTAACAAAGAGACCTGAGTTTGAATCCTAGAAATCACTTTGGTTTACCACCCTCTTAGGTATTTGACCTATTCTATGGGCATGGGAAAAGGGGAAAGAATGCCTCACTTTATCCCAACCCACATATATATTCATATGTATATATATTCACAAATGTATATACAAATACATAAATATTTGTGGCTTCATTATCCATTATCATACATGTACAACTATATATTTATATGTAATTTTGTACATATATAAAGAAACATGTGCATAAGTAATTATGCATTTTATATCTACACAAAATTTCTTATATTATTTGCAATCATCCATTTATTTATATTACACATTTTAATGTACTGGTAATGTACTTATATGCTTCAGCCGTTAAATTACCATTGTAAAAACAAATACACATATGTTGCACCTAGATATGAAATGTGCTACATTTATATACTAAAATTTAAAGGCATTTTTTATATTATAATAGAGGTTTGAGTTTTTAACATCTGAAAAATAAAGAACATTTTATATCAATATTGGGAAATGTTAAAAAACTTATGAATATTTGAGGCCATGTATTGCAGTCCAGTCCGATTACATTTCTATCTAAACTTATCAAGACTATGGGCCTATTTTTTAGGGTGTGGGATGTCAAAGTATGATTTTTTTATGTATTCAGACATTGAAAATTGACATGAATGCTCCCAAAAAATTAGCCTTATATTTAGACCAAAATCTAATTTCTCTATTGGTATTTGATCAAAATTTTATTAGAACAAAATTAGATTGGATTTGCAAACATAATGGAACCAGATACATACTAGGCCCGTCGTAAAGCCTATTTTGGATTTGAAAATCCATATCCATTAGAAAACATGGGCATACAACCAATGGTATTAGTTAGGTAGCTGGATTAAGATACAGATATTATGGTGATCCAGATGGCAAGAACATATGTTGCATATATAATCATTGTTCCTATAATGGTGGTGTACCTAGATGGTCTACCATCTTGTTAGATAGATGAATGTTTCTTCATCTCAAAGAATCCTACACTACATCGACATCCACATCTCAATAGGGTGTGCATTCAGCCGTCTCTAACATGAGGCCAACCTCTGGCCATTCCCGATCCGTTTGATGGGAAGCATAAGGAAAGAGAAAAAAGATCTAGTGTTAATAGAGATTTTTGTCAGCACATGTTGAATGCAATCCCAAACGCAAAAATGACATCTTCTGGTCACCTTATGGCATATTTCAATGGATAGCCCAAATCTCTGCAGAGGCATTTTCAGGATTTGAGGAAGTGTGTTCCTGTTAGAGCGCACTACAAGATAGTGTGTTCCAATGAAGTGTGCCAAGACATTTTCAATGTGTGATTATATATATATATATATATATATATATATATATATATATATATATATATATAATGTGAGTTCATTCATTTCCCGTGCGAGCAACTAGGATTTCACAACCCTTGCATCCAGGAAAGTAACTATTTAGTCAAAAATTAATTATTTGGATAAAAAAGTAAGCATATTGTCAAAAAAGTAATTATTCGACTAGAAAGGTAAAAATGGGCAGAATACGTAGTAAATTTTTTGGAATAAAATGTAATTATGCATCTATTACAACTATAACTACTATTCATGTAATGTAACTATTTGGAAGATAATTTAACCCCATACATGTGTAAAGAAAAAACTATTAAAAAATAACAATTTCTGGAGCGGGTAGCTGCCCGCACGGGTATTAAAGATTATATATATATATATATATATATATATATATAGAGAGAGAGAGAGAGAGAGAGAGAGTCAGGCTAGAATACACTCGAGTGTACGGATCGCAAGGATACACTCAAGTGTGTTTGCATATCAAGACTATTTTTTGCAAAATGTAAACCATTGATCTTCACCGTCATACTATAACTAGGCTACATACAAATTTTGAGCCCATTTGGATGAGTGTAAGTCACTCATCCAAGGGCAACAAAATTGACGCGCGAAACTAATTTAAAATGCATAATTTTTGCGGTCTTCATAACATGAGCTATACATATCCAAATGTGCTCAAATTTTGCGTATGAGTTGTTCACGAGATGTTTAAGAAGATCAACGGATTAGATTTAAAAAAAATATTACATCATGAAAAACTACTTCAGTGTATTTCGCTCCGGATACACTCGAGTGTATTGTAGCCTGACTATATATATATATATATATATATATGGATGACTCAGGTTGTACATGAAAGTTTATCCGATCATCCAACTTCAAGTTCAGGGGAGGATAGAGAAGAGAGGATCCCTCTAGAAGACTTTCAACCTCTCCACTCCATCTCATCTTGTATCGACATCCTAGGGCCTTCCTATCTAGATTCATACATCGATGGGTACCTTCAGGATGTTCTATCAAAGAATTCATTTCAGTGTTGTTCCAGTAAATCCCATCATAGAGATGACTTCACTGAGTCAGGAATTCTATTCCTCTTCTCCAGACTAGGAAGGGCCCTCCTCTTTGCCTATTCTGCTCCTACATGGTGGGTCCAATTGACGAGACGTAGGTAACACGGGCCCTAAAACTATGGATTTAGGATCCAAGTGTAGGAGTTGTAGGGCAGCCACCCCCTACTACCTATACAATTTCTCTTGAATTTTAAGTTTTAAATTTTTTCATAATAAAGTCAATTCAATTTTTATCTTTCCTCTAACCGTTCAAATTTTAGTTTCCTTTGCATCATTTAAGTTTCTCTTACTCTTTCTTTCATGAATTTTCTCCTCTTCACCCTGACATCGGCTCTTGGTCTATCTTTTTGTAAGAAGTTATTTGATATATCTTATCACTCTCCCACGGTGTTTGATTCAGAAGCCGTTTTTAATGCCTTCCATCCTCATTTTATCTGCTCATGGTGCAGAAAGGTGTTTATTTAGATTTTTTTTCGCTTAGCATTGGGAGGACCGCGACTGCGATCTGACAAGTGTAGACTACGACTGTAGTCTGCCAGCGACGACCATGACCACAGGCTCACCATAAATGCGATCGCGGGCTTGCATCAACCATGACCGCGGGTCCGTCTATGTAGGACCTGGGTCAGCCTGACTGACTAGTATGTTAGTTTGTCTCTACCTTTTTGACTGACTTTAGCACTTTTGACTGAATATTCCATCTTTCTAACTGACCCTTCTCTTTTGATCGGGTTTTTTTGCGCATTTCCTGATTTTTCTGCCATCTAGGCACCAGGCTAGCACGGTCGGGCCTCAGGCGAGATAATGCACCCGACCTATAAATACCCCCGGGCTGAGCCATTCTTCCCCAAACCCACAGTCCGAGTTCTCCGCTCTTCCACGCTGCCCCCAACCTATTTCCCTCTTCCATCACTGGCTAACATGCTTGAAGCTACTCGTCCTCCTGTGACTACAAGCCACTACTCCAGCACCTCGGCTGACTACGCCTGACTGCACCATCTCCCACGATCGCGGTCGTGGCCAGGGTACAAGCCGCGGTCGCGGCCATCCCGATCGTGGTTACTGCGATCGTGGATACCCCAGTCACATTCACCTTGGTCGTGGTAGGATTCGAATCATGGCCACCTCGGTGGCGGTGGTCAAGGCCACCTTAGTAGTTGCGGTCAGTATCACGGTCGAGGTTTATGTGTCTTGGCATGACGGTACCAACCCTCACCATGATCGTGCCAACCAGACCAACACCAAAAAATTGGCACCATGGACGCAATGAGAAATAGCTTTAGAAGCTGAATAAGACTGTGTCACCAGATAAAGAGGAAGGAAGCTCCTCATCGCTATTAGAGCATGGGAGCTGATATCCACACCGCACCACACGAACCATGAACTCAGTGTATGAATATGAGACTATACTTTCCACTTTTGTAGGGTTTGGGTCGCAGGGGACCAATTCAAACTACTTCCACATGTCTACCACTACTATGGACACCTACAGTGGTGATTCATTATAGGAACTCTACAGTGAGAGAAGGTCGAGAGCACGCCATGACGCTGAGCTCCATACTTTGATGGGACATTAGGAGAGCCCGTCTGTGTTGCACATAGCTTCATCTATGGGGGACCAACACCGACAGTCAGCGGAACAGTCGACATCTTTACACCAGTCAACTTCATCATGTGATTTAGTTCAGGGCAGCAGACACCACCCAACTCCTAAAGGTTTAAACCAATTCTCCCTACCTTCTCCCATGTTCAGAAGTATGAAGCAAAAGAAGTAGTTTGATGCCTTAATTAAAGACAAGTACAAGGTATTATGTCGACCCTATAACACTCATTAGGCTCGGGATACAAGCACAAGTTGATGGATATCTTGCAGTTGTTGGCCTAGACATCCTTGCATATACGCAGTGTGATGCTTATCATAGACTCACGTGTGAGTTTTATGCTATGATCGAGACCCTAAAAGACCACCAACACATTGTCATGCATTTTCACCTCCTAAACCAGACCCTCGAAGTCACTGAGGATCACCTCAATAGCTAGTTGTCACACTCTGCTAAAGACTACACTGAGATGTCCATGGGCCGGCTAGAGACATTGGACCACAACTTTAATGTTGCTCAAGCATGGAAGATGCTTACAGGGGAAGATCAATATGTTTCTAGAAGTACCAAAGCTTCTTACATCCACAACCTGGCACTTCATTATCTGCATCAAGTGATCATGAACTATGTCTTGGAGAAGCAAGACAGTCAAGCGACACTCAGTTAGCAGACCTCTACATTTTTTGGTGTGCAACAATAGGAAGAAAAGTGAATGTGGGGAACTTCATCATCTACCACTTTCACAACTCTTTGAAGAAGCAGGTCCAATTCATGCCGATGGAAGGCATTTTCACTTTCATAGCACACCATCTTGCGATTGGAGATGGACAAATGGCACTTATACTGGAAAAGGCTGAGTGGTCCAAGTTGGACTTAGATCACTTGATTCGGTCAAGGGTGGTCAATTCGTGTAGCTCATGATATCTTTATATCTTCGGTTACAACAAGCACAAAGTACTACTGCCAGCAAATGCAGAGTTTGCATGTCGGACAACACTTATGGACATCGCTCTATTGGACACCCATGGAAACGTTCGTTAGGTGGGTGAAACTGCAAGAGCATCTACTTCAACACCACCAGTGCCAGAGACTCAGGAAGCCAAATAGCAGACATGGCAACCTTCCATGACATACCATATCAGGGAGGGCCCTACACAGAGATGCCTGCAACAGATTACCAGCAACCTCCTCAGTAAGAGCAATACACCCCAAATCTCAACTTGGGAAACCTTTATGAGTTCATGAATGATTTTAGGAATGACTCCAGCTGATGGTTTGATCCACTGGAGAAGGATGTGCAGTACCTCAGGAAGATGTTCAACATAGCCTTCCCTCCACCACCTCCACCGACTTTTCAACAGCCATTTTAGCAGCCCCACAAGCCTTTCTACCAGCCGACCTAGGACTTCAGATAGTCATTCCACTTTTAGCAAGGAATACATCAGGACTATGAGAATCCATCAAGCGGCATCTACGATCTGAACCAGTATATAAACAGTGACTACCAGTAGCATCTGATTTCTACGACATTCAGAGCTTGAAATTTGCTCGAGGATGAGCAACATTTTTAAGCTTGGGGTGGTAGGGTGTACCACCCTCTATCTTCTACCTTTCCCTGTTATTTCTTTTATTGCATGCATGTTTATTTTTTATGTTCCTTGCATTTAGCATAAATTTTCAGCTTTGTAAGACTTTGTTTTGTAATTTGTAGCTTTGCAATTAAGGCTACGTGATGCAAATCTTAGAACTAAATGCTTATCTTTATGCCTAAATGCACAATTTTCATCTTAAACTGCTTGACCTTTTACTCGACTTGTTCATTGACTCTTTCCTTAAGTTGGTAAAAAATCTAAGGTTAAACATTATTCCCTTGATCTATATTGTGAACGACAAGTCCAGGATGTAGGACTATTGGAACGAAGCTATAGTTTGATCAAAACTCTAAGCTGCATTTCATGAACTTACCTCTATTCTAAGGACCCTTGAATCATAATTACTATCTTTTCACACAGGTATCAAGAGGATGATGATGAGTTTTGAGCTATAATCAAGTTGAAGTGTTTTTCCTTGATGGTTTGTGTTCCCTCTCACCTTAGTTGATTCAAAAACATGAAAAAAATAAAAATTTGCAAAAGAGGCTTGGCCGCCCACAAAAATCCCAAAAATATTAAAATTGCTCTCACCCAAGTCTATAAAAATAAAATGTGGAGATTAAAAGCCTGAGAGTGAATAAATGAGTGTTATTCTCTTTTAGGAGAGTTGAGTATGGTGCCCAGCCGGTGTATGACTATGATCATGAATGTGGGTATGTCGTGACTCGTAGTGCCACCCTAAGGCAGATTAGAAAGTCACTAGGAACCCCTAGGAGACCTATGAGATCATCCCAGTAGTAGGGTTGGTTCGAGCATAGTGTGAGGAGTTTGTCTCACTACTTTGGGCCAACTGGATCAGACTACAGGGATTGTTGCTCATTACATGGACCAACCTGACACAGATGGGGATTCTTAAAAGTCATTAGAGTCTTTTTGCTTTTGGTTGCTTCTTAGGACCTGAATAAGCGGGAGGCATGTTGTTCTCGATTGGTCTACATGAATACATGATGATGGCTCAGTGCTCATCACTCGCATGATCATCTATGTGACAGTGCTTTTATGTTGTATAATTATGATTCAAACCCTCATGAGTATCGACAAGTTGCAGTGAATTTGCTTAATCTTTCCTGGACACTCTTTGATCTTACGTTAGCAGGATTGTGCTCGTCTGGTGGGGTTTGTTTTGAAATGACTTGGGCTAAGAGAATTGATGTTTTCAATTTATTTTTCTTAACCTAGCATTTATTGCCATGCTTAATTTGGATGTTATCTTTTTGTTCTTTGAGTACAGTCTTACTTGAGGACAAGCAAAGGTTTAAGCTTGGGGTGGTGGACAACACCCAAAATTAGGCATCTATGCTAAGCATTTATTTACAGTTTTGTGTCATTATGGCCTTAATATGCCCAAAATAACCCTATATTCTTATCCTTTAGCAATTTATATCTTTTCATAGATAAAGTTGCTCAACTAGCCAATTTTGGGGCTTGTAGGCACCGCACCTAAAAAAACATCTATTCTCCAAGATTTCTCCCCAACACACAGTTTTTGCAGTAGCTAGGCTTCCATCTACCATGACTGCAGTCGAGAAGGCAACACCACCACCGCGACTGTGGGATCCACTATGACCACAGAGTGGACTGTGACCATGGGATCCACTACGATCGTGGATGTCCAAGACTACGACCACGACTGTGGCCACCACGACAGTGGCAAGACTGCGACCTCGATCGCGGGATCCAGCGCGACCATTTCACCTATAAATACCTGCCCCTCTCCACCTGAAGGGGGGTTCTAACATTACAAGTTCCAGGTTCCGAATTTTGGTGGTTCCACCTGGTGGTTTCGACATTTGGAGGTTCCTAGAGCCCTATGGGAGGGTCTAGAGGTCCGAGAAGGCTGAAGTGCTCATCCTACACTCATCTCTTCAGTGTGCTTCTATCCTCCACCATTTTCTACCATCACCTACCCATTTCCACCCGTTTCCTACCATCCACTATCATTTTCCACCTCCATCCACTCATCAAGCTGTTGTTTGGGGCAGATCTAGAAAGAGAGGAGGCCAAGGAGTCCAGAAGACCAAGGTGGATGACTCAAAGATGAGATCCAGCCTATACGGAGGCTAAGGAGTGAGAGACTACAGGCTAAATCTCTTTTTCTTCTCCCTTCTTCTACTATTCTCCTATGTTTCTATACAAATGATGTTCTTCCATCTTTGTTCGGTTCCAACTATACTTGTCCATGGCTAGTTGAGCTCCTTCTTGGCTATGTAGCCCGTTTTGGGCATGTTTATATACTTTTACCTTAAGTAAGCAGTTTTGTTTCAGATCTAGTATGTTTACTGTTCTATCTTCTCTTTCTGGTTATGATTTCTGGTTTGGTTGATCTCTTTCTTTCTTAAACTTCTATTTCTACCTATATCGAGAGATTCATTGTAGAAATAGATAAGAGAAGGTAGTTTGGATCGAAATTTGAAAAGAGGACGATTCAAGGTGATCTGTGTAGAACCGTAGACCTGGACACGATCAAACCCAGTCCAGCACGGTCGAGCCCACTACCTAGTTCTTCCCAGATCACACCTATTCCTAGCACCTCAGAACATTCTAGACCTAAGAGGGAGTCTAGAATATTCTAGGGTGTTGATTTATCATTCCTCGAGAGAGGTTTCATGTCATTGATGGGTTTTAGTCACGTTGTGTGAGAGCGAGTGGGATGGCCTCACAGGAACAAATAACATAGAACATACTATGTTTGGATGCAGCTTGCTTGCTCAGGTGTTCAAGGGTTTTCTATGCCTGAGAATGGGTGCTTAGACTGCCCAACTTGTTGTGCCTAGCCAAGAACTCCTTCTCTATGATTAGTAGAATCATACAGACTCTGTTTTGGTTTGTTTTCTATTTTTTGTTTTATTTTGTGACAATCTACTAGACTATTTCTAGCTCCATACTGTTATCGACTATTGGATTGGCTTATCTGACTTAAGAATGAGATCTTCAGCGTCTGCGTGTCCCTATGATTGACCATATATATCTACTTCAATCCCATAAAAAAGTAGTAGGGGTCCTTTAAGGTTTTAGGTTATAAATTAAAATTCAATCACCGCCATCCTTAAGAGCTATATCACCGTGGCCATCCTATAAATAAGGGGGTAGTCTAGGCTTTCAGGAGACACAACAATAAGCTCTGACAATTGTTTTCCTCTCATAGTTGTGGTAACTAGAGAGCTCGAGCAAGTCCTATTCATAAAGGGAGGGATAGAAAGGGAGAGACAACATGAAAAAATGAATCAATCCTAGTAGGTTGACGTTCAAAGGGACAACTCCTTCTCGTTGGCTCTTGTATCACAATAAGGAGTTCTCAGTGGTCTGCATGGACTAGGTATAGGTGTGGGTTCAGTTGCCGCCATGCTAGGAGGACAACAACCATTGTTGTTTGTGGTACTACGCTAGGATGCCTTCATCACCAGTTATCTGTGTGCATCTTGTGAATAGTGTACATCACCGTGCAAGAGTTATCATTGGACTTGCTCCAGGACTAGGTATATGTCTTGATATCTTTTTTCCTATATGCATCATTGTTGACGTGATCTCGCTTGTAAAGGAATAGGGGGAAAAAATTCTCTACCTTTTTTGTTATCCCTAATCCCCAACACAAACCCCACTCAAGACATATTAGTTTAATTGTACCTAGTCTGGACCTACTCCATTTGTCCAACTTAGTTGTTCCAGTGTACAAGTGTACTCTTTCTAGGACTCAAGGGTGGAATGTTCTAGTACTCGATTGTGGGATGTGTCGGTACTCAAGTTGGGGGGGGGGGGTTGTTCTAGTATTCCATACTAAAGGAATGATGTTCCTATATTCAAATAAGAATTTTCCAGTAATGAGAATGCTTTCGTATTGAAATAGAGGACGTTCTAGTATTGAAATGGATGGTGTTCTAATATTGAAATGGATGGTGTTCTGACATTGAAATGGTCGATGTTTTAGTGTTGAAATGGATGATATTTAAATATTCAATCCCCAAGGAAGGATGTTCTAGTACTTAAAAAAAATTGTATAGTATTCAAGTAGGGGGATTTCCATTATTCAAAAAGGGGCATGCCCATACTCATGTGGGGGATGTTCCCATATTCAAGTAGGGGTTGTTCCCATACTCAGGAGAGGATGTTACATTACTCAAGTGGATGTTGTTCCTATACTCAAGTGGGTTGTTTTGGTACTCAAGTGGGGGTGTTCCATTTTTCAAGTGGGAGTGTTTTGGTATTGAAATTGAGGGTGTTCATGTATTAAAATGAGGATGTTCCAATATTAAAAGGAATGTCATTTAGATATTGAAATGGATGGTGTTCTAACTTTTGAAATGGTAGATGTTTTGGTGTTGGAATGGATGATGTTCCAGTAATCAATAATCAAGGAAGGTTGTTCTAATACTCAATGAAGAATGTTCCAAAATTCAAGTAGGGGCATTAAAATACTCAAAAGGGGGTGCTTCGATAGTCATATGGGGGTCGTTCCCATATCAAATGGGGGTTGTTCCCATAATAAATAGAGGATGTTTTAGTACTTAAGTAGAGATTGTTCTGGTATTCAAGTGGGGGTGTTCCATTACTCAGGTGGGGTGTTCTAATATTAAAATTAGGACATTTCCATATTGAGATATGGACGTTCCCGCATTTAGTTGGTGTTACAGTATTGAAATAATGATATTCTAGTATTGAAATGAGGATGTTCCAATGTTGAAATGGATGTGTTTTGGTACTAAAATAGATGGTGTTCCAACATTGAAATGGTTTTAGTACTGAAATGGATGTTGTTCTAGTATTAAAGAGGTCGATGTCCTAGTATTCAAGAGGTCAGTGTTGCAATATTGACATGGATGATGTTCCCGTATTCAAGTTGGGGTTGTTCACATACTCAAGAGAGGGTGTGTTGCTACTCAAATGGAGGTTGTTCCTATACTAAAAAGGGTTGTCCCAGTATTCAAGTGGTGTTCGTTCCAACACTCAAGTGGGAGTGTTCCAATACTCAAGTAGGGGTGTTTGAGTATTGAAATGGAATGTTACTAGGTTGAAATGAGGATGTTCTTGTATTGAAATAGAGGACGTTCTGGTAATGAAATGAGGATGTTCCATTATTCAATGGATGGTGTTCTAGTATTGAAATAGAGGTGTTCTGATATTAAATGGATGATGTTCTAATAATTAAATGGATGATGTTCCAATATTTAAGAGGTCGGTGTTCCAGTATTCAAGAGGTCTTTGTTCCAGTATTAAAATGGTTAATATCTTAGTATTCAAGAGGTTTTTGTTCCAGTATTGAAATGAATGATGGTCCATTGTTTAAGAGGTTGTGAAGCGTTCAGAATCAAGCGTCTAAAAGGAGGCGGACTCAAAAGGATCGAACTTTGAATTTATAACCCAAAACCTTCAAGGACCCCCGCAACTTTACTACAGGGTTGAAGTAGATATACGAGGTTGAATACAGGGATGTGAGGATGTTTAGGATGCTTAAGATCTTTCTCTTAAGTCAGGTAATCCAATCTGATAGTTGATAAAAGTATGGAACTAGAATGAGTCTAGCAAAATGTCACGAAGTAAAACAAAACAAAGAAAACATAACAAAACAGAGTCTGTAGGATTCTACTAATAAGAGAGAAGGAGTTCTCGGCTATGTAACCACAAGTTGGGTAGTCTATTCACCCGTTCTCGGGCATAGACAACCCTCAAACACCCCAACAAGCAACCTACATCCAAACATAATACGTACTATGGTATTTGTTCCTGTGGGGACATCCTACTCTATTTCGCACAGCGTGACTAAAATCCATCAATGACATGAAACCTCTCTCGAGGATGACAAATCAACACCCTCGAATAATCTAGATACCCTCTCAGGTCTAGAATACTCTAAGATGCTAGGAACAGGTGTGATCTGGGTAGAACCAGGTAGTGGGCCCAACCGTGCCAAGCTAGACCCGGCCATGCCCAGGTCTACAGTTCTATACAGATCACCTTGAATCGTCCTCCTTTCATATTTCAATCCAAACTACCTTCTCTTGTCTATTTCTATAATGAATCTCTCGATATAGGCAGAAATAGAAGTTCAAGCAAGAAAGAGATCAACCAAACTAGCAATCATAACCAAAAAGAGAAGGTAGAACATAAAACGTACTAGATCTGAAATAAAATTTCTTGCTTAGTGTAAAAGTACATAAACATGCTCAAAACAGGCAACATAGCCAAGAAGGAGCTCAACTAGCCATGGATAAGCATAGTTGGCACCGAACAAAGATGGAAGAACATCATTTGTATAGGAACAAAGGAGAACAGTAGAAGAAAGGAGAAGAAGATTAGACTTAGCCCATACAGGAGAGGTGGCTCACGCTCCTTAGCCTCTGTATAGGCCAGATCTCATATTTGGGTCGTCCTTCTTGGTCTTATGGGCTCCTTGGCTTCCTTTCTCTTTGATTCTGCCCCAAGAAGTAGCTTGTGGGTGTACGGAGGTGGAAGATGGTTGGGAATGATAGGATATGGGTGAATGGTGGTGGAAATTGATGGTGGATGGAAGCAAACTGGAGGAACTGACGTAGGATGAGCAGTTCAACCCTTTTAGACCTTGGAACTCTCCCACGGGGCTTTTGGAACCAAGAATGTGTGGAACCTCTCAAAACTCAGAAGTCTAAATCTCACAACCCCTCTCCAGGTCACGGGGGTGAGTATTTATAGCTGAAGGCGGAGTGTATGTAATGAGTGGTCATGACACCTATCCCAGTCGCGACCCTAGTCTCAGTCCAACCGTGTTAGGTTGGACACGGTCATGCCGAGAGTCATGATTGTTGGTATGTATGCCATGAGAGCCAATCATGTGATGATTGGTGGGATAAATTAAGATTGATTTGATAAAGATCAAAGGCAAGCTTCCAATTCTTTCTGGTTCAGTCATATGAGATAATGATATAATAGATTGAATGTCTAGAGAATGACATTACTCAATGATGTATGCTTTCAGGTTGAGGACCTGAATGATGAGATCATACAGATGCTAAGAGTTTGTACATTCTTATTATGTCCCTAGTCGGATGTCATTGTGGAAGGTGGATAGACAACAATGACACACAATACTAGATTGTGGTGTTGGTTGATGACAGAATCTCATTAGTCATGATATGGAGATATCAAACCAAACACATAGGTACTTGTTAGAGAACAAGTGTACCAGATAGACCAACCTTGAGTTTGACACATGGAACCATGACATGGTAGCCATAGTTAGTTCTTATAGTGTTGGCGGTGAGTGTGATTCTTTGACCTAAAATCACTACACTCAACACATGTCATTGGGTACACTTTGACATCATCAAACGCAATCCTAAAACATGGGTTGTTATAAACGTGATGATTGGGTGGCTTTGACACATGGGGTTTTTGAGGGGAGAGTGATAGATATGGGATTTGTCCCTCCTGAAGGAGTTTGATATCCATGGCCATTTGATGAGTAGGATTGAGATAGGTGTGCACGCATGTGTGAATCAGTATGTGATATTGATGTCATACATATCTCCTCCAATCTACTCTAAGATCAAGAAAGTGAATGAATGTTGAAAGGATGACTGTTCCATGCCTTGAGTTCATTCGGGATATCAGTGATAAAGGAATTATACATTTTCTATAACACCATTCACAGATTGTAGGATTGAAAGTTGTTCTCCAACTTTCCTTTGCGTAGCACTGATGTTCGACTAGGCACCACTCTTTGCTTGTGAAGGCATAAGTGTTATGGATTTTCACTGCCAATGTGAAATGGACCTGCAGGGTCACACACATAGGATTTAATCTGGAAGAGGTGTTTATCCACAAACGATGTTTAGATTGATTACTAAAGGAGTTTAGTAGTTCAATTGAACACTCAATCAATTGATAGCTCAATATCATAGTGTTCAAGGTGTTGGACCGATTAATTAGAGTATCAGATTGATTGAAACTGCGATTGACTGATTTGCACAGTCTGCTGCCCCAACCAATTAGCTCACAGGGTTGAACTGATCGGCTCAGGTTGGTGAACTGATCGGCTCAACTGGTGAGACGATCGGCTCATGTGTCATGAGACGATCGACTCAATTGTTGAACTGGTCGATTCATGTGACCAACCGAGATCGTTTGGAAAGTTAGAAGACTATTTTGCAAATACAATTTGTTTCACTTGTACAAATTTGATTTGGACAAGGATTAATAGTTGATTAATCATAAACAAATATGAAATTCAATTTGAGTTGGATCAGGACTATGAACCGATCGTCTCAGAGCTCCAACTGATCGGCTCAGAGCCCCAGATGATCGGCTCAGGTCCCAAATGATCGTTTCAGGGTGTGAACCGATCAGTTTAGCTAGCACAGATTGGTTGTTTTGTGGAAAATCTTGAACCCTTCTACTCCTGCTTTAATCCTGCATTGTCCGGAGTAGAGAACCCTATCCCATGACCCTCCTACATATATAGGGGTAGTGAGGGCTTCTCAGGAACAACAACTCAGAACACCAGTTGCTTTGCAAAGTTGTCATTCTCTCTATTTTTGGTAACCGAGAGAGAGCCCGAGCAAGTGCTACCTGATAAGGGAGGCACAACAAGGGAAAGACAACTATAGAAAAGCAACTAGTTGTAGGAGAGTGTGTTGGTGACTAATATGCTGACAGGAGGGTGCAACTCCTTCTGATTCCTTATGGGACAAGGAGATCAGTGTTCCAGGTGGTCTGTGTGGACTACTTTAGAGGCGGGAGACTTCTGCCACTCGGAGGACAACTGCCAATCCTGACAGTCCCAGTGAGACCAGGAGTTGCACAGACACCGTCCAAGACTGGAGGTGAAGACCGCGCAAGCCACGAGGTAACGTCGTCGAGAATGCCTCGGGACAAGATATGTCTCCACAAACCATCCTCCCTATTTTATAGACGTTGATGCAATTCCTTTATTCTGGGTTTGGGAGAAGAATTTTTTTTGTTTCCACTGCCTTCTCTGTCTCCCCCTAAAACCCAATAGTGGTATCAGATCCACGTCAACTGCTCTATACTTTAGGATTATCGATGTGATCGATTTTGGTTTGTCACCTTTAATTATTGCATACGATGTGAATAATGATGGCTTTATGCATGTCCAATCCTAAATCCACAAATCCCTATATACATATATGATATGTAATATGAATGCACTCGATACGCGTTGCCCTTGAATGAGTTTAGTGGTGGATGTATAGCGTGGTTATGGCCAATAAACCCTATGTGTGTGCTTGGATGAATGTGATTGCTTGCATATCGGTTTGTGCACCGACTCCCTATCTCCTTATTCCTAATGTAACTCGAGATAACTCGAGATTTCTTTCCTACCTTTGCTCCCCCCGAATGTAACTCAGGGTTTCCCTATTCAAATGTAAAAATAGGATAGATCTTTTATTTCTTTTTATGTCAAAGAACGACAGACAATCTGACAATGATTGAGACGATTGGTTCAAGGCATGAACCGATCGGTTGGCGATCCAGACAACCAGTTCGAGGAGTGAGACGATCGGGTGGCAGCCATGAGGAGATGCACGACGACCAGGCGAACCGATCGGTTGGAGTATCCAAACGATTGGTTGGTAGCACCCAGAAGACCGACCGGGACGAGCAGATCATTCATGTGATGAGTTGATAAATTCAGATGGCTATAGCACTTCATCATGGACATGTTGCATGTGATGTAGACCTAGATGACTGTGATTCCTCTTGGCTCGAGGAATCACATTAGGATGGCCATAATCATCACTTTTATCATTATGCATGTTTTCTATGGGATATATCATGTATATGATACATACTATATATTGTGGTGATTGGATATGTATATGTACCTATAAAAAACCAAATCTCTCATTAAATATTAAAGTTTTAGATGCCTTCCAAATGTGACACATGTGAAAAACTTGATCGGCCAAGTGTGGGCACGCCCTAGCGAGGTGCATCGTCTATCTCATGGAAGCGTGAAGGATGAATATGTGGGTCTTCCCTAGCAGGGTGCATATTCATCATGTTGGTTTTGGGTCAGACTTAACAAGGTGACCTAGATAGGATCTAGCACCTTGAGGCATGGAGGTGTTCATGGCAAGGAGTTGCATATGACATCTTTCAAGAGTTGCATATGATGCAATTGGCAAAAGTTGCCTACCTAGAAGATCTATGTTGTGGCTGACAGCCCTAGCTGGTCCATGACTTAGAGGATTTCAGGATCTTGACCCACTAGAAGATTGTACGCTAAAATCTTCTGAATTGATGGTGAGGGCTATCAATTTGAACAAAAATAGTGGGAGCGATAATTAATTAAAGTCCTAATTATATCGTCAAAATTTTCAAATCAATAAAATAAGTCAAAATTGAGTTTTGGACTAAATTGCATATATTCCTTTTTGTAGTACAAATGACAACAAACAACAATCACTTTTCGTTGCGATCGGTCCTTGAAAAGGACAAGCTGAATGGGACTAACTTCCACTACTGGTTTTGGACATTGAGAATTGTTCTCACTCAAGAGCGAAAGCTCTATGTGTTGGATACTCCAATTCTAGAGGAACCTGCTCTTACCGCACCAAAGGAAGAAAGGGATGCTTATAAGAAGCATTTTGATGATGCCATTGATGCAAAGTGCTTGATGTTGTGCTCAATGAACCACGAGTTGTAGAGACAACATGAGAACATGGGTGTCATTGAGATGATCCAGCATCTCAAGAACATGTATGAAGGTCAAGAACGACAAGAGAGATATGATGTCTCCAGGGTGCTGTTCAAGTGTGTCATGACAGAAGGAGATCTAGTTGGTCCTCACACACTCAAGATGATTGGGTATGTGGAGAACATGATAAGACTGGGATTTCCCCTGAGCTAAGAGTTGGCTATTGACGTGATAATGCAATCGTTTCCAGAATCCTACAGTCAGTTTGTGATGAACTACAACATGAACAACTTTGACAAGCCATTGACAGAGTTGTTGGGCATGTTGAGGACAGCCGAGGCAGAGATGAAGAAGGACAAGCCTAAGTCTGTGATGATGATCAACATCAAGAAAGGCAAGTCCAAGTGCAAGGGCAAGGGCAAGGCTAAGAAAGGTTCTGATGCTAGCCAGCAGCCCAAGTCATCTTCAACTCTCAAGGCCAAGGGAGGAGTGACCAAGAGAGGCAATTGCCACCATTTTTAAAAGCTAGGACATTGGAAAAGGTATTGTCCACTCTATCTAGAAGAACTAAAGAAGAAGGAGGCAATGGACGTCTCTACCTAAAGGTGTCATGAAATAAACTTGTAACACTTTTAAGGTATATGATACCAAGATATAAAGTGTAAAGCACTCAATAAATGGGGCAAGTGTTGCCGCCATATATAGGAGTACTTTAGTTTATTTTCAGCCTTGAAGGCATGTAATAGAGTTATGAACTGCTATTTCATATTTGCCAATGGATAGAAACACATTACTTTTGCATATTGTATGACAATGATAGCAATTAATAAAGATGATGTTTCAATTTCAAAAGATATGATCTTTATGGCAATGCCTTGTTTATCTTGTGGTACTTGGTATGCATAAGATAAAATGATACCTAAAAGTTATTGATAACTCAAACAGTCAAATTAGCATAAATCATGAGAAATTCATTTCTCGTTTCCATATGATGGATAAATCTAGACTCTTTTGATTAGAGAACCAGTGAGAGACATGAATCTCTTAGACATGATTAATCAATCTTCACTAGTAGTAGTGGGAGAATGATTATCCTATTAGTTATAATACATGTGATGTATTTACATACCTATTAGAGTTAATGCTAGTACTTCACTACTACAGAAATAGCATTCAGTGTCACTTTTCTTGGCGTCGGTTATTAAGGAAAACCAACGCCTAACATATAAGGCGTCAGTTGTTTAAGCAAACCGACGTCTATATTCGAAGACCAGCCAGACATGGGTACCGCTTTGTATTAAGCGTCGGTTGTTTATAACAAACCGACGCGTAAAGTCGCCCGCGAAATCCATATTTCGATCAAAAAAAATAGTGTCATTTTCAGCTTCGGTTATATACGTAGAAACCGATGCCTATGTGCGATGAAAATTTGCGCGAAAAGTGTCACTTTCAGCGTCGGTTATCCTTGTAGAACCGACGCTGAAAGTGGTTCCCGCGAAATAATTTCATGAAAATATCGTCCAATTGGATGTCGGTTTTTTAAAACAACCGACGCTAAAGATGTTTAGGCATCGGTTGTTTTAAACAACCGACGCTATTTGGGAACTTCATTACCCTCGATCGCCCGACTCTTCCCCTTTCTTCTATTTCATTGCGATTTCCCTCTGCCGATTTCTCTTCGGCGATTTCTTCTTCAGCTCCCCTTCTCCGACGCCCCCTTCTCCGCCACCACTCCTGCTCGCCGCCGCTCCTGCCGCCGTTGGACACCTGCTCGCCGCCGCTCCTGCTCGCCGACGCCTGTTGTTGCTCTGCGTCGCCGCCACCGCCTGCTCGCCGCCGCTCCTACTTGCTGACGATCCTGCTCCTGCTGCTGCTCTGCGTCGCCGCCGCCGCCGCCCGCTCCTTCCTCCTTGTTGCTGCTCTGCGTCTCCTTGCTCACGCCCTAACTCTGTTGCTCACAAGGTACTAGCATCAAACCCTTCCTCTACCATTCTTTCTAGGTTGACGCCCTAACTGTGCTGCTGTTTTAATGCTAGTGTCAGGGCTATCTATCTAGGTTGATGTATGAGCTATCCCCTGCATTTTCTTTCCTGCTCTCTTTGTGTGTATGAGCCTGTTCCTTGGTTGTGTATGGTCTTGCTGTTTGGAGATGTTTTGATCCCCTGTGTGGGATACTTTCTCCTTTTGTTCTTTACATTTGGTCAGGTGTGTTGTCTGTAAATGCCCAAAGTTTTTTTGGTATCAATAGTTGAGTGTTTTTCACAAAAAAAAAGATGGAGAAGTTAAATGGATACAACTCTGTACATAGGTAGGTGTAGTTCTCTAGCTAATTACAATAAGAACATGACAATATGATAATAAACATCTACAACCTAATGCCACCTACCAAGACATATACTAATACCACCTCCTCACCTATCAAAATCTTAAGGTTAGACATATAAAGGAGGAAGAGTTGTGAAACATGTGTACATGAATCTGAAGCCACTATACAAACTCTGTTTGAGTGTTTAAGTATCAAGCATCATTAGTCCAATACATAAGTACTACAAGTATCCATGGGTTAAATAAGGTGAACTAGCTGTGTAATGTTAGGGTTTCTGTAGTAGTGGGTGCGCCTACTACATTTGGGGGTGTGCCTTATACTATTTGATATCCTTGATTTTATCTTCTATCCTAAATAAAATTAAGGGACCCATGATTAGAAAACAATTCCAAACTTGGCACCCACACAAATTGGAAGGAAATAAAACATGATTATTGAAATGCACATTTGTGATGTGATACCTTTTTTAGGATGCATATATTAGATTCAACCTTTGAGACATCCTTTTATGAGTTCCAATACAATTAGGGTTTCATTTCATTGCCATTGTATGTATTATAATATTACATCTTTCACATAAAAATTAATTAAATTGAATCCTATTGGAACCATAATTTAAATCCTAATTTGATTTAAACTTGTCCATTCTAGCATCCTAATTTTATTTGACTAAACCCTAACATTGTTTAAACCCTAACATCAATTGTGATGAAACCCTAACATGTACATATCTATTATTGTGTTTGTTGGCCTAGAAAACCGTCCAAGATTGACTCATTAGGAGTAAATCTTGGATAGTCCCCGGTTTGGGACTGTTCTTGAACACCTAATCTCACTTAGGATGTAAGTGTATAATGTGTATTGGGTTTTCGAGAAAATTTTGGTAGCATTTCCCCGTTTTTTCTCTAAGTACATATGTACTTAGAGAACAACGGGGAAATGCTGCCGAAATTTTCTCGAAAACCCAATACACATTATACACTTACTAGTGAGATTAGGTGTTCAAGGATGGGATAGGTGGTACACATTTATTATATATAATAATGACATCACATGTGTTTGTTGGCCTAGAATGTGAACAATCATTGTTTTTTATATTACTTGTACATTGGTATAAATTAGAATGAACAATCACTAAATTATATACTGTTTGTATGGAGTCCGGCTTCATTGTAGATATCTATTATTGTGTTTGTTGGCCTAGAAACCCGTCCAAGATTGACTCATTAGGAGTAAATCTTGGATAGTCCCCGGTTTGGGACTGTTCTTGAACACCTAATCTCACTTAGGATGTAAGTGTATAATGTGTATTGGGTTTTCGAGAAAATTTTGGTAGCATTTCCCCGTTTGTTCTCTAAGTACATATGTACTTAGAGAACAGCGGGGAAATGCTGCCGAAATTTTCTCGAAAACCCAATACACATTATACACTTACTAGTGAGATTAGGTGTTCAAGGATGGGATAGGTGGTACACATTTATTATATATAAGAATGACATCACATGTGTTTGTTGGCCTAGAATGTGAACAATCATTGTTTTTTATATTACTTGTACATTGGTATAAATTAGAATGAACAATCACTAAATTATATACTGTTTGTATGGAGTCCGGCTTCATTGTAGATATCTATTATTGTGTTTGTTGGCCTAGAAACCCATCCAAGATTGACTCATTAGGAGTAAATCTTGGATAGTCCCTGGTTTGGGACTATTCTTGAACACCTAATCTCACTTAGGATGTAAGTGTATAATGTGTATTGGGTTTTCGAGAAAATTTTGGTAGCATTTCCCCGTTTGTTCTCTAAGTACATATGTACTTAGAGAACAGCGGGGAAATGCTGCCGAAATTTTCTCGAAAACCCAATACACATTATACACTTACTAGTGAGATTAGGTGTTCAAGGATGGGATAGGTGGTACACATTTAAAGAACCTATCAAATGCCTCGCCTTTAAACCAAAACCGAATGTTATGTCTTATGAAGGGTTTGACATTAATGGATTCACATATTACACAAAGCTCCAAGATGATAAGAGTGTCGTCCAAAATAGTGGGGTCACTCTTCAAGCGTCGACTATGTACTTTGCAAGTGCAAAGGATAAGAGTCCACGTGAAGCTAAAATGTCATATTACGGTGTCATTGAGGACATTTGGGAGTTTGACTACATAGATTTCAAAATTCCGCTCTTTAAATGTAATTGGGTTGATAACACCAAAGGAGTTATAGTGGATGAATTGGGTTTCACTTTGGTGAACTTTGAAAAGATTGGCGAGAAGGGTGAACCATTCATATTGGCATCACAGGCGAAACAAATATTCTATATCGATGATCCTGCAAATGATAAATGGTCGGTTGTTCTTCATGGTAAAAGATAGTTCATTGAAGATCCTATAGATGAAGAAGAGTACCATGATAAGTATGATGACTCCAGTCCATTCTCAGTTGGGTTGCCAACTCCACAAAATATTGAAGCTAATGATGACTTATATGTGCGCGGAGATCACAATGAAGGATTGTTAATTGATAAAAGATCACATTTTTAGAGACATGTATGTTTATACAAATGCTAAATGTTTGCCTTTTTCTAGTTAATACAAATGCTAAATGTTTGCCTTTTTCTAGTTAATACAAATGCTAAATGTTTGCCTTTTTCTAGTTAATAGAAATGCTAAATGTTTGCCTTTTTAATGACATTTTCAGATGGTTGACCATGCTGAGCATGATGTCCATGATGAGCATGAAGTCCATGATGAGCATGTTGTCCATGACGAGCATGGCGAGGATACTAATGTAAGTTCTAAAAACATATCCTGTATTTCTATAAAATTCATTATCTTCTAGTTATGTCATATATCCTATATTTCTATATTGGGCTAATTTAGTGTGTTTTATTTTTGTCAAATTTTAGGTTGATGCACCTGTACCCACTGAAGCACTGGAGCAACTTGATGCGCAACACCAAACATTTAACAAGAAAAGGGGCATCACTCTGTTGAAGAAGTTATTAGCGCTAAGTAGTAGTGGATCCAAATTGGTGGTGGAGTTTGATAATGGAGGAAATCCAATTGGAGTGAACCGCAATAATTTTGTGAACTATCTTGGGTGTACCACTTGGAGCCATTGTGGTGTTAAGTATGACAATTGGCATAAAGTTCCTCAAGGGAAAAAAGACTTGATATGGAAGGATTTATGCGCGAGTTATTATTATTTGCAATTCTATTTTGTAGATTACAAATTCTATTATTTGCAATTCTATTTTGGATACTAGTTAATAACATTTCTATTTTACAGAATCTGTTTGCATTGGATGAGAAGTTGCATCGTAAAAATGTGATGCAACGCGCTGGAAAGATGCTTAGGAATTATAGGACAAATCTGAACAGAGAATACATAAAAGAGGGTGATAAGAAGAAGAAGTCATCCCTTGAACAATGGAACTTCTTGGACAAAGAAGATTGGGACAATTTTGTTGCTTCAAGAAAATCTGAAGAATTCAAGGTATTAGGCGTCACTCCCAATTTAATTAATATACATTGTATTCACCTATTCAAGATTAGCATTTAGTGCTACTAACCAAATCATTAATGTGCATACTAACTAGGCCCTCAGTGACGCACAAAAAGCAAGACGTGCACTGAATGTGCATGACCACACTATGGGTCCAAAAGGCTATGCAAGCGTTCGCCAAAGACTACAGGCGGAGTCTGTGGCTACTCAGGAGTCTGCTCCTACTCAAGAGTCTACCACACCCATGCCTCGCCATGATATCTGGATAGCTGGCAGGAAAAACAAGAAGGGTGAAATAAAGAAGCCTGTAACTGCTGAGGCGGCTGCAAAAATGGTAAAATAACACTCTTAGAGAAATCGTTTGAATATTGATTATTTGTGGTGTTAACTTACCAATTTTTGTTTATGGTGATTAGCGGGAGCTGCACGAGCAGAGGAAACAAGGCACGTTCATCCCTCAGGGCACAAGGGATGAATTGACAGTTGCTATGGGTAACCCAGAGCATCCTGGACATGTTAGAGGTGTCGGCGCTGGTGTTGGCATCAAAGCATTCTTTGGGCCATCCCAGCGCAAACCCAGAGCGGGACTTTCTCAAGAAGAGGTAACCTATTTGTTTTTTAGAATGTTACTGCAAAAGGAAATTCATTAATAACAAGCTAATGTTTCTTTTATCCATGTATAGGAGAATAAGAGAGTTGAGGATTTAGTTGCTAAGAAGGTCAACGATGTAGTTGCTGAGAAGGTCAAGGAAGAATTGCTGCGGTGGCAGGCATCTCAGGCTTCCAATCAGCCTATGGCGACCCACTCTTCTCCTGATGCACAGACTGCGAGTAATCCTGGAGACCCATCGCCTAGCACGTCTGCTATAAGTATTGTTTATGACATTGTAGCTAGTCTTTTTAAGATGATATGTTTTCAAGATTATATGTATATATGTATAACATTCTTTACGTAAATTTGTAGGCATTGAAGCCATGCCGCTTAAGAATAGAAGATTATGTTGTTGCAGAGGCGCAAGCTTACCCGTCCCTTCCTGGGGAAAGGTTTCACGGGACTCCAATGCCACAGGGCTATGTTCGTGTGGGCCCATTACATGTGTTACCCGATTGGAGGGAAGTTGCGTTGCCATATGCCCACCCAAATATTGATACACTTGGTGAGGCAGAAGGCGGGGTCATATTGTGGCCCAAAGCAGATGTCGTCTACACGACTGAAATTGTAAGATAAATTTACATTGATTTAGACTGTTAATGTGTATATATGATGTCAACTGATCTGAAATTATATATACAGGTTAAAAAGAAGACACCAGGAGCACCTAGGCCTCCACCTCCACTTCCCACATTACCAACTTGGGTTCCAACTGACCTAACATACCCGTTAGGTCCTGCTTGTAGGGGAATGGCATGTTGGCTACGGGCACATAATATACATTGCCCTATAATAGTTTCTTTAGATGTAGATTATGCAGGTCGATCATACGATAGCTCTTTATTTATACAAGATATTATTGAGATGTTTATGTATGATTGGCTGAATACATCAATGATAGAGACATGGATAAGGTGAGATCTTGTTTATACATCCATATACCTTGTGTAAGATCTGGTGATCTGGTTTCTTATATATTAATGCATACGCCTATATGTTTTGCAGCTACTTAGTCCAAGATCATTGCAAACAATTTGCATTTGATCATGTGGGATTTTTGATTCCATCATTGATTAGTTTGGTAGCTAAAGACCCTGATAATGTTCAACAATACTGTATAGATGCTTTTACAATTTTTGGTCAGCAAAAGAAGACGATAATAATAGCTCCATTCAATGTCAAGTAAGTTTACTTTATTTATAATTTGGACTTAAGCAAATTCCATTTTTATTTTGCATTTTGAGTTATTAATTGTTAACTTCTTACTTCTAGTGGTAGACATTGGGAGTTACTAGTTATTGTCCCCGGGACATTCACTGTTTATTATCTAGATCCTGCGGGGAGTACATTGAACACTAAAATTGGACACGTAATGAGAATGCCATTATTCTGGTGAGAAATATTTCATTTTTATATCCGTTAACATCTTTTATTACATTACTATTTAGTTATGCAATTTATTGTGTTATATTAACATGTAGGGGTTTAGATGCATTGAAAAAGGCTGGAGGAACGGTCCCAAGGAAAAAGAACCAGCCAATAAATTGGCAGAACGTACAAGTAAGTTCCCGACACGAATATATATATTATTGATGTGAATTGTGCTTAGTTGTATTATTTTGTATGTTTCAATTTATAGTGTGCTACACAAGACAATGGCTGGGCATGCGCATACTATGTGATACGATTTATGCAGATGATTATCAAATATGCCGCATTGGACATCGATACCATACATGAGGTATTATATATAGTCTCATTAGTTAGTATGAAATATATCAATCTTATCTTATTTTTATATTATTACTTATATATATACATCATTCTCTTTGCAGATGTTTAAAACTGACAACACTACAGGTAAACGCTTAAAAAATATACATGCTCCATATACGATGGAAGCATTAAATGAAGTAAGAGAAGAATGGGCAAAAGCCATACAAGCAGTGGCAACTGTAATATATAATTGGGATGTTGATAGCGATAATGAATGATACTTTGTAAATGAATATTTCTAAATGTTAATACATGTATTTGAATGTTTCTATATGTGTGAATGTGATAATTGAATTGATGTCTGAATGTATGTACTTGTGTAGAATTTTCCTTGTGACTTTTGCAGGTTTGCGGCCTATTTGTAGGCTGATATCAATGGATGTCGTAAACCTGCAGTTCAGAAAACTGAACTGCAGGTTCTCATCCTGCTGACCAGCCACAGCAGGCCTGCAAACTGATATGAAAAAAAAATATAAATAGGCGTCGGTTATTTATAGAAAACCGTCAGTAAAGACCTACAGCGTCGGTTATTTGATAAAAACCGACGCCTAATAGTACAAACAACCCGACCGTGCAGGATAGCACGGCCGTGGTGTAAAAGGCATCGGTTATTCATATAAAACCGACGCCTATAGTACTAAACACGGCCGTGCAGGGAAGCACGGCCGTGTCGTCTTGAAGTACAGGCGTCAGTGGTTTAGTATATAACTGACGCCAAAAGTGTTCGCGCCACAGAAAATGGCGTCATCTAGGGCACTTTATGTGTCGGTTATCTACTAAAACACCGACGCTATATTCTATATAGGCGTCGGTTGGTTAGTAAATAACCGATGCACAAAGTGCCCTAGATGACGCCATTTTCTGTGGCGCGAACACTTTTGGCGGCGGTTATTTACTAAACAACCGATGCCTATAGACAAATAGGCGTCGGTTAAAAAACCGACGCCGAAGTGTTCGACCTTTAGCGGCGCCCACATAGGCGTCAGTCGGAAACCGACGCCAAATGGGGTTAAACGACCGACGCCAGAGGCCGTTTATGTAGTAGTGCTTCAAATAGTGTTTAGAGAAATACCAATATGAATATCTTGAAATGTTCAAGAATATCATAGATGAAGTACGAATTTGGTAAAGTGTTAATTCTTGATGAGATCAATGAATGAAATACTTGGACCAAATTTTTGAGAACCTTGTGAGTGATTATGATAGTGTATCATTGTGAGCTCATGATTAAGGCATGGTGATGTCTAAATAAAAAAGGATTCATACTCTAAGGAGTTAGAGGATGATTATCAAATAACTAATTTCTTATTAAATAAAGAATACCCTACACTAATAAAGGATATTAAGAATCACAAATTGTTGTGAGTTTTCAAATTCCTCAACAGATACACATCAAATATCTATATGATGAGTTGGCCATATGATGAGTCAACAATCTAGATGATATTGAGGAATCGGGTTTTGAGTTATGGTTTATGACCAATACATCCTAAATGACTTCCATGTGAACCATAAGGTATGACCTTGACGGTAGCTGTAACATCCCTGACCTGGGTTATGAGATAACCCTAGGTGTTTTGCCTAAATATGTAATTAAACCCTGGTGATTATCTTTTGACATGTAATTAAATTCCTCAGCAACATATACTTTCAATTTTGTCCTTTTTAAACAAAGTTGTAGTATTATTTTGGTAATGCAGGGGCTTATGTGCAAATTACCCAGTTAAGGGGTTAACTTGCAATTGCACATGTTAAGATGTTCTTTTGATGATGAGACATCATATGAGTGAATATGATGAGACATGATGGATTTCCCAAGCTTGGGCATCTAGATGCAACTTGTGGAATAATCCTTATGCTTAAAAACCATAATTTGGAGTAAAATGCAGTTTACCCAATTTGAGGGGTGCAACTTGTAAAATACACCATCTAGAACATATTTTGTGACTCTTGTCATCATTTATAGTAGAAATGGTGAAAGGGACACATCAATGAATAATCAGATAAGAAAAATGACCTTTGTACATAAAATTCACTAAGTTTGAGTAAGGAAACCTTTCATGTATATACCTTAGTGTGCATATTGGTTTTCTTTACCCTTATATCTTGAGTTTTGATGGACCTTGATTAAATTTTGATAGCTTGAACGTGCCTTAGAAATAAGGAGGGACTTGGATGAGAATTACATGCTTTAGAGGTCCTTATGGTGAAAATCAGCCTAAACTATATAAGCACCTTTCTTTCCAAACCAAGCAAACGTTTTCCTTCACTTCCTCACTTCTTATCTTTCTCAACTGGCCAAAGCAAAGCTCAGGAGCTCAAGGGGACGACCAACCTGTTCTAGGTAAGAGAACACCACCTTCTAGCTTGGATTCATGGAGGAAATCGTATTACAAGGTTGAATTGCTAGTTTTCTTACTTAGGTTCCTTGTTCTAGCCGACCATCCCCATCTTTTTCTTGAAGAATTGACCTTGGCCGACCTGTGGAGCTCAAGACGCCATTAAAGGCTTGAAGCTTGGAAGCTCTAGGAACCACATTTGAGGCAGGTTTTATAACTCTAACTTTTAGCTTTGTTATGCATATCTTTGTTCTTGTTTTCTATGATTAGTTCTTCTTTTACCTCCCTTCTTCCTTGCTCTTTTGCAAGCAAAAAGGGTGGAGGAACCGACCTGAACAGAGGTTGAGGATGATGGGCGTGGATTCCTAGGTCACTTTATGAAATGACCTTGAACCTTTTTGGTCCAAACGGGTGCAACTCGTTTAAGGTCAAACGGGTTCAACCCGTTTGATCTCAAACGATCCTGCAAGATCGTTTGGATCAAAACGACCCCAAGGCCCTTTCATAGGGTTGACCAAGGTACGACCATTTGAGGGTCTGTTCATAATGTATTGAATTTCTTTCCTACAAAGAATTATAATCTAATTCCTAACCAATTAATAGTTGAAGACACTTCAATAACCTAACCCTAATCGGGTGAAAGTTGCTGATTTCAATATAGATCTTGTTGAGTTTTGGGTTGAAGGACCGAAACGGGTTCAAACACATTTGGGGGTTCATCCAAAAGATCTCACACTCGTTTAGTGACACCCCAAGATCGTTTGGAGGTCTAGGGTTAAAGAATTTGATGGTTTGAGGGTCCAATTACAAGATGTTGATAAATTGATGAAAAGTGCTGATTTTTTATTTAATTAGGGCTCAACCCTTATCAAATCACTTTGGTTTTTGGTCAAACTTTGGGAAAACGGTCTCAAGATAGTTTGGAGGTCATCCAAATGACCTCAAGACCGTTTGAGCCAAGTTTGGTCCAAATTGGAGGTTAATTGATAGGTTCAACTCTGATTTGAATCATATTGTTGAACATTGATGATTAGCCGATTGGAAACCCTAATTAAGTTAGATTTAACCCTAATTGGCTTTCAATTGAGGGTTAATTTGGTGTCCAGTTGATTGAGTCTCATCCTAATTGACTCAATTTGTAAATCGTTAACATGGCTTGGGCCAATTGAAAGCTTCAACATAAGAAATCATATTCAAGCATAAACTTTGTGTCACCTTTTATGTTCATGCGGTTTGAACCCAAGTAGACCCACAATCGTTTTAGACTAAATGAGTTCACACTCGTTTAAGCCCAAAAGAGTTCAGACTCATTTGAGTCCAAATGAGTCCACACTCGTTTGAGTCCAAATGAGTCCACACTCGTTTGAGTCCAAACGAGTTCACACTCGTTTGAGTCCAAACGGGTTCACACCCGTTTAAGCTCAAACGGGTTCACACTCGTTTAGGCTCAAACGGGTCCACACTCGTTTGGACTTAAATGGGTCCACACCCGTTTAAGATTAAGTGGGTCCTGAGAAGCCCTCACCCGTTTACCAAAATGCCCCTGAAAGGTTCAATTGAGTGATACGTTATTTTAATCAAACCCTAATCACATGATAGTGATGAGTTGACTTGTGTTAATCAATGAGGACTTAACCCAACCTAATATAGAGTGGTGTAATCACTATCTACTAGTTAGAGGAGAGAGAAAGTACCAATTATAATGGAAACTCAAGTAAAATACCTTCAATATACATGAATGTGCAAGTTTAGGTATGATCCACTTATGTGAGATCATGGAAACCCTAATTATGATAATTGATGAATATTAATCTTATCTGAGGTCTTTAATGATGATGTTTCTCATACATGAGGATGTTATGAGATCATTTCACCATGAGGTGAATAGTAAACCCTAATTCTAGGGTGATGACATGTAATGTGAATAGTAAACCCTAATTCTAGGGTGATGACATGTAATGTGAATAGTAAACCCTAATTCTAGGGTGATGACATGTAATGTGAATAGTAAACCCTAATTGATGAAAACCAGGGAAACCTAGCTCTTGTATGAGTAGGGAGATACAACTTCTTTAAATGAGTTATTTACTGTTATCAGTTAATTTAACCATGCAGGTTCCTTTATGAGGATGATCATATCCAGGTATGGATGATGATACTATATTCATTGAAAGCATGTTGTTAGCTTTATGAATAGTGATATATGCTAATGCCTTGTTAATAGCATCTTATGAGATTGATAGTCTGTGAGAGCCATGAATACCATCAAGGTCATGCTTTAAGAGATGACTTGTGATGAGAATATTGAGAAATGATAATTGATGAGAGTTAGGCTTGTTACATTTAGTATTCTTCCTTCATAGCTGCTATGCTAATGATTAATGTTTGAAAACATGTATGATGATAAAAGAATACTGAAATGTACCTAACTAATCAAGTATAATCATACCATGTAGAGCCCTAATCATAGATCCATCATCGTCAGGAGTTAAATGATGGTGAAACAGGTTTTCCTAAGGGGATTCCTGGAGCACATACTTTTGAATATGTGGGGTAATATGGATGTGAATTTCCTTACATCCTAGTGTAGGAATTGATGTAGATGTATCTTAATCTATCAATCCTTCACTATGTATTATGCCAGGGTGATGTAACACTAATCTCCCGAGGAAATCTTTTATACCGCATCGATGAGAGATAAACAAGAAATCTTTCGGTAGCGAAGAGAGTACAGAATGCCACTGTGACTCTAATAGTGAAGTACCAGAATACCCTGGTAAGCTATAGTAGTAGAGACACTAGATGTCCTGCATGGTGATCCTCTTACTGACTGAGGAAGATGAGTTCATAAGAATCCGGCTCTTTTGATGACCTATGTATGATACCGATGCGACTTAATAGTGATCGGTTGGAGTATGAGCGGTATACCTCATCTCCGCAGGGCATAATAATGTTTGTAAAACATAATCAACCGCGTAGTATATCTGCTTAGGGTGAACTACGAGATACAATGATTGATGGTTACACTGTTTAGTATACATGTTCTTCATATTCCTTAAATATTATTGATCTACTTGATAACATTCTGCTGCTGATTACCTTAAAGCTTTTATTGCCTATGTCATTCTTGGTTGCTATAATAAAGCTTCTGGCGAAGAGTTATAACTCTCGCTGGGACAATTATTTAAAATTGTCTCACCCCATAGATTTCAACTTTTTAGGTGGTCGTCGAGGGCAAAGGAATCAATCTTCAGGTGACCAATATCAGCAGCAGTAGCATCAGGAGAAGCAATAAATCTCAGGTGGAGATTCAGACTGTTGAGTTGTATAGTTAGATAGTCAGTCCTATGTGTTCTCTGTACTCTCAGGTCCTTGGAGTCTTTTGGTCTGAGATTTTGGTTTTGAGTTCTTGAGATTTTGTATCATGTCGTATATAATTACTCAAGAAGTAATTATCTGAGATGTAAACAGTTTATCTCCTTTTATGAAAGAAGTTTTTATAGATTCAAGGTCTTATCTCGAAAAGTTTTAATTTCCCATGATTTTATCTTCCGCTGTTAATCGAATCGCTTCCGCTAAGTTTATATCGTGGTTTTGGAGATCAGAGCCCACAATTAGTGGTATCCGAGCTCTAGGTTCGCTGAGTCTACAGAGACATAGGACTTAGGATGTCGAGTCTATCCTTAGTATTTCTTTCTTATCTAATAGAGTCTTCTGCTCCTCAGGAGAAGAAGATAATTAAGAATTTCAGTTCTATAGCCTTACCCTTAACCAAGTTAACCTGGAAAGATGTTCCTTTTACCTGGAGTGATAAGCGTCAACAGTCTTTTTAGCTATTGAAGGAGAGGTTGACAAGTGCACCTGTGCTTGTGTTACCTGAGCAAGGAAAAGGATACATAATTTTCTGTGATGCCTCCAAGAATGGACTCGGATGCGTGTTGATGCAGGATAAGCAAGTGATTTCTTTGGCTTCACGACAGCTTAAGAAACACGAAGAGAATTATCCGACACACGATCTGGAGTTAGCTGCTGTGGTTCATGCCCTGAAGATCTGGAGACATTATCTCTACAGAGAGACATTCCAGATTTTCACAGATCACAAAAATCTTAAGTATATCTTCTCTCAGCATGAGCTTAACATGAGGCAATGTCGTTGGATGGAGTTAATCAAGGACTACGATTGTACAATTGATTACCATCCAGGAAAGGCCAATGTGGTTGCAGATGCCTTGAGTAGGAAATCAACAACATCAACTATGGATAGAGCACAACTAAACTCTTTAGTATGCTCTAAGAGAGATATGCTTATCTCTTTAAGGCAAGACAATGTACAGTTGAAGGTGTCATGGATTGCCGGGTTGTTGGCTGAGATGCATATCAAACCCACCCTAAGAGAGCAGATTAAGGAGGCACAACAAGTTGATGTTGCAGTTCAGCAGATCATATCTGAGTATGGTGATGAGAAGCAAGAAGGTTTTCATGAATCAGATGATCAAATGGCATGCTATCATGGGAGGATGATAGTACCAGATATAGATAACCTGAGGAAGTTAGTCCTAGAGGAAGCTCATTCTTCAATGTATGCTATGCATCCAGGAAGCACCAAGATGTATCGAAACTTGAAAGATATGTATTGGTGGCCTGGGATGAAGAAGGACGTAGCTGAGTTTGTTCTGAGGTGTCCAGTGTGTCAGCAAGTTAAAGCTGAACACCAGAAGCCTGCAGGAACAATGCAACCTTTACCCATACCACAGTGGAAGTGGGATCATGTAACCATGGACTTTGTTGTTGGTCTACCTAGAACAAACAAAGGACATGATTCCATTTGGGTAATTGTTGATAGGTTGACTAAGACAGCGCATTTCTTACCTGTCAAAACAACCTATTCTGCTGAAAGGTTATCCCAGTTATATGTTCAAGAGATAGTGCGTTTGCACGGAGTTCTTGTCACCATAGTTTCCGACAGAGGTCCTCAGTTCACAAGTCATTTTTGGGAACAGCTACATAGAGCACTAGGCACCCAGTTAAGGTTTAGTACAGCCTTTCATCCACAGACTGATGGACAGTCTGAAAGGACTATACAGACCTTAGAAGATCTGCTGAGAGCATGTGCTCTCCAGTTTACCGGAAGTTGGGATCTACACCTAAGCCTAATAGAGTTGCCTATAACAATAGCTATCAACATAGTATTGATATGGCACCCTATGAAGCTTTGTATGGTAGACGTTGTAGATCACCCTTGTGTTGGTATGAGACTGGTGAACATCAGTTGTTGGGTCCTGATCTTGTGCAGCAAACCACAGAGAAGATTAAAGTAATACAACAACAGCTTAAGACTGCATAGGATAGACAGAAGTCATATGCTGATAAACGTCGTAGACCGTTAGAGTTCCAGGTTGGAGACAGAGTGTACCTCAAGGTCTCGCCTTGGAAAGGAGACCTTCGCTTTGGAAGGAAAGGAAAGTTAGCACCTAGATTTATGGGACCTTATCCAATCATTGAACGGGTTGGAAAGGTAGCATATAGACTAGAGTTACCACCAGAGTTGTAGAGGTTACACCCTGTGTTTCACATTTCTATGCTGAGGAAATGTCACCCCGACACTGAGTCAGTTCTACAACCTATGGAGGTAGAATTGAATGATGACATATCTTACGAGGAAGGGCCAGTGTCAATCCTTGATAATAGAATTAAAAAGCTAAAGAAGAAAGATATAAGCCTTGTGAAAGTCCTCTGGAATCACCGTGGTGTCGAAGAAGCCACTTGGGAACTAGAGGATGAGATTAGAAGGAAATACCCTGCTCTTTTCTCCTAATATGTTTTGTCGATTTCGGGGACGAAATCCTTGTAAGGGGTGGATAATTTGTAACATCCCTGACCTGGGTTCTGAGCTAACCCTAGGTGTTTTGCCTAAATATGTAATTAAACCCTGGTGATTATCTTTTGACATGTAATTAAATTCCTCAGGAACATATACTTTCAATTTTGTCCTTTTTAAACAAAGTTGTAGTATTATTTTGGTAATGCAGGGGTTTATGTGCAAATTACCCAGTTAAGGGGTTAACTTGCAAATGCACATGTTAAGATGTTCTTTTGATGATGAGACATCATATGAGTGAATATGATGAGACATGATGGATTTCCCAAGCTTGGGCATCTAGATGCAACTTGTGGAATAATCCTTATGCTTAAAAACCATAATTTGGAGTAAAATGCAGTTTACCCAATTTGAGGGGTGCAACTTGTAAAATACACCATATAGAACATCTTTTATGACTCTTGTCATCATTTAGAGTAGAAATGGTGAAAGGGACACATCAATGAATAATCAGATAAGAAAAATGACCTTTGTACATAAAATTCACTAAGTTTGAGTAAGGAAACCTTTCATGTATATACCTTAGTGTGCATATTGGTTTTCTTTACCCTTATATCTTGAGTTTTGATGGACCTTGATTAAATTTTGATAGCTTGAACGTGCCTTAGAAATAAGGAGGGACTTGGATGAGAATTACATGCTTTAGAGGTCCTTATGGTGAAAATCAGCCTAAACTATATAAGCACCTTTCTTTCCAAACCAAGCAAATGTTTTCCTTCACTTCCTCACTTCTTATCTTTCTCAACCGGCCAAAGCAAAGCTCAGGAGCTCAAGGGGACGACCAACCTGTTCTAGGTAAGAGAACACCACCTTCTAGCTTGGATTCATGGAGGAAATCGTATTACAAGGTTGAATTGCTAGTTTTCTTACTTAGGTTCCTTGTTCTAGCCGACCATCCCCATCTTTTTCTTGAAGAATTGACCTTGGCCGACCTATGGAGCTCAAGATGCCATTAAAGGCTTGAAGCTTGGAAGCTCTAGGAACCACGTTTAAGGCGGGTTTTATAACTCTAACTCTTAGCTTTGTTATGCATATCTTTGTTCTTGTTTTCTATGATTAGTTCTTCTTTTACCTCCCTTCTTCCTTGCTCTTTTGCAAGCAAAACGGTGGAGGGACCGACCTGAACAGAGGTTGAGGATGATGGGCGTGGATTCCTAGGTCACTTTATGAAACGACCTTGAACCCTTTTGGTCCAAACGGGTGCAACTCGTTTAAGGTCAAACGGGTTCAACCCGTTTGATCTCAAACGATCCTGCAAGATCGTTTGGATCAAAATGACCCCAAGACCGTTTCATAGGGTTGACCAAGGTACGACCGTTTGAGGGTCTGTTCATAATGTATTGAATTTATTTCCTACAAAGAATTATAATCTAATTCCTAACCAATTAAGAGTTGAAGACACTTCAATAACCTAACCGTAATCAGGTGAAAGTTGTTGATTTCAATATAGATCTTGTTGAGTTTTGGGTTGAAGGACCCAAACGGGTTCAAACCCGTTTTGGGGTTCATCCAAACGATCTCACACTCGTTTAGTGACACCCCAAGATCGTTTGGAGGTCTAGGGTTAAATAATTGGATGGTTTGAGGGTCCAATTACAAGATGTTGATAAATTGATGAAAAGTGCTGATTTTTAATTTAATTAGGGATCAACCCTTATCAAATCATTTTGGTTTTTGGTCAAACTTTGGGCAAACGGTCTCAAGATCGTTTGGAGGTCATCCAAACTACCTCAAGACCGTTTGAGCCAAGTTTGGGCCCAATTGGAGGTCAATTGATAGGTTCAATTCTGATTTGAATCATATTGTTGAACATTGATGATTAGCCGATTGGAAACCCTAATTAAGTTAGATTTAACCCTAATTGGCTTTCAATTGAGGGTCAATTTGGTGTCCAGTTGATTGAGGCTCATCCTAATTGACTCAATTTGTAAATGGTTAACATGGCTTGGGCCAATTGAAAGCTTCAACATAAGAAATCCTATTCAAGCATAAACTTTGTGTCACCTTTTATGTTCATGCGGTTTGAACCCAAGTAGACCCACAATCGTTTTAGACCAAACGAGTTCACACTCGTTTAAGCCCAAACGAGTTCACACTCATTTGAGTCCAAATGAGTCCACACTCATTTGAGTCCAAACGATTCCACACTCGTTTGATTCCAAACGAGTTCACACTCGTTTGAGTCCAAACGGGTTCACACCCGTTTAAGCTCAAACAGGTTCACACTCGTTTAGGCTCAAACGGGTCCACACTCGTTTGGAATTAAATGGGTCCACACCCGTTTAAGATTAATTGGGTCCACACTCGTTTAAGGTTCAAATGGATTCAAGGTCATTAGAGATAAAACAAGTTCAAGGTCGTTTAAGAATCAAATGGGTTGAAGGTTGAAGGTTAAACCCTAAACCAATTGGAGACCTTCAAGGTTGATTATACTTAATCACTTGAAGGTGTAAATGGTTCAATGATGATCTAATCTAAACCCTAATGGTAACCTAAGATGTTAAGGGACTAAGTGGTTAATGAATTGACCCCTGATGATGGTCAATGGGTAAATTACCAAAATGCCCCTGAAAGGTTCAATTGAGTGATACCTTGTTTTAATCAAACCCTAATCACATGATAGTGATGAGTTGACTTGTGTTAATCAATGAGGACTTAACCCAACCTAATATAGAGTGGTGTAATCACTATCTACTAGTTAGAGGAGAGAGAAAGTACCAATTATAATGGAAACTCAAGTAAAATACCTTCAATATACATGAATGTGCAAGTTTAGGTATGATCCACTTATGTGAGATCATGGAAACCCTAATTATGATAATTGATGAATCTTAATCTTATCTGAGGTCTTTAATGATGATGTTTCTCATACATGAGGATGTTATGAGATCATTTCACCATGAGGTGAATAGTAAACCCTAATTCTAGGGTGATGACATGTAATGTGAATAGTAAACCCTAATTCTAGGGTGATGACATGTAATGTGAATAGTAAACCCTAATTCTAGGGTGATGACATGTAATGTGAATAGTAAACCCTAATTCTAGGGTGATGACATGTAATGTGAATAGTAAACCCTAATTGATGAAAACCAGGGAAACCTAGCTCTTGTATGAGTAGGGAGATACAACTTCTTTAAATGAGTTATTTACTGTTATCAGTTAATTTAACCATGCAGGTTCCTTTATGAGGATGATCATATCCAGGTATGGATGATGATACTATATTCATTGAAAGCATGTTGTTAGCTTTATGAATAGTGATATATCCTGATGCCTTGTTAATAGCATCTTATGAGATTGATAGGCTGTGAGAGCCATGAATACCATCAAGGTCATGCTTTAAGAGATGACTTGTGATGAGAATATTGAGAAATGATAATTGATGAGAGTTAGGCTTGTTACATTTAGTATTCTTCTTTCATAGCTGCTATGCTAATGATTAATGTTTGAAAACATGTATGATGATAAAAGAATACTGAAATGTACCTAACTAATCAAGTATAATCATACCATGTAGAGCCCTGATCATAGATCCATCATCGTCAGGAGTTAAATGATGGTGAAACAAGTTTTCCTAAGGGGATTCCTGGAGCACATACTTTTGAATATGTGGGGTAATATGGATGTGAATTTCCTTACATCCTAGTGTAGTAATTGATGTAGATGTATCTTAATCTATCAATCCTTCACTATGTATTATGCCGGGGTGATGTAACACTAATCTCCCGAGGAAATCTTTTATACCGCATCGATGAGAGATAAACAAGAAATCTTTCGGTAGCGAAGAGAGTACAGAATGCCACTGTGACTCTAATAGCGAAGTACCAGAATACCCTGGTAAGCTATAGTAGTAGAGACACTAGATGTCCTGCATGTTGATCCTCTTACTGACTGAGGAAGATGAGGTCATAAGAATCCGACTCTTTTGATGACCTATGGATGATACCGATGTTACTTAATAGTGATCGGTTGGAGTATGAGCGGTATACCTCATCTCCGCAGGGAATAATAATGTTTGTAAAACATAATCAACCATGTAGTATATCTTCTTAGGTTGAACTACGAGATACAATGATTGATGGTTACACTATTTAGTATACATGTTCTTCATATTCCTTAAATATTATTGATCTACTTGATAACAATCTGCTGCTGATTACCTTAAAACTTTTATTGCCTATGTCATTCTTGGTTGCTATAATAAAGCTTCTGGCGAAGAGTTATAGCTCTCGCTGGGACAATTATTTAAAATTGTCTCACCCCGTAGATTTCAACTTTTTAGATGGTCTTCGAGGACAAAGGAATCAATCTTCAGGTGACCAATATCAGCAGCAGCAGCATCAGGAGCAGCAGTAAATCTCAGGTGGAGATTCGGACTATTGAGTTGTATAGTTAGATAGTCAGTCCTATGTGTTCTCTAAACTCTCAGGTCCTTGGAGTCTTTTGGTCTGAGATTTTGGTTTTGAGTTCTTGAGATTTTATATCATGTTGTATATAATTACTCAAGAAGTAATTATCTGAGATGTAAACAGTTTATCTCCTTCTATGAAAGAAGTTTTTATAGATTCAAGCTCTTATCTCGAAAAGTTTTAATTTCCTGTGATTTTGTCTTCCGCTGTTAATCGAATCGCTTCCGCTAAGTTTATATCGTGGTTTTGGAGATCAGAGCCCACAGTAGCACCCATTGGGATGAAATCCATAAGTGCAAATGAGTCTTAAGTGTTAATACATATGGATAACATTTAGAGAAGGATGATTCTTGCTGATTGCAGCTTAATGACTAAGAGATTTGGCATACAAATACTAAAATTGCGTTCCTATAAGGAATAAAACAAGGATGTATACATGACACAACCTATAAGGTTTATGAATCCATTAATACAAATGAAGTCTATAAATTACAATGGACTAATCAATGTGATTGATTGCGCACAGGCAACTCAGAGCTGGATCTTTACTTTGATGATATGGTCAAAGGGTTTGACTGATATGTCAAAGATAAAGAGAGATCTGTGATTTAGTGGGAGCGTATTCACATTCCACATGTTGATGTGAAATGGAAATGTTCTTAAATGGAAATCCAAAGTGGAAATCATCTTTAGGGAAGAAAGATATGTTTCCTATGTCATAGGAATAGAGATCTATAGAGATAGTTCTCGAAAAACCTCTTGACCTGAAAAGAGAGAGCATACATTGGCAATTTATACTGAAGGGTTTAGTGTGCACAGATTCAGTGGGAGAAAACTTGTCCATGTTACATGGAGTTAGTATCCCAAGGCCAAGTGTCCAATTCTTATGAAGAATGGAAACACTAAGAATAGATATGGATATATCATGTATGTAATCATCTCATTATCTTGCATGTATGGACATGGCAAGAACAAAATGCATTTATCATCTTGTATGTAGGACATGACAATATGATGTGCTCATCCTGATAACTCGTATGTGGGACATGACGAGTGGATGTCTGTCTAGTTCCAGTAAGGGTTATTGGAATACCATAAGAACTTGATAAGTACTTGATAAGCACTAGTTCTATGGAAATAAGGAAGGGTTCACTGTAAAGAGTTACACTGATGCAAACTTTTGAGAAGGACAGAAAATTAATCACAAAATATATATGGGATATATATAAAAGTGAATGTTTGTTGATAAATGGAAACGTTCCAATAAAGCAATTTTAAAAGGAAATGTCGAATATCTGTTTGTTAGAGAACAGAAGTGGATACTATATGGATCTAGGAGTTCATAGAGATGAACTTATAGTTATTCCGATCATTGATGACAAGTTAGGAGTGCTTGGTCATGCTATGTGGCTAAAGGTTAGCAAAGGAATACTAGATCACATATTATGACAACTCCATCTCGTACGTGTGACGTACAGTGAAGAGATGAGAGACATGTAGTTAATACCGACTTTGGCAAGGTGTTGCCATAACTTACTGTGTTAGCACTAGAGTACAGTAACATGTGGGACATGTTTGAAGATCACTATGAATATGATTCAAGGGTGATTGGCTCGCAGTGCAAGTGGGAGTCTGTTGGTATGCATGCCCTGAGAGCCAATCATGTGATGATTGGTGGAATACATTAAGATTTATTTGATAAAGATCAAAGGCAAGCTTCCAATTCTTTCTGGTTCAGTCATATGAGATAATGATAGAACATATTGAATGTCTAGAGAAAGACAATACTCAATGACATATGCTTTCAGGTTGAGGACCTGAATGATGAGATCATACAGATGCTAAGAGTTTGTACATTCTTATTATGTCCCTAGTCAGATGTCATTGTGGAAGGTAGATAGACAACAATGACACACAAGACTAGATTATGGTGTTGGTTGATGACAGAATCTCATTAGTCATGATATGGAGATATCAAACCAAACACATAGGTACTTGTCAGAGAACAAGTGTATCGAACAGACCCACAGTGAGTTTGACACATGGAACCATGACATGGTAGTCACAGTCAGTTCTTACAGTGATGGTGGTGAGTGTGATTCTTTGACCTGAAATCACTACACTCAACACATGTCGTTGGGTACACTTTGACATCATCAAACGCAATCCTAAAACATGGGTTGTTATAAAGGTGATGATTGGGTGGCTTTGACACATGGGGCTTTTGAGGGGTGAGTGATAGATATGGGATTTATCCCTCCTAAAGGAGTTTGATATCCATGGCCACTTGATGAGTAGGATTGAGATAGGCGTGCATGCATGTGTGAATCAGTATGTGATATTGATGTCATACATATCTCCTCCAATCTACTCTAAGATCAAGAAAGTGAATGAATGTTGAAAGGATGACTGTTCCATGCCTTGAGTTCATTCGGGATATCAGTGATAAAGGAATTATACATTTTCTATAACACCATTCACAGATTGTAGGATTGAAAGTTGTTCTCCAACTTTCCTTTTCTCTTGCATAGCACTGATGTTCGACTAGGCACCGCTCTTTGCTTGTGAAGGCATAAGTGTTATGGATTTTCACTGCCAATGTGAAATGGACCTATAGGGTCACACACATAGGATTTAATCTGGAAGAGGAGTTTATCCACAAATGATGTTTAGATTGATTACTAAAGGAGTTTAGTAGTTCAATTAAACACTCAATCAACTGATAGCTCAATATCATAGTGTTCAAGGTGTTGGACCGATTGATTAGAGTATCAGATTGATTGAAACCGCGATTGAATGATTTGTACAGTCTGCTACCCCAACCGATCAGCTCACAGGGTTGAACCGATTGGCTCAGGTTAGTGAACTGATCGGCTCAACTGGTGATACGATCGGCTCATGTGTCATGAGATGATCGGCTCAATTGTTGAACCGGTCGATTCATGTGACCAACCGAGATCGTTTGGAAAGTCAGAAGACTATTTTGCAAATACAATTTGTTTCACTTATACAAATTCGATTTGGACAAGGATTAATAGTTGATAAATAAAAAACAAATATGAAAGTCAATTTGAGTTTGATCAGGACCACGAACTAGTCAGCTCAGAGCTCCTGCCGATTAGCTCAGAGCCCCATACGATCGGCTCAGGTCCCAAACGATTGGCTCAGGGCCCAAAAAGATCGGCTCAGGGCCCGAAACGATCGTTTCAGGGTGTGAACTGATCGGTTCAGCTGGTGCAGATTGGTTGTTTTGTGGAAAACCTCAAACCCTTCTACTCCTTCTTTAATCCCTCATTTTCCGAGGTAGATAACCCTATCCCATGACCCTCCTATATATATAAGGGTAGTGGGGGCTTCTCAGGAATAAGAACTCAGAAAACTAATTGCTCTACAAAGTTGTCGTTCTCTCTGGTTTTGGTATCCGAGAGAGATTCCGAGCAAGTGCTACCCGATAAGGGAGGCACAACAAGGGAAAGACAACTGTAGAAAAGCAACTGGTTGCAGGAGAGTATGTTGGTGACTAGTACGTCGACAGGAGGGTGCAACTCCTTCTGATTCCTTATGGGATAAGGAGATCTGAGTCCAAGGTGGTCTGTGTCGACTACTTCAGAGGCGGGAGACTTCTACCGCTTGGAGGACAGCTGTCAATCCTGATAGTCCCAGTGAGACTAGGAGCTGCACAGACACCGTCCAAGACCGGAGGTGAAGACCGCGTAAGCCGTGAGGTAACATCGCAGATCAAGCCTCGGGACAAGGTATGTCTCCACAAACCATCCTTCCTATTGTATAGACGTTGACGCGATTCCTTTATTCTGGGTTTGGAAGAAGAAATTTTTTTTGTTTCCGCTGCCTTCTCTGTCTCCCCCTAAAACCCAACAGTTATTGATGCAGACACTGCAGTTGAGGTAGATCCCTTTGTCGAGTCATTGTCTTCTTGACCACGGTCGAGATAGACCCCGCGGTTGAGGTGGTTGTGTTGTGGTCACAGTCATGTGTCGTGGTTGTGCTGGTGTACCGCAGTTGCGGCCTTGACCTCAGCCCAACCGTGCTGTGTTGGGCTCGGTCGTGTCGAGTGTCGGTCAACATAATGTCTTGGCCGCGGTTGCGGAATTGCCTCCTTGGCCGCGGTCTCAGCGTCCTTTTTCACATTCGTGGCATCATGAAACAAACCCACCCCCACAGGAGGGTGGGGGCTATTACTGGTGGTCAATGGGTCGGTGTCGATGAACCTTCTGATTGGCAAGGATGCATTCTATTAAAGGACTGGCCATCGAAAATAGGGTCCAGGATAACAAAAGTTTCTTGAGCCCGCTAGTCGGTTAACATGACCACTATCTCCTAAGCAGGTGCACATAGTGTGATGCTTAGTCTGCCGTGGTCATGATGGATCGAAGTCTAGCTGATGCAAAAACCATGTGTTGGGGTGAAAACTTGGAAAATAGATGTCTTTTCAGGTTCGATGCCTACAAGTCTCAAAATTGTCTAGTTGAGCAGCTTTATCTATGAAAAGATATAAATTACTAAAAGATAAGGATCTAGGGTTATTTTGGGCATATTAAGTCTATGATGACACAAAACCACAAATAAATGCTTAGCATAAATGCCTAAATTTGGGTGTTAGCAGGTTGGTAATCCAGTATTCAAATGAAGTCATTGTAGTATTCAAATGGATCTATTCTTATAATCAGAGTGAAGCTATTTTAGGTATTCAAATGGTAAGAATTCCATTATTAAAATATTGAGAGTGTGTGATTGGAAGAAAGAAAAATATTCCGCGCTAGAATTCCAAAATCCCTTTACATTATTTGGACTATAGAAGAAAATGTGTCAACAAACTCTGTTTGTATAGTCTAGATCATTGTTAAAACGTCCTCCCAGAAGGACCTTGTAAGGAGTGGGAACTGATAGGGTACCACTCCTTACTTAATTCAAGAAAATAATTTGCATAAAACCCCTTAAATACAAAATAGATAAGTATAGAAATATCATTTGTGGTAGCGGAAATAAAAAATGAACTATTACATAATTTCATTATTTTAACTTATCATTGAACCTTATAGGTAACACCTAAATTAAGAATCTAATTATTAGGGTCATATTGTGATGAGCAATGTTCCCATCTTGTAGCGCACCCTTGTACTTGGTCCATAGCAAAGTCTCCTCCCCCCTAACCCTCAGGTTGTGCTAACTCTAGGTGGGTTGAAAAACAACACCTAGGAAAAAAGAAACTAAAGGAAGTACATCAACAAATTATGAGAATGCATGTGGTAAAATAACTGGACATTTAATAAATTGAGAGAATATTTTAAACAAAGAGAGTTTGTAGGGAAATAAAACCCAATGCATATAGGAGAATAAAACTCAGTGCCCAATCATGTATGGTAGGGGAATATAACCTAGTGCCCGGAAGGGGAATAAAACCTAGTGCCTATAAAACATTATAGGTGGCAGGGGAATAAAACCCAATACTTATATGGTGTCACTACTTCTAGTTATGACTATTCGTTCACACATGCAAATAGGGCAGGAAAGAATAAAGTATAGTTATTTTCATACAAAGGATAAGAACATTAGGTTTACATCGAATGGGGTCAAAGGACCCAATCATTTGTAAGAGTAGGTCATAAGACCATCAATGAGGTATCAACATTAATAAATCAAGATAATATTAATAAGGAGGAGTATTTTAAAAAATGATAGGATTGTCCACAATTTAGTCAATGCCTCATATGGGAAAAAGTATATAGTCTTGATATCATGCCAAATTTAAATAGAGTATACATACATACCTTGAATTGAGTATTAAGTTAGAGATTGGATTATAACCCTCCAAGTCTAAAGCCAACTCAACCTACATATAAGAATAGGACCATCAATTAGGGTTTAATTCAATGATATCCAACTAAACCCTTAAAAATCCAAATCCATCACTAAACCCTAGGTCAACTCTTATTATAAACCCATCTTTAAGTTTAGGGTTTCTTAACAATATCTTGCCTAAAAAGAAAAACTTTATTAATCATGATGTTACCTTTAGTTACTATTAATATGATGAATCAAAGAAAAACCCAAAAAACCCAAATCTTTGACAAAAACCTAGATTGATACATGATTGTATCATAGAGAGAGGGTCCATGGTTGCTGATCATGGAGTTGACTCCAAGATCCCAACTTTATCCTAGAAAATCTATCTTTAATTACTAATTTGGTATTATGAATGTTTAAAATTCTAAAATAAATTCTTTAAAATTTGTGAACTAGGTGGAATAAACTATACCAAAAGGTAGGTAAAATTCTTAGGATTCTAAAACATTTTTTTAAAATATTGGATGAACAAAGAGAAAGTTATGAGATTTTAAAGTTTTGACCAATTCAAATTTGCTAAAAATCTACGTCAATAATCTAATGGATTAGGCCAACTTATTTGACCCAATCACAGGTGGCCAAGTTTCCCGGGTCCACTGCCACTTAGTCACGTGTGAAGAAACACAATTCATGAGATAAAAATATGCAACTGCCCTTGGGGAGAAAATAAGAAAAGAAACAAGGTGAGGGAAAAATCACAAGAGGATAACACCTTTCTTGCATGATTTCCATGGCTGTGAGAAGCTAGAGCTAGCAAAGCATGGATTTGGGGAAACCCCATCATGGTGTCAATTCGTTGATCTGAAGGTACCGAATAGAAGAACAAAGCTAGCCAAACTCACCTCTGAACTTGATTGAAGACTAGTGACACCAGGTGTCAGTGTGAAACACCATAAGCTAGAGAGAAAGACCTTCTTGTTAGTAGCAAAACACACATCCAAAGGAGGAATTGACCCGAGAGAATGATCGTTTGTCAAGAGGTGAAACCCTATGAGGGGTCAAACATATATAGGGTTGAACCCTAGGGCTTCCGCAAGGGTGGGGTTTGAGAAGCCTCAGGATGAGAATTGGTTAAAGCCTAATTACTTGACAAAAATCATCGAGTAATGCATCGACATGTGTAGAATTGAATCTTGAATTAGTTGGTGTAGAAATATATAGAAAAAGTTGTGAATCGAGAGTGAAATTCAGGTTTTAATAATCCCATAACCCCGACCAATTTCCAAATTGGGCGTGGGGTCGACCATCCCTGAACCATCAGATCAGGATCTAATAACTGAGAAAAATCACGTGTGTCACCTGTTAAAAGTCAGCTCATGACATTGATACATTTCCTAATCAATTTCAACTTAAGTGACATATTTCGATTTCTTTTCTTTCTTCTTCAAATTGAGGGAATAAATAACTTCCAAATAAAGTGAAATTTGGTGAGTATGGTAATAAGGACCCAAAGAATCTAATTTTGGAGTCAAAATTTCCTTTTGGTAAACTTTAATATGTGAAACACACCTTTTGTGGGAAAGTGTTTTTTCTTCATACTAATACATTCCTTTATTATTTATTAACCAAATTTTGTGGGTATCTATCTCTTAACCAAATTACCCACGGAACAAATCTAGAAGGATAATGTTGAACCTAAATGCCTTAATTTGATAATTTTGCACAACTAACCCCTAACTAGTGCATTTCTCTTATTTCTTGTACAAAGGTCTTTAAATAAGTGTATTATTGGCTAAAACTCTTATATTTGAAAGTTATTATTATTCTAATGCACTCCAATCTAATAAGGGGAGTTCAAATTAAAAAATTTAAATAAAAAGGAGTAAAAGACAATATTTACCTAAATTTAAGTATGTTACAACTCTCTGTTATATATTGATTGCGGTTGACCATATTATGAGTTCAATTTCATCGATGCAATACTTCCTTAAGGATGCCATATACATCTACCCTAGATGGCCCACTTAGAAAGTGTATTTAGGCACCCTAGTTATTGCATCTATTTTAGTTTGATCAGTAGCCCAATAGTTAGATAATGCTTTTTTGTCGAAAAAAATTTCTAAATTTATTTCAAGATCAATGATTTTAAGACCCTTCTTAGAGAAGGAGATCCTAAAACTCGACTAGTTGCTCTATATGGCTAGTATGCGGTATGAAAATTATGTTCTCATAGATCTTTTCTCAGTCGAAGGTATTAGTTTGCCTAACATGTTAGAGTTTTAATCTTAAATGGTACTCAACCGTCCAAACCCTTACATTGTGGTGACTTGGTTTTTAAAAACATAGATACATTCCAAAACTTTTCTTTTGTTTTTGTAAGATAAATATGTACATATATAAATATAGATTCCCGTTGGAAAATCTACGACAGAAATCTAAAAATTGGTGTCAAAATCAATATGAAGACAAGTCACCAACCATAACTTCCCAAATAACTATTTTATTTTAAGTTAGGTTCAAAGAGGTGTCTAAAGCCTACGTCTGTCTCAAGATAATCCAAAAAAACCAACTCTCTACTTGTAACACTTGAGACCATATACTAATTTTCATATGATCCTTATAGATATTACTTTCCTTCTATATTCCAATGTGAACAATCATACTTTGGTTCACAATTAAGGTACTTGCACAAGAAAAGAATATAGTTGCATGTTACTTTCATGCACTGCTTGGGCGCCTCAAACATCTATAGTTTCTAATGCAAAAGCTCGACCTGCACATCTCTCAACAAGATGTCCCCTATGATTATCAAGGTTGTTCCCTGAGGGTTGATGTGGCAGATGTACCAGCACTTGGCGTTGTTGAAGCTAAGGGCAATCTAGTTGAATATGCCCAAGATGACCACAGTGGTGGTAGGTAGGATTTGAGTTGCCATGCTGGGTAGTGCACTTACATGTAGAATGGTGTCAATGGCAATGGTTATACCTAGAAGGTCTCTATTCTTCACTAGCATGATTGCACTTGTTTGTGATCTCACAATGTGTTGGTGCCTGAAAACTTGGGTAGGTCTCAACAACTAAGGATTTGTCAACCAGCTGCTGGAAGGTGAGGGGAACATGTGGGACTAGGACATGACCTACATGATAATTAAGTCCTTTCAAGAATAGGTCATCCCTTCGATCCTCACTCAACCCAACCACATAATGTTCAAGCAAAAGGAATTTTTGCACATATGGGGGAACATATAAGGAATGTTGCTTTAAACTATAGAATTTGGCTTCCTTCTTCTTGAGAGTAGTGGTGCAAATGTATTTCCCATGGAATAGTGCAAAAAATTGATCCTAGGTCAAAGTGGAGATGTCGTGAGTTGTGTGATCCCCTTCCACCAAACACACACCGGTCCATCCAACAGATAAGAGGCAAACCTGATCTTTTGGTGAAGAGGACATGCCATGTCATCAAAAGTTTGCTCTATGGCTAAGACCCATCCATCAGCCTTATCCACCATCTCAGTTCTCCTTCACCCTACGAGAAGGATGGTTGCATTTTCATGAAATCATTTCGTGTGTACTCCGTCCGCTTATCTGGCACAGGAGGGGTTCTCAACTTTCCCACCATGGCCGTGATGAGAAAGTGTCACAGGAAGGCTAGCTCCTACAAAGGCCCAGATTAGTCGAAGTAGATGTGTTGATGTCACCAACCCCATGAACAGAGTTAGAGTTTCTCTTAGGAAGGGTATCCATGCCAAAATGATGTTTCTCTGGTGTGGACAATCCATCCAAAACGTCAGACTGAGGGGTAGCACCAATATCTCCAAACAAGTTGGTCTTCTTGAAATATAGGCATAACTTATACGGGGAAGGGCTCCAAGGATGAATTTATGAAATAATTCAATTGTTGAGAACAATTATGCTATGATACCATCTTCTAAGGAGTGGGACCCAGTAATAGACCACTCCATACTTAATTCAAGAAAATAATTTGCATAAAACTATGTGAATACAAATATGTCCAAATAAAAGGGATGCATTATATTTTCTCGAACAGCTGCGTACAATAAAATAGTTTGTGACAACAGAAATAAAAATATGAGTATTACATAATTTTATTGTTTCAACTTGACATTGAGCCTTATAAGAAAAATCTAAATTATGAATATAATTATCAGGATCATATTGTAGTGAGAAACCTTCCAATCTTGGTACTCATCCTTGCACTTGGTCTAGAGAAAAGTCTCCTCCTCTCTGACCATTGGGCTGTGCTAACTCTGGGTGGGTTGAAAAACAATACCCAAGAAAAAGGAAACAAAAGGAAGTACGTCGGTGAATGCTAAGTATGCACAAGGTAAAATAAAATGGCATTTAATAAATTGAGAGAATATTTGAAATAAAGAGATGTCAATAATGAGATATCCAAAAGATAAGAGTTTTTTCAAAAAGATTTAACATGTCCAAAAGATGAAGCAGTTATTAACAAGGATATGGTTAATAAAATGTTTCTTGCCATACTCATATCAACATAATCACAAGGATATATAGTTGCATGGTGATAAATAAATATTGACTAGCATATACTAAAAATTCGGGTAAGAACCCATAAATATTCCATACTAAAGGCGGGAGGACTAAAACCTCAATGCTAAACAAATATAGTAGTTTGCTAGGGAATAAAACCCAATGCCCAAAATCATATACGATAGGGGAATATAACCCAGTGCATAGAAAAGGAATAAAACCTAGTGCTTATAAAGAATTATAGGTGGCAGGGGAATAAAACCCAATGCCTATATGGTGTCACTACTTCTAGTTATGACTAGTCGTCCACAGATGCAAATAGGGAAGGCAAGAATAAAGTATAGTTATTATCATGTAAAGGATAAGAATATCATGTTTACATCAAATGGGGTTAAAGGATCCAATAATTGGTTAGGTTAGGTCATAAGACCATCAATTAGGTACCACCATTAACAAATCAAGATATATTAACAAGGAAGGGTACTTTCACAAAATGATAGGATTGTCCACAATTTAGTTAATGCCTCATATGGGAAAAAGATATTTAGTCATGATACTATGCCCAGTTTAAATAGATTAGATGTGCATACCTTGACTTAAGTATTAAGGGTTTAATTAAGTGATATCCAAGTAAAACCCTAGAAATCCAAATCCATCGGTAAAACCCAAGGTTTGACTCTTGTTATAGACAAATCTTTAAGTTTAGGGTTTCATGACAATATCTTGACTCAAAGCAAAACTTTATTAGTCATGATGTTACCTTTAGTTACTATTAATATCACAAGTGAAAGTAAAACTCGTAAATCCCAATCTTTGAAAAAAAAACCTAGATTGACATGTGATTCTATCTTAGAGGGAGGGTCCATGGTTACTGATCATGGAGTTGACTCCAAGTTCCCAACTTTATCCTTGAAAATTTATCTTTAATACTAATGTGGTATTATGAACGATGAGAACCCTAAAATCAATTCTTTAAAACTTGTAAACCAGGGGATAAAAACTATACCAAAAGGTAGAGAAGGTGCTCAAGATTTGAAAACATATTTTTTTGAAATTTTTGGATAAACATAGAGAAAGTAATGAAAATTTCAAGTTCTAACCAATTCGAATTTGCTAAAAATTCACATCAATAATCTAGTGGATCAGGTCATCTTACTTGGCCCAATCACGGGTGGCCAAGTAGCTCGGGTCCACTACCAGTTAGTCACTCGTGAAGAAATACAATTCATGAGATGAAACTACAAAACTACCCTTGGCAAGAAAATAAGAAAATAAACAAGGCAAGGGAAAAAGGAGATAATCATAGGAGGATCACCCCCTTCCTTGCCTGCTCATCATGCTTGTGAGAAGCTAGAGCTAGAGTGGTATAGATTGGGGAAATCCCATCATGGTGTCGATTCGTCGATCCAAAGGTACCAAAATGAAGAGCAGAGAAACCCGAACTCACCTCCAAACTTAATTGAAGACTGGTTACATTTGACATCAGTGTGAGGTGCCACAAGCCAGAGAGAGACTTGCTTGGCAGTAGGTAAACACACGTCCAAAGGAGGAATTGACTAGAGAGAATGATCATTTTTTACAAGGAGAAACCCCACGAGGGGTCAAACATATATAGGGTTCACACTTTGGGCTTCGACGAGGGTAGGGTTCGAGAAGCCTCGAGATGAGAATTGGGAAAATCCTAAATACTTGACATTAATCATTAAGTAATGCATCGACCTGTGTGGAATTAAATCTCGAATCAATTAGCGAAGAAATCTCTAGAAAAGGTTGTTAATCGAGACAGAGATTTGGGTTTTAATAATCCCCTAACCGCTGGCCAGTTTCCAAACTGGGCGTGAGGTTGAAGACGATCCCTAAACCATCCGATCAGGATCTGTTAAAAGTCAGCCCGCGTGACATCAATACCGTTCCTGATCGATTTTGACTAAAGTGTCACATATTTCAATTTCTTTTCTTTCTTCTTCAAATTGAGAGAGTAAATAACCTCCAAATAAAGTGAAATTTGGTGAGTAAGGTAATAAGGACCCTTCAAATTTGCCTTTTGGTAAACTTCAATATGCATAACACACCTTTTGTGGAAAAGTGTCTTTTCTTCATATTAATACATTCCTTAATTATTTAATAACTAAATTTTGTGTATGTTTGTCTCTGTATCAAATCTATCACAGGAAAAATCTAGAAGGATAATTTTGAAGTCAAATGCCTTAATTTGATACTTTTTCACAACTAACCCAAACTAGTGTATTTCTCTTATTTCTTATATAAAGGCCTATAAGTAAGTGTGTTATTGGCTAAAACTTTTATATTTAAAAGTTATTATTATTCTAATGCATTCCAATCTAATAAGGGGACTTCATGTTAAAATATTTAAATAAAAAGGAGTAAAGGAAATAATAAGCTAAATTTGAGTACGTTACAGACCTATGAGCACTCGATCTGGGTGGGTTAAAGGGAATATGAGTGACGCTCGATTACACCTCATTCCACTCTTGTCATGCATCGTAGGATGATCACCGTGAATCTAAAAATTATACACATTTGAGGCTTTGAGCAATCTAAACACTACCTGGATCACATCTGTGACTTTTGCTATTGGGAAGTAGTGGCTCAATTAATTAATTTTCCAACAGACACAAAGGGTTTATTAGGCTTTGATTGGTTTGTTGTAATCGGACCAAAAAACTTATGAACTAGAGTTCCTTAAGTAATTTATCATGGTTAGTTTAGAATAAATGTTGGAACTAGAGTTTTGTGACTTATGATGAGTTACAAACTTACATATCAAACACAATTCTTGAGTTCCCTCTTAGAAAGAGCAGAAAACAAATTCAGGAACAAGTAACAATATTTCCTCTAGAATCATATTCTTCATTCTTCATAAAAGACACATATAAATATGTATAACCAAAAATTGTTAGCGGTGTTAATATTGTTTATTGCAAAAATTATAACATAATATGGAAAAATAACAATATAGTTACACCATATGAAATGGTATTACGCTAAAACTACCAATCATCAGTGTGGCTTATAAAATATAAAATATATAAACACCAGAAAAAAGTGACTAACTGTGACAAAAAATGTGATTTATCTAACATATTTCTAGAAATCACGTTTAAATAATATAATTCAAAAAATGATAATTAAGTAGCCATATGCGCTGAGAATATACTAAAGATTATATTGTACATTGTGTTAGACAACGATGAATCAAAACTTATATTTACGAACACATAAAATGTAAATATTGTTATAATATTTTGTACCTACAAAGTAAAATATGATAATTTCCATGTGATTTTAGCCACAATATCTTTATTGAAATAATACTTATACGATATTAGAATATTTTCCAAGAGAGTGACATTTGTACCATGACTACTTGTGTTTGTTATGGTTAAACCATATTATGGTTATTCATTTTATGATTCTTTCTATATGTATTTGTCGTCCTTATTTGTTATATACTATATAATTAAAATTAATATTTTTTTACGATTTCTATATTTACACTTACAACAAACCGATCGCATAGAAGTGAATGGAATTAAAATTTTAAAAACTGAATTTGAATAAAAAAAAAAAAGAGTTCCGCATAACTTGTAATTTACACCAAACCAATGAGTGCCTTAATGAGAACCATGGTGGCAAGGATTAGAGCTTAAAGTGGGCACAGCCAATCGAGGAATCAAATGGTTGTTGAGTTGGCGCTTTCCGGTTTGAATGGGCCATGCAACACATGGTTACCAGAACTGGTTTGTTGGAGTCATAAATATCTAAATCGAAACGCCGGACATATGTTTATTGCGGGCCCAAGTTTTACACCTGATCCAAACAAGAAGTTGTACAATCGGGCTTATTGAAGAGTAAGAACATGTGGATTAGGAACTGGTCTACGGATATGTTGGAGGCTGGTGCATGCATTGGCGCCTGAAATCACTCGTCAAGTTGGGATATAACCCAAGTGGCACATGAAAAACGTAGTACAAGGCGACCCTTCCAGGATGATGATGATGCGTTTGGACCTAGATAGGATGTGCCCCGTCACTGAAACCATTCTATATATAGAAACAAATCTTCATGTGAGTCAGAAAGCTTCAGGAGATGGTGAGGGAAAACATACGAGGCAATAGTCCTACCATGCCGCTAATCATACAGCAAAAGGTACATCGGCTAAATAACCAATGACAGCAATGGGTGCTCAGGCTAAGCTTATAAAACTACAACCTCTCTCTCTGTCGGTCATGCGATCAATCTTCAAGGGTCAAGTCTGAAAGTGACTTCAGCTCAATTATCAGCAAAAATCCTACCAAGGTGCCGCCAGTTATTTCTTTCTTTCCTATGTGCGACTCTATCTTTCTATATGTCGCCATCGATCTGTCCACTCGTTAAATGAACTATGCATTGGCTGATCCATAATTTGATGAAATATGCTAGGTGGATACTATTTTGGGACCCAAAACAGAAACCAAACATTCTATACCACATGTTAGAAGATATAACAAACAAAACAATGTATTTTTTTTGTTATTCTTTTTAACTTATAGTAGAGAATGCTTGTGGTTCCATTTTGGATTCTAAAATGGATCTGCATATCAAACCTCTTTAATTTGATAGACTGAAAAGGCGTAAATCGAAAACTAACGATGCGGTAGATAAGCAAGGGCGTACGAAATGCCCAGATGGCGCAATAAAAGGTGGATGCCGGTCGATGGTCCCACAACAAAAGGTTGAGATGGTGGGCTCTATGCACATGCACATCGATAAAAAGGTGGGGGTAACCAATTAGCCACGGAGCATTGCGACAAAAGGATTATAAAATTGCATACGAGGAAATAGCGTATCGTTGTTTATTTTCGATGTTAAATAGTGGTAAAGGGAATATACTTGACTAACGGTAAATTTTAGGAGCTGTAAAAAGAATGGTACATTTCTGGAGTGATGAAGCTTCCTTTGGAACTGTTTGTCGTTTAGGGAGCAATGTGCTCTGGTTGGAGACGTGATTCAATAATAGCACACTATTTTCATTAGAGATACATTCTTCCATTTCTTTTTGTCGGTGATGTGTTTTCTTCAATAAAGATTTGTTTTCCTACACTATTGTTTTGTTATATGTCAATCTCGTATGTGAAATATCAACGTTCAAATTTAATCTCATTTGAGTTTAATATTGGATGATTCAAGAACAGTTATCGAAAAGAGTACATGATATGTTAATCTGACCAGTGGAGGAGTCAGAATTTTAGAGTGGGTGAAGCACACTCTAACATTTTATTTTATTACTATAATGTTCTTCAAGAATATAACATATTTTTTCAAAACAATCAAGATATAAATGCAAATCGATGTAAGATAAAAACAATCATCGTGGTTGCATATTTTGGACATATTGCCTAATAATACCAATTAACATTTTTGAAGATATCATTTTGAACATAGAACATCACACATCATTGGGATACACATCCCTCATCCTCAGTGGCGGAGCCAGCCTCTTTACAAAGGGGGGCACACATAAAGTAAAATTATAATATCATATGAAATGTATATTTTTTATTTACATAAGAAAAGGTCTTTAACTATTGTCATTAGATAATTAGAGTGACTAGCATGTCTTAAAGACATTATTATCCTGGTTATTACGATGTGTATAGAAAAATCAATGGATCTTACTGCGACAAAAAATATTGACAACATAGCTCGCCACTTTGTGGACTGCCTAATTCCCATGTATAGTTAAAACACTCATTTATCTATAGACATTATTAAATAAAATTATGTATCTTATAACTATCCACACACCATTAAATGCATGCTAAACCACAATTGCTAACATTCAAAAGATATAATTTTTGTATGAAATGAACTATTTTAAATTAGATTTTCGTAAATGTAGGTCACTCAGGCAAAACCACATGCATTTTATGTCCAACATCATAGATTATTATTTATGTTTTAAGATTGTCATATAATTTCTTATATGATGATTTTGAAAATTCTAATAATTATAAAGTAACATTGATTTTAATAAATAGGTTTGTATATTCGATACCATGTAACAATTATATCATATAAGTTGAGAGAAAACAATGTAATAAATTTAAGTCAAAAAATACATGCATCGTGATATTAATCCATCACCAATTTTATCTAAATATTAAACAAATTATAAGGTAAATAATTAATTACTGAATTATAAATATACCCATATCTACTCGATGCTGAAAATAAAGAAAATATCAAATACATTATGTTTGACATTATAGGAAAAATAAAATATAAAATTTTGAGAAAAAAACATTTGGATTACATACATATAGAAGTATGACTATATAGTTGATCCATTAGAAAAGTTTAAATATTTAAACAAATGAGACTTAAATGATTTAACATTTAATATGTGTTCTGTAATTTAGATAATCTAACATAATGAAAGAATCTAAAATGTCATTTTTAGTAATATCATAAATAAAAAGTAATATACAATGATTATCTAAACTTTTTTATATTATTTACATTAATGTTATTTTAAGGGTTTATCTTATATTAGTACATGGTGCATCCTTATTTTACCAAATATATATGAATTTTATAAATATAAAAAATGTGTTTTATAATCATTAATTAACAAATATATTATGAAACTATAAACTAAGAAACAATTAATATTGAGTAATTTTTACCTCTTTTATCATTATATACACCTGCGTTAGATAAACAATTATCCTATATTATTAGCACATACAAATTATACAACATATAACTAAGTACTAACTATATTTGTTATATATTTAATTATATATAGGTGATATAAAATAATTAACATTATAATAAAGTATTAATGTTATTTGTTTCAACATTATATATGTTAATATTAATAATTAGTAGGTTGAGATTAATGTCTGTGTTTGTAATATAATTATCAATTTATTTAAATAAATACAAATTCACAAAAATCAAGATCTGTTTCTAAAAGTAATAAAATATTGCAGTTTTATATGAAATTGATTTTATTTTTATGTGTTTCTATTGTGTTTTGTTGTTTAAAACACACAAGCAATGACATTATTTGTTGAAAATTTTCTGTAATTTATAAAAATTGATGTACCAACCTCTTTTGTAGAGAATATTTAAAAATACTTATTCAGTATGATACCATGTTGCGTATATAATATATATATGTATTTTTAAAAAATCTAAAATTTGAGGGGGGGGGCACTTGCCCCCCCTGACGCCGCCACTGCTCATCCTATTCAACCTATTACGTTTTACAAATGTCATCATAGAAAATGTTGCATATCTGAGAACACTATATTCATCCAACGACAACATTCATTTAGCCAACTTGATGAAAAATATGTCTATGAAAACTCCCAAAGCAATGTTGTTAAGTAGATTTTTAATGGCACATTGACAATTAAGGTTATAGTGTGAAATTTAGGATCTAATTTGTGAATCTTCTTTTAAAACTGACCCTACCAAATTCACTTTGCGGCTTAGGTTCTAATACGTCTCTAACATCACCCACTCCACTACTTGGTCAGCTTTCTTCTCTACCAAGGATGGTTCCATGGAACTTTTTTCTCAATTAAAAATATGTATATATCTAATAGATTCATATTTATATATTTTTTGAATGCATAAAAAGACAAAAAAATCAAAAAAATATAAGATGTAAAGCATAAAATACCTTACAAAAGTGTAAAACATAAAGGAGAAATATGAAAAAACAGAATAGTGAACATACATATTTAGAACTTTGATGAGAATAGTCAATGCTTTTCGACAATGATCTAGGGAAGAGTCTCGCAACAATAAGAAAACATTAAAAAATGGTATGAAAGGTACCATTCTGTATGACTCTTCTGTCAAGAGAGCCTTTGTTTCTCCTAGATGATTGTGTTTACAATGAGTAACACTGAGATATCGATGGGGTGTGAATCTCATGTGCCCGGGATAGTGTCCCAGTGCATCACAACCATACAATCTGACGGGGTCGTACGCTTCTTGAAAACTGGATGTGATGTGGTTGTGGGACAGAGAGGGTGATAGAGGTTGGGTATAGAAGATTTTTTTTTTGGATAAGGTAAAATATTACTATCTCAACAACAAAGTATAGGGGACACAACAAAATCCCGTATACTAAACAAGTTTTACAAGAGACCCCAACTCCTCAGAGCCATGCTATCTATACCCGCCATGCTCCTCGGGTTAGCTTTGAAGAACCACAAAATGCTATTACTAATTACATCGAAAACTATCATGTTATCCCTTGGTCTCTTACCATGCAGCCTATAGTTCCTCTCACCCCATATATGGAAAATGAGTGAAGTAATGAAGATTCCCCCCAAAAATCTGTTCTTGAGATTATTCCTTGTTCTCTCGATCAGCCATTCCACAGCCTCATCCAAGTTAAGAGGAGCCAAACCACCCCACCCACATTTAAGGCACACTCTTCTCCACAGATAAGCTGAGAAATCACACTCAAAAAAGATGTGTTTATGCGATTCAGGCGCGTTATAACAAAGGAGGCAAGTGGGATCACAGTTTAACCCCCATTTAATGATTCTGTCCCTTGTGGGCAGTCTACGCATGATCACCCTATAGGAACCAAAGCTCCATTTCAGGCATCTGGGTTTAATCCAAAACACGTCAAACCACATGACCTGCGGTAGCTGTTTCCTGATCCTCCACGGTTTGCTAATCGGGTCGTTGAACCCATGCTGCTGCTGTAGTTTATAATACGCTCCCAGCTCCTTATATATTCTCTTCATCTTGGACCAAATAGACGATTCCCCTATCTTGGAATCATCCCCCAACTGCCCATATCTTTCTTTCATCCATCTCGTCCAAGGGGAATCCAAAATGTTTTGGAAACGATCTACTCTCTTTGCAGCAGCTTCCCACGCTATGGAGTTGGGACAGCAGATACCCAGCCCCCCAGCGTACAACGGTTGAGCCACTGTGCTCTAGCTCACCGCATGCGCTCCTCCACCCCATAAGAAACCAACCATGATACTTTTGAATTTATCAAGAATGAACATCAGCATTTCCGTCTGTCTGCACCAGTAGTTAATCTTCGCAGTAAGGACCGTTTTGATGAGAACAGTTCTCCCAGCCATCGAGATTCTAAGTCCACTCCACTTTTCGACCAAGCTTCTGAGATTATCAACACACTCCTTAAAGTCCACTCCTCTTTCCCTACCCCCTGAGATTGGTATTCCTAAGTATTTGGTAGGAAATCTCCCCAAAGGAATACCAACTGCCTCTTTCAGTCTCCCTCTTCTACTATCACACGATCTAGAGAGGAAGATGTTGGATTTAATAGCATTCATATACAGGTTGGACAGCAACCCAAATTCCTTCATCATGCCCTTCACATTCTTGAGATATTTGTAATGTCCTGTTATAAAGAACAGGACATCATCTGCGAAAATCATGTGTGTTAATACTTTAACTCCCCTTACCTTGAAAGCTTTAATTTGACCATCTCTTTCCGCACTATCACTCAGCTTTGTAAGATTCTCCATAACAATAGTAAATAGAAGCGGGGATAGAGGATCACCCTGGCGCAGGCCATTTGAAGCCCTAAACATCCCATACGGCACCCCATTGATCAACACAGAGTAGGATGCAGTCTGCACACATTGTTTGACCACATCGATCCATCTTTGTGAAAATCCCAAAGCTATAAGCGAACTCCAGATGGCATCCCATTTCACATGATCGTATGCTTTAGATATGTCCGTCTTAATACAAGCTTTACTTGGGGAATTCTTAACTCCAAAATCAACCAGAAAATCCTTGGCTAGCAACATATTATCTGATATGTACCGTCCCTTCACAAAGGCCGCTTGATTTGGGGAAATGAGGTCCGACAGCAACAGCTTCAATCTAGACGCTATCAATTTAGAAATGATCTTATATATCACATTGCAGCACGCTATCGGTCTAAAGTCTGTGATCTCAGTGGGAGAAGTCTTTTTAGGAATTAATCTAATGAACGCATGATTGGCTTGCCTCACCATCCTTCCACAAACCAAGAACCAACGGGTTGCTCTACAAACATCAGCACCAACTGTCTCCCAGCAGTTGTGAAAAAATTTCGCATTAAACCCGTCCGGCCCCGGGGCCTTAGAGGCACCAATTGCAAAAACAACCTTCTTTATTTCTTCATCATCAGCTAACTTTAGCAGGCTTCTGTTCATCTCATCTGTCATTCTATTCTGTAGTTTGGAATCCACTCTGTTTCTTTCATTCAGATTATCACAGTTGTAGCTGTCTGAGAAGAAATCAACCGCAATCTTAGCCATTCTATCAACTTCATCAACCAAATTTCCTTCCTCATCAATGAGGTTATGGATGTGGTCCCTCATATCATTTTTCCTAACAGCCGCATGGTAAACCTTTGAGTTAGTATCACCATCTTTAATCCATTTTAACCTACTTCTCTGCCAATAATAAAGTTCCTGAGCCTTCTCTAAATGTGTGAGTCGTTTACCAGCTCTGCTTTCCTCCTCCATTTTACTGCTGCAATTGGGGTCCATCCTTAATGCTTCCGCCACTTTTGAAAATTCTGTTCTAGCCTCTTTCACCAGGTTGTCCAAATTGATTAGCTCCTTGGACCAGATCTTCAGTGCTTGCTTCACCCTCTTCAACTTTTCAATGACTACGAACATAGGATTGCCTTGAATGTCCACCTCCCAAGCATTCTTGACCATCTCACAGAAGTTTGGCCACTCCAACCAGTGATTTAAGAATCTGAAAGGCCGATTAGGCATGCTCGTATTTCTCAACTCTATCATCATCCATGCATGATCACTGTTGGGGTGTGCACCTAAAGTAATAGATGCATTCGGGTAGATCTCCAACCATCTCACATTCACCAAACCCCTATCTATATTGCTGGAAATTCTTCTGACCGAGCTTCTCTTATTGTGCCATGTTGTGATTCCACCTCTCATGTTCAACTCAATTAAGTTGGCTTCATTAACAACATCATTAAATCTACCGAGTATGGAGTCTGGAACAGGGAACCCCCCCTTCTTCTCGCAAGCCTTCCTAGTGCTGTTGAAATCACCGACCACCAAATGCGGTAGCTCCTGCTGAGTCGTGTTCCTGATACACTCCCAAAGCCTTCTTCTTTCCCTTTCTGCATTAGATCCATAAATAGCTGATATTACACAATGAAAACCACCGCTATTGATGCAACTAAGCATTATCCGTTGATCAGATTCGAAGATTGGTTGCACATCCCAAACCACAGGGCACCACCCCACCACAATTCTGCCTCTGTCCACTTGTTCCAGATTAGAGGTGCACTCCCACCCTCTCAGAAACAAGGTCATGATCCTCTCACTTACCTCCCTTCTAACTCTAGTCTCCAAACAAATTGCGAGCTGAACACCTTTCTCCTCCAAAATTTTCCGCAGGACTCTCTGTTTGGCTGGTAGAGAAGCCCCACGGACATTCCACACCATCACCTTCATTTGGAACAGCTAGATTGCCCCCCCCCCTTCCGGAGATGACAACAGACCCCAACCTTCCTCTTCCCCTTCCCCTTCCTCTTCCTCCCCTTTCCACCTCCGTACCGCTCCTTGTAGAACGCTTAGCGCTACCCAGATCTACCTCCCCCTCCTCTAACCCTTCCGTCCCCTTATCCTCTCTAGGCACCGCCAACACAGTTACTCTGTCCGCCGTAGGGGTATCTGATACCACAGTCGTCACTGGTACCTGAGAAGGTGCGGTATCAGCCACACCCACTACCAGGTCTTGTACCGCTTCCCCTTCCTTCTCCACTACCACTCCAACGTTGGTAGCAGCTGTCCCCTGCAAGATCACCCCACCTTGTGCAAGCGTCTGTAAGTCTCCATTGGTACTTGTTGAAGCTTCGCCTTGAACCATCATTGTCGATTGCTGCAGCCTGGGTTTACCGGAAGCTGTCCTCCTCTTGCTCCTGCTTGGTCTAACACTCTTTGACCTGCCTCGAGCATCAGCCTCCATCTCCCCCGTCTTCAGGGCATTTGGGCATAATTCTGTCAAATGCCCAAACACCTTACAGGCGTTGCATCTGTCAGGCAAAGCGTCATAAACAACCTTCACCTCCATCACCCGCTCGTCTGGAAGTTCCAACATGATAGTCGGTGGTGGTAGCTTATCAGCTGTGATCTCGACACACAAATGAGGCGCCCCCATGTATCTGCCTTCCGAGACGAAGTCGATAACTTTCGGTGTTCCAATCGCATAAGCCATGATCGACAGAGCCCTCCTCGACCAATGCCTTCCCAGATCCGGTATGGTAACCCAAATTGGCGCCGCAGTGAGTCCCGCCCGACTCACATCCCCCTCCGGCGACCATTTCCAAGTGATAACCAGCTTACTGTCAAAGAACCATGGTCCTTTATCCATAGCCACAACCATGTCTTCCTCATTAGCAAACCGAGCTAGAAACAGCCCATCCTTCAGGGGTGATATCTGTAGCTCTCCTTTTGGCTTCCACGTTCTCTGCATCCACCCATAGAGTTGTTGTAGTATGCATCTTCTTCCGAAGACCTGGACCACCACCGAGGTTTTGTGGTAATCCTCCATGGCTTCCATCACCGGTTCAGGCATTTTCAGCCAAGGTCTCGCATCATTGTTTCTGAAGAAAGGTTCTTTTGGATCATCAGGTTCCACCTCCGGACGCCAAGCCTTCTGGATCCTAAACGACTTGCTCACTCTCTCCGCCCAGGCCCCCAACAACAGGCAAGCCGTCGTATCAGCGGCGGCATCACCCGCCGTAGCTTCAGCACTCTAGGCGCTCATGTTTTGGATTTTTTTTTGTGGGTATAGAAGATTTGAACACATATCAATGATATTAATAATTGAATTTCGTTTGGCACAAAAACAACTGAAACGGAACAACTGGCGTCCCATAAAATTTAAGATAAAGAGTACCCGTTGAAATGAAAATAGATAGACAGAAAGACGGATCCTCTCGCTAGTATGAATTGAACAAAAGATACCAAACAAATATAATAATGACCATCTATCCAGTACGCATGTGAAGAATTCAAACGGAGAGTGTGAGAGATCGACAACCTCCAGCCAAGAACCACCGTACATAATCGTGAAAGAAGGCCATGCATTATCATAGTTATCATCTCGCCGCCTGTCGTGTCTAGCAAGAGCCACAACCGGCAGCCACAAACGTGACGCGAGAAATTCAGGGCGAAGTAAGTCAGCGTGATCTAAGGGCAAAGACGCGAAGTATCCTGTTAAATCTGTGTGGTCTGATCTGGGCAAGTTAAATACTATTTGAGATATCCGATTACGGCCCGATATCCGATTCAATCCATGCGACATCTTAACATACGGCCATACACTATATATTATACGGTTTTATCTTAAAAACTGGGTGAGACACGGACCTCAAGCTGCCTTAATGTGGCTCCGCCACTAATTCTGATGCAAGTATTACTTGAAAAACTTATTTGTACAAGAATCATAGACTTCAAGATATTTCTTGTGCTCTTAATTTCAAGAGGTTGTTCATTTCATCATACAAAGCAAAATTTACATGGAGATACATAACGATGTGAGGAGACATGGCCACTTAGAAATGTTAAAAAAAGTTTTGAAGGCAATATCAATTGATAGTATCATAAAATACAACATCAAGTTGACTTCTGTCATGTTTAGTATATATATGAGTTCTTTGAATTATTGGAAACTCCATTTTTGAGAGTAATTTCTCGTTAAGAAACATTTACGGTTGGAATGAAGAATGACTATTTTCAACTCAAATAATGTGGATATACACCTAACTTTTAGGGTTTATGACATTACAGAAGGATCTAGTTGCAGTGAGAAGAAAAAAGAAACTTATCATCTAGTTCAACAGATAAATCTAATCGATTTGTTAATCGTAAGTTATGAATTTGATACATAGCTAGAGTTGTAAGAGGAAAAATTTATACCAATGATTAAATGTTCTCTTTGGCTATTGTGGTAAGCATGAACTTCTATTCCCGCAATGATTTCCCCTTCTCTCTTTCTCCCTCTCTACACCCACACCCACACAATGAAAAATTTATTATAAGACCGGTGCTATAATAATTTAGTACAAGATCCAATAGAAATTCATTATAGTATACAATGGATGTTTCTCTCTCCTCATTTTTTTAGGGGGTGGGATTTTAAAGAGGAGAGAGGAAAAAATAGTGCATTCTGTCCTATAAAAAACTATAAGAGCGGTCCTAGAGTATTTTTTTGCGCACCCACACACGCACTCCCATCCAACCTTTGGCATGCCACCCGATAGCTCACCATAGCCAGCTACCTTCCCGATCACGACTAAGCAAAGGCTAACCAAAAGCAGATTCCCAATGCACAATTAACAAGCAACACCATTATGGGCTGGACGGGATTCGGCTGCACGACATCTGGAGCTGGAGGACCACAAGTTCATGCAATCAATCCACACCGCTACCTCCGACCATGACACAACATAACAAATCGACACAGCTACGCACAAACGTTTGACACTACCTAGGTCCGCACCTGCGTCGGGGCTGTGTATGCCCACGAGACAACGACGTCTTCTTAATTTCTTATGTTAACAAAGTAAGGCGGCAGTGATGACGACGAATGGGAATGGGCTGGCTGCACCTGCCGGCTACCACCAACTACTGCACGAGGACGGTCTGGGAGAGAAGGAGAGATGGCGGGATGTGACTTTGGGAGTACACAACCAACCAGGGAGTCGCTTATGCCGCGAGGGACATGAAATTGTGTGTGTGTTTGTGTGTTTTTGCGCTACCATGAACCATCGTTGCATACCCCCACCACCCGTTGACGTTCATGCCCCAATTTATTTGAGAAATTCTAAACATAACCTCTGCCCCACCCGGCTGCATACCCGGTCCTCAGGACTAATTGCTGCACCCACTGTCATTTAAAACCATACATGCAAAAACCATGCGCCACTTAATTCTATATGTCTCTACATGCAAAAACTATGCAAGAAATAATTATTCTCCACGTTCCTACATACAAAAGTCATGCATGAAATTATTATCTCGTCACCAAATACAAATCTACCACTTCAATTTTCAATTTCCCTCTAATAATTCCCTCCATTTTATTTCACATTTTGTATATAGCTGCAAATCATCTCAATCATACCCTCCTTATTCATTTCCGCCTAGAGTAAGTATTGTACGTACTATTTGTTCATGTTGAACCAATTCCGCCCAACACTGAGTAAGTACTGTACGTACTATTTGTTCATGTTGAACCAGCTCCGCCCCTCTGATGCAAATAATGGGGTACTGTACTTTTGCTTCTTACAAAAATGATGAAAATCAGAATAGGGTACTGTACTTACTAAAATAATTTGGTAGATAATGTACTGTAAATTTGACAAATTTAAATCAAGAGTAAGGAAGTGAGTATTGTATTTGGTGGAAATTAATAGGGAAGGGGAGTGAGTAAATTATTTGGTAGGTACGGTACCCCATTCTGATTTGAGAATAATAATTAGGTATTGTACTTATTGTTGAATTGTATAAGTGATTAATGTTTTGTTGGGTACTATACTTTTGCTTCTTATAGAAATGAAAATCATAATGGGGTATTGTACTTACTGAAATGATTTGGTAGGCATTGTACTGTAAATTTGACAAATTTAAATCAAAAGTAAGGAAGTGAGTATTGTACTTGACGGAAATGAATATGGAGGGGGAGTGAGTATTGTACTTGGCGGAAATGATTTGGTAGGTACTGTACTGTAATTTTGACAAGCTTAAATCAAAAGTAAGGGAGTGAGTATTGTACTTGGCGGAAATGAACAGAGAGGTGGATGTTTGAGGAGATTTGCTGCTATATACGATATTCAAAATTTTGAATTTGAATGTTTTTACAACCTGTGATGGAATTAAATATCTGTGAGTGGGTGGGTGGATATATTCTCTGCACTTTGTATGTGCTTTGTATGGATTTTGCATGACTACTAATACAAAAATGGCAACAGACTACTGGTTAAATGTTCCCGAGATCCGGGTGGACTGACGGGTAGGGTTGCCGGGTGTGGGTAGCCTTATGACACCACCCGTTGCACGTTGGCATAACACTGGTTTGCCGGGCAGTGGGCCTGATATAACGTGGCCAGCAAGCAACCTTAACCGTTGTACAATCTCGACTCTTAGGTACATACTCGTACATGTTCACAATTCCTAGTCCTCCTCGTCCTAGCTCCTCCTCATCAACCCTATAGAGCATATTCATGTACTTTGTTCTAGTGATGGAATGAATACGCAAAGGGAAATAAGAAACTGACCCCCGAAGCAATCAATTGCAGCCATGCAGCATGAATGTAAGCTAATTGTTTCGCCGGTTGAGCAGAACTTTACGCCCCATAACAGAATGAAAATGCTGAAATTAATGAGGAGAAGAAAGCTTGATGGCGTATTGCTAATCAAAACCTATTGGCGGAAAGCAAGACAGGTAATCTCACTCTGAAAAATCGGCGGGATCTATCTATTTTTGTAGATGTACTTATATACTTTTTACCTATAAATTATCATGTACCTTTTCAGCTTTCATCCGTTTCACTTTCAAATTTATGTTGTATTTCCTATTTCAGAATTCCAAAATTTCCAACCCAACAATTATCCCATATTGGTTACTTCAGAACCTCACAACTCCTTATAAGGGGTAGTGGTCTCCTAGAGGTCAGGACCTCTCAAGGGCATCATAATTTATGACTGATTGACTAGCCTTGTATATTTCTCAGAATAAAATAATAACACACATGTGTTCGTTCTTTCGTTCTCTCACTCGCCTTGCCCGGCCTGGCCTGTCTTGGCTCGATTCGTCGATTTATCTTATTTACAAACAATTTATTTTGTTTGTAAAATGACGTTTTTGTTTTCTGTGTTGCGTCGTTTGGAGTCCAGTCGACAATATTTAAGACACAACAATAAACCTCTCTTGACTACCCATTAAGTCGACAATTAAACGCAATGTTAAGACGTGCTTCATATAAGGAGACGTCCGCTCTCATTTGAGAAACACAGTAGACACAGTGCCATCTTTAATGTTTACGATCAAGGTCTAAAGAATGAGTTCAACACAACACTCTCACTTGCACCGAGCGGCTGTAAAAGAGTTGGGGTGGCTGAATCTTGGAGATAGACTGCTGGAAACGCACGTGCTGGGAGTGGTGGAATCTGTCTTGAAGACAGTGTCTCACACGCCTTCATCTCAAGCTCTGGAGTTTGATTGCTTAAACTCTTTTACCATTTTCTCTGAATCCATTTACTGTGATTATTACTGTTGCATTCTGGTGGTTAACTGCTTGCAAAAATCTAATTAGCATCTTTCTTACAATACCATATTTCTAACATTTTCAAGACAGATTATCCCATTTACTGCTCTATTTTAGATTGTATATGCAATTACATAGACAGAGCAGTTCATTCTTAAATAGTTGTTAATTAGATATATTTGTTAACTTCCTGTTTGAATTTTAATGGATTCGAAAACCATGCTTTTTGTTGATGATGTCGCCACTCTTCGCCCGAAACTCTTTTCTGGTTTGCAGTTTCATCGTTGACAACAAAAAATGCAATTTTGTCTTACATCTCATGGATGTGTATCCGCCATTATAACATACCAGATCTTAGACCCTACCTTGGAAGTTTGACCTTTTGAATTGAACCAAACAAGGTTGAGGTTAGAGTGATCCTAATAATCTAAGACATGAATAATGTAATCTAATATGTCATCTAATTCATTTGGTGATAATAAGATGATAAATAACTTAATTTGATGCATAATGTAATTAATGGGCCTCTATTGGACCAAGTGACATAACACATGTAAGAAAGTCTCAAAAGTGGAAATAGACATCAAATTCATAATCTACACATCAAAATAAGCCTACATGTCAATTTTCATCTAATTTGGACGACCTTGAAATAACAAGGTGTGTGAGGAGAGAGAAAACTACCTTAAAGGTGTAATTAATAAATAAATGTAATACTAAAAGTTGGAAATAAAGGCAAATTCGTATTCAACACACTTAAGTTAACTTGTGGATGAAGTTTTACCTAATTTGGATAATCCTAATGTCATTAATGCATGAAGAAAGATAAACTAAGTTTTGAATAATAAATGCATTAAAAAGTTCTCAAAAGGCAAATTTAATATCATATTCAGAATCTACATGCTTTAATTAGCATATGTGAAAAATTCCATCCAATTTGAGATTTGTTTCACCCTAAAAAGAAGAAAGAGAAAAGTATATTAATTGCAATGTCACTTTAATCCTAATCACTTTGGGACTATAGTTTCCGATGATATTTTGTCACGTAGCTTGGATTTTAATTTTCCTTGTCTTTCGGCCCGATCAAATGGTTGTCTTTAAATCTCTATTTTCACAGATTAATCTGACGGTCCCTGGTTGTCACCTTCGCCCGTCCTACACCGATTAAGACTATATATGGATCAGTGTTTTCTCTTTTGCCGATCTCTCTTTCCTTTCTTCCCCTTCCTTCTCCGACACTCGCATAACCATCCTCTTGTCTTTCCAAATTGGTTTATCCCTAGTTTGATAGGTTTTTGTCCATCTGAGACCCTAATCGGATAGGGCATTTCCCATTTTCCTTTGTTTCCAGTTTCCACCTGTTTCCTGATTTGTTTGGGACTACTAACCTATATATATGGGGTCCCTCACCATCGCCGGACGTCCATCACCCGTTTCCTCACATCCTTTAGGACTAGGTTGGCCAGGAGAAGCACACCCAAACTCTGGTGGCCTGGGCGTGCTCATGGTGATCCGTCGATCTATTCAGGTGGTGGTGTCACACTTTTGAGGTGTGAATCTTCTCCTTCAGCCTTCTCAGAGCTTTTCTAATTATCGATTTTACCTCTGTTGGGTTGTATCACGTTTCCCTCTTTTTCCCTTCTTCTCCGCCGGGTGTGCACTCTGAGGTGATTCCTCGTGTAACGTCCTCCCTTCGCCCTGGTTTGCCTCCAGTCACCTTCGTCGAGGTGTTCGTTGTCGGTTGTAGTAGAAAGGACACGGGTTGGTCTTTGTTTTGCTAGCCTTTCACTTTTCATTTTGAAGCTCTATGCTTTGCAGAAGCGAAGAATATGGGTTGTGATGTTTTCTCGATCTTACCCTCCATGTTTCCTGCCTTCGTTGTGTTTCTCGCATAGGGGCATATCAGTCTTTTCGCTTGATTGCCTCTTATCTGCTTGCGTGCAGTGTTTTTCTGAGCTGGATGAGTGCCCACTCACATGGGCGACTTTGATTGGATTGCCCAATCTGTGTGGGCTTCTCCCTCTCTCTCGGTCTCTCGTTTGATAAACCTTGATGTGGATTTTCTCTGCTCTCCAATTGGTTGATTTTATAAAATCCATAACTAATAATCTACTGATCAGAAAAATACAAATAAATACTCATTGGATTCATAAAAAGAAGTACTTTCTAATGGTATAAGTTTTGATGGCTAAATCTAATGTTTAATAATAAGTGTTTTCAATGGATGTAATTAATGATGAATTAACTTGTAAAAATCATTACTAATTATCTATAAGTCAAAAAAAAATAATAAAATATGTTTTGGACTCCTAATGACATGTAATACAATGTGGTATGGTTTTGTAAACCTAATTGCATATAATTAAAAAGCTGGTTTTGGGGGTTTATGAAATCAATGTAAATCGAACCCTAGTCCCACATACATGTTAATAGGTTCTTTGGATTCCTAGGCTTGGACCTAGAAGTGACTGTGAATCGTTTGATTCTGAAGTTGAGGTATGTTTGCATACCCTATTATTCCTTTAAGCAATTAACCTATATTCTTCTTTCTCTTGGTCCTATGGACAATAGCCTATACACAATGCCTTTTCCTTAAAAATCATGGTTCATGTGAACTACCTTATGTTGATGTTGATCTTGTGATCAAGGATATTATTTTGGACTCTTTTCTTATGTTTTGTTCATAATGGAACTCTATATGATGACATGTGATGTATTTTGCCTACTTATGAGGTGGATGTATATGTTGGTCACTTATGTGTGACTAGTTTGTATAATCTGACTATACATTCTACTTGCCTCTACATTTAACATGCTATGTGATTCAATAGAACTAGAGTAGTTTAATTGCATTGGTTTTTATTTATGGCAGATGTATTATTTCCTACTCTTTTGGGATGGCAAGGAACCTCATACCCTGGGCAAGATGTGTGATTCTTGGCCCATGTTTTTATATATATTTGGGAATATGGTTATGTGCCATTCTCTATCAGGTTTCAACTTTATGAGGGTTGGCCGCCAATTGTGTTTATATTGTTCTAGGGTTATGCTTATCTCACATGCATGTAGGTTTATGATGTTTATAATGGGTTATGTGCCCAAGAATCTTGATGGGTTATGTGCCCAAATCTTTATATATGCTTATGTGACACTACTTTATTATTTTAATTATGACAAGTATCTTTCTTTATGATGATGGTGAATCGTATCTTTTATGCCAATGTGGGTAGTCCTTTTCTTTTGTATGGGAAGCCTTCTATACTTGATGTACCTTTTTCTTAAAATATAATTCTCAATTCCTTTTTAGTATGCACATACCGGCCTTTGCTGATGTCTTTTGTTTTCTCTTCTTGATGGGGTATGGTTCCAACCCTAGGTGGAGGATGTGGATGACAAGGCATGTTGACGTAGACTTAGATTGAGAAGTTAAAGCTTAGAGACAATCTTGAGGTGGTTTAGATTTCCCTCTACATGGATCCTTATGATGTAAGTTTAAGATGTTCCCTTGTTTTATAATTGAATATAGTCATGTTTTTATTCTGCTGCTTTACTTTGGTTGATTTGAATATCATTAATAAAGATTTGAAAATTTTACACCCACTCCAACATATCCATTAGGTATGTTTGTTTGGAGGTTTGATTCTTCAAATTTTTTAGTAGAGAGGTGGTTTCACTTCTTTACAACCATCTTACCACTAGATGAGTTTGTTCCTATTATGACTCCACCACAAGCCACAAACCTCCTTACCGAAGAAGAACAATCTAAACCTGAAGTTCCTGAACCTATTGTCCCCACTCCCGTGTCAAAGGAGATTGATTATCTATGTAATGGTAGAATCATATCTGCCCTATCTGATGAAATGTATGATATATACCATAGGATCCCAAATGCTCGTGAACTGTGGATGCCCTTAGACTCTAAATTTGTTCTAGAAGATATTGGTCTTGAGCATTATGCCATTGTTGAATGGATAACTTACAACATGGTTGATGATAAACCTATTTCGGCTCAAATTCTAGAGTATCAATACTTAGTTTCTAAGTCCATTGCTAAAGGTTACAACCTTGATGAAAATGTTCAAGTAGAAGACCTCATTGAGAAACTCCCTACTTCTTGTAAGGACTTTTCTAGGACCCTTATACATAGACAAGGGAATATGTCCATGGCATCCTTACTTAAATCCCTACAAACCGAGGACAGACATAGGGAATACGAGTCTAACCATATTATCAACATGGTTATAGGTGATAAAGATAAGAAGAAACCTAACCCTTCCCATCTCCATAATAAATCTAAACCTTCCTTTAAAGGCCACAAGCACCACCAAAATCAGAGTAATAATAATCACTACAAAAAATATGATTTAGCTACAAATATTCTAGCTATATATATTATTTTTGATAGTTAAAAATGCTTTTCTATACAAACTATAGTAATGTAAAGAAAAAACATGTAATGAATTCTACTAACTACATGTTTGACTACATTTTTAAACCGGCTACAATATTAAAAATTATTCAAAGCTCTCCCAACCCAACCCTGCCCGCCCGCGCGCCCGCTATCTCACAAAAATAATCATTATGCTGATTGTCATTATCTTTCAAATTTTCGGCGTGCTAATTCCCACTTCCATTTTTTCACTTGGGCCAGTACTCCCTATTCTCCCCCAAATGTAGGTGGCGTTAGTGTCCATCACTCCCACCAAGCACGCCTGTGCTGCCTCCCCAAACCCTCCTCACGTAACGTGCACCCCCAATCGTGCTCTCCCCCTCCAAATAGCTGCTATACGATTCACCTTCACACCCTCTTCTCCTCTCCTTTTCTAGCACTTGACATCATGTGATGTAGGAAAGAAGGCATGGAAGGACAAAGCCCTGATCTTAGAAGAGGAGAGGAGCAGACGAATCAAGCTCAAGGTCGATTTAATGACCTCATCATTACAAGATCTGGGTTCTTTTATTGTTTGCATATTATTATCCTACTCCCTTTGATGTAAATTACCTAATACTTGAGATAATAGGCTGTTTTCATTTAGAATGAAACACGTACAAGATTCAGCAAAACCAGCATTCCTTGCTATGCGCCAGGTCTTGTAACATTTTATCTTGAAGCAAAGAAGGTTCAAGAGTAACAGTTCAGTTTTCTAAGTGCTTGTAGTAATAAACCTTAATTCTTTGATGATCATTATAGTTGCTTTACTTTAATTATAAACACATCTTTGTAGTTCTAGCTCTTAGGCGTTAGGACTTAATACTTACGGGTTATAGAAATATGCATGATAGATGGGATTTCAAGTCTGATATTTCTTCAAACACAACCATATAGAAAAAAATACATGAATGTCTTTGTGGGTTATCTATTATATTTATGTACATTTAGTATGATAGAAATTGTTGTAGGAAGGTGCGATAGTAAATTGACTTCCCTTAACGAAGGTATCGTTCACTGTGTTGGATCCATTTCTAGCTAGTGATAAAGACATGAAATTTAAAATTGATAATTTGCTACCATTATTCCTTATCACAACCTTTCTTACAGAAAAAATATGAAAATATCTACCCCAAGACTCTTGACTTTGGGTTCTCTATGGATTTATTCATATGTATCTCATGCTAAATGACATCCTATGATGGGGAAATATCCAATTCATCTTTAGTCATGAGTTGATGGATATACAAATGATCTTAATATGCCAATGGATGGCCATGGTCTATATGGCTGCAGGAGACATTGTTAGCTTTAGAAGGGCAGTAGTACATTCTTCAGATGGAGGATTTCTCTAAATGGTCATAGAATTTACAACACCGAATGACCCTCTTCTCCATGTTTTCCTCCATATAGGACTGCTTGTTCTAATCAAATTGAGTCAGGGACTAGATGTAGCCACCATGCAGGGTGTCTCTTCATGTGGTTGTTGATCTTGACATTGCATCCCTCTCAGAGTATAATAGATTCTTCCACCACTTACTCGTTGAAGGAATAGTTGAGGCCCTTGTTCTTTTATCTCCTTAACACAGCCAACCAAAGAAGATAGCATTCGTTCAGAACTTTGTATGTGAGCTTTAGTTTGTCAACCTATGTAGTAAAACTATCTGCTCTTTTTTGTAGTGTAGCTATCTTACGTTTTGTGCTTCTCTTTTAACATAAAAGATTGTATGGAAATATGTGCAAAGACCAGCCAAATGAAACATTGGTTTCTCCATTACTTTCATGTTAATGTATGAGGGTGTTTCTCATGGGCCATAGTTAATGCAAGATCCTCTTTAATTAATCTCAAAGTAGTGAAACTATAGGAACAATTGCCATCATAATTGCATGATAAAAAAACAAGGAAAATGAGAAAAATGGCATGCTCCTAGCCACGTATTTTGGGAGATGTCCCTTCAAATTGGTCTCTATATCACAAGTGTATGCTATGTTGTTGTGATAGTTTTCAGGTTGTGTACTCTAACTTGTGATTGACATATTATTTTAATTACACTAGCTTAAAAGATCTATTCTTAAAATGTCTTATAAACCTTTTTTCTACTGCACTGTCATCATTAAATCTCATAATGCACTACAACAGATGGTCATTTGTTGCCATGTTGAGGAATCATAATATACCTCATAGACCTTGAACCCACAAGTATTACGATGTACATGTTGATTTGTCACACCTTTATTGTAGTTAATTCTTAGTTATCGAGTGCCTTTTACCATATCAAATTAAATCTCTTGACAACTCTACTTTCAAAAAAAAAAATTTGGTAGACTTTTTTTTATTTTGCAAATTTCTGGAATGGTACTTTGCAGGGGCTGTTTTCTGTCCAAGAATTTAGATATCTCTTGACAGTTCTACTTCTATTCCTGTTAGGCAGTACCTACCTATGAGTTTAAATTTCTGAATTTGAGTGAGCTTCACCTTATCTCAAGCTATTCAACAAAAACATTTTATTCCTGCAAAATAGTTACCACATTCTATAATATGTGTCTCACTAGGAAAACCTCCAAAAACTAGCCCATACATACCAATGCCTTGGTCAACAATCAAGTCTTAAAAAATCAGTCTTTCTTAGGCTTTAATCATTGGCATCTTGCTTAAACTTCTAAAAATCGGGTTTGTCATATATTTTGAAGCAAGTCTAATTGATTTGTAGTACGTGCTTACCATGCAGTTTCCCTACAAGTGACCATATTATCATTTGGCTGAGGATTCTTCATGCATCTACCTATAAATTGGGATCCACTTTATTCTTAATGAAAAGTCTATGACAAGATCCATAATCATCTAATCTCAATGTTAGTGAAAGCACCATCCGAGTCACTCTATTAACTCCAACATGGTAACAACCAATCAACTCCAAGTAAAATAGGCTATATCTTCTATTTGACTTTTATATTAAGATAAATATAAACCTTTACAAGAACATAATTGTCAATAATCATCTGAATCAACAACCTTTAAATCTTTTTCTAAAGGAATAAGAGGTTTAGGTTTTAGTTGAGGATGTCAAGTTTTGTTTCCAGAGACTTTCACCCATTGTGAAAAATTTATGCACCTAATGTCATATACATAATATTTTATTCATGTTTTCTTCAACATGCATCTTGATAGGTTAACCTATTTTGAAAAGTCTATCCATGGTAAGAGATTTAAAATAGGAATTATGCCATTGGGGCCTTCATAGGAATAGGAATGATTGCCACGGTCTTAGGTTTATTTGCCATTGCTCATCCCATTTGTTCATCCTTCAAGCAAAGGACTTATCCCCATATGAATTTAAGGATGTTTATGAATGCATATAACTCCTACAATAGTTCCAATCCCTTCAGCTTGAGAAGATCATCAACCTCACCACTTCAAACATCTAATAGGTCTTCAACATTTCTGCAACACCTGACATTACCCTAAACAAGTGAAGTAACATTGTGGATCTGAACATGCCATGAGTTCCCATAAACCCCTCATCGAATCCTACACTTTGTAATTATACCCATGAGAAAGTCTCAAATTTGATGAACGTTAGGTCTTGCACTATCAACCCAACAACCCAGAAAGACAGTGTAGACTGGGTGAAAAAATGCACTCCAAATTAAGCACATATCGATCAGCAGAGGATCATCCAAGTGAGCACCACCACCTTTTGTCAACCACAACTACTAGACTATATGTATGGTTGTAGTTTCCTCCTCTTTAGAGACTCATCATGGTCCATATGTACTCGTTGTGAAGACCATTTGAGATGGTTGTTACTTTATAATGAATAAAATGTCCATTGCTTTATGAAATGTTTCATTTCATGGTCTCATATGTCATTAAACAGGTACATCGTGGACTTAGATGACAACATTAAATATTTATTGTTAAGTATGCAACATATGTCGATTATAGTTTCTTGCTCTTTAGAGATTCATTCTATCCCTTGGGTTCAACTTAGGTCTGATCATGATACGAATTTCAAGATCACTGAATAATTGTTCCAATGACTCATTGCATATAATGGCCAGAAATCTCATGGGTAGATTTTTTTTCCATCTGTTGTCTTTGGCATGTACTGTTATTATTGTTCCTAATTTTTATTTCTGGCTCTTGAAGAGCTGGGGCAGACTTTAATGGCCTTCCTGAAATGGCCCCTTAGTTTTTTACATCTATTATAATATTATTATTGTGTAAATATAGGATATGGATTGATCCAAAATAACATACACGTCTAATAAAAAATATGTCGATTGTGAACAACTAAATCTTGGGGAGTGTGTTTCTTGGAAAGGGGAACAAGATAGATCTATTGCTTCTATACTTTGATCAATGGATTCATTGAACATGCCAAAGTGGCATGTCTTAGGGACATTCTTATAGAACAATACAAAAAGACGTCATTTTCCCCTCTACTAATACCATAATCAATTAAAACCATTGCACATCCTAACAGAAGTACAAGATGAAGTGATTAATGGATGCTTTCTAGATCATCACCCGCGAAGGATGATACAATCGGTTCTGCATCAAAACATAAATACGTTGATGATGTATTATGCAGTCCTTTAGATCAAATTCAACTAAATATTAAACAATAAGTCATATGAACCGGTTCTTGGATAATACCAATGTACAAAACTGCTTAACATATAATCTCTAACAGGAACTAGACTCTAGCATGAATGGCTTAGATAATTTGTTTGTTGGTATATAGCACTGTTGAACGTCAAGTACCTAGACTATCATTAATACTACATCCTCACAAGTCTCCTTTCCACTACACTAAAGAATCATCATTCCATTTTGTACACACATATGGTCCTTCTAGATGACTATAAAATAAAATGCACACTAGTTACCCAGGAAAGTTAAAATATGATTTTTTAAATACAATCAATGCTCGTGATCTACCAAAAGAGGCCTTGTAGTCAGTATAGTTCATTATAATGCCCATACATTAAAACTACTGGAAACAAGGAGGTGCACTACTCTCCTCCCCATGGAATACATCTTTCTTGCTGAGTTCTTTATAATTTTCTTACTATTTAGTTAGATGAGGTGTGCCTTGTATATCTAAGACATATACGTCTCTGCATATATTGATCAAGATAGAAAAGAATGAAAGTTGTTGTTAGTGTGAGCACAGACTTAGCAGCTGCCACAAGCTAGCATACTTTCTATCTTGGTAATATAATTGCTGAACATGTTTTACTCTCATCCAATGCTATATAGTGTTCCATGTTGCAATATATATCTGAAATAAAAGTTCTGAAAATGTACCATATTCTCCAACTAGAAGCTCGTTGCAATAATGAAAAGTTTGGCATTATAACATAATAAACAAGCATTTCACCTAGGTATTGTAGCATGTAGGCCTTGATTCCCAATTTCCAGAGTGCTACTATGAACTAGCATTGTAGAATTTCATGACTTCTACGTGTGATGGCTGCCATGGTGCTTCTGTGGGTATTCATGGCAATGTGTGCATACTATTCATCAACTCACCTATATAATTTGTTTTAGGATGTTGAATGGAAGAAAATCACACTTAAAACTGCATTAATTTCCCCTGCCATTCTTTTCTCTATATTATTTATGATGAATGCTCTCATTTTAGGTGAGAAGTGTTCTAGGGCGGTTCCTTTTGGCTTGTGATTTCATAGTGCCAAAGCTAAATCTATTGACTGCTGGCTCTAATAAGATTTGTAATAGTGTTGCAAACCTCTCATGATATGGTTCAACAAGGATTTGATAGGAAGTATGTGTCTTGATGGATCCATGTTCAAGGTTGTTGCAAAAAGACCAGCTCATGCAACTTGTTCAGTTCAAACTGAAATGATTGCATTACCTTGATTGGACTCTTGAGCTGCATTGTCATTTGGTTATTGAACCCATTCATTCGGACCCCTTTTTTCTACACTCTCATGTTAAAGCTAATGGCATACAAAACAATGGACATACATCATCTACATAAGATCTAGATGAGAGGTAAAAAGAACTTTAACATGAGAGTGTAGAATCATTCTTATGCCCTAAAATAACCATGCAATGCCTAACTCTATTTGTCATTATTTGGACTGGTCTATGTTGTGTTTCTTGTTGTGGCTTGATTGTGTCTCAATGGATGTTGTGAATATAGCTGGGTCAACTACAAATTTTGTTCTTCCTAGAAATTAAGTAAGATATTTCAATCACCAAGTGGGCATATATGATTTTTAGAATTTGGATGATTTATGACATTTAATCAGGTTTACAAGAAATGAATACCACAAGTGCATTGCCAAAAATCATGGGGCGGATACCATCCACCATAATCTCCAGAAAGAAGATTATTTGCAAATCTCAAGATATACACATAGTAGAGTTTTTTTTATTGAGAAAATAAGTTGAGAACAACAAGGTAATAAAATTCAACTATGGTCTTGTGCTTTTACAACTCTATTTTTCAGTGCATTTACACCTGGTTAAGCAACAATTAAAGCTAATGTTTGATGGCAGGAAGAAAATACCATGTCAAACGCCCATTCTTCTTCTTTTCTTTTGTTTTCCCAATGTTTTTTCTGTGAGTTGCAATGACTGGTCTTGGACTTACTGTCCCCGCATGTGAAACGTTGGATTCAATGGAAATAGAGCGGCTTTTCCTCTTTTCAACCAGTTCCACTGTCATAAGAAAAGAATAAAGAGATTTTTTTTTCAATACTTCTATGACATGTGACTCTATAGGGAAACTCCTTTGCACTACTTGGATTAGTATTGTGAACAAGAAGTGGGGCTTTCCTAGATTCATGGATGGGTTGTCATGGGTAAGCATGTGTACTTGGGGATTGAGACTCTTGTTAACAATATTATGGATTTATGACTTTAGAGCATTAGTCTTTAAAGAATTTCAATACTAGATTAGTATGCCTATTTTGTGAAACTTCAATACTAGATTATTTCCACTTGACATTTTTAGCATATTTCTTTTTGAGAAAGAGGATAGTTATGCTCAGTACTAATCACCAAATAGAAATAAATTGATTCTCTCAGTTCTTAGAAACTAATTTCTTTGTGTTTGCTATGTTGACTTGTAGAGATTTTATACCTTACTTTATGTTAATGAGGGATCATCCAAGATTTCAAGAACATGTAGGATCACTTAGTATATGCACCCAAACAAGTGAGAAGTATAATGACCACAACTTCTAATTGCTTCAGAGAATTGATGTATGGGAATTCACATTGATTAATATTGTTAAGTTGTTTGGGTTGTTTCATATGATTCCTAATTTAGGCTAGCTAATTGATTATGTAAATTTATGATGTATATCACAGGAATACTAAAGGAAAAATAACCTTTTGCCCCCAAGATAACATGGTGACCCTACAAAGGTTTGGCATGAGTTAAGTAGGTAATCAAGGGATCTGCAATGCAGTGGTGTTCAAACTACTACGTAACAAAAAATCATAATGTTACAAAGTAGCTAGAATTGATCAAGAGACATATGAGCTACCTCCTCAATAAAAACACTAAAACACACCCATGACCTGCCACAAAATATACAAGATGTGGTGTAGATCTTCACCAATTCACATTTACCATTCACCCCTTATTAGACAGATGTTAAATAACTCTCAGTTCCAGATTATTAGGGTGGAGAAGCATTCTGAAAGTTATGCTTTAAGGGAAATTTGATTCTTTTTATGAAAATTGATTATATGTGGTATGATTGATGCTTCTTACTGTCACATGCTTGTGATCCAACATTCCAATTTTCACAAGAACTACAAGAATTCTTGTATGTAACTAAATGACCAACTTTCCAATTTTTGCAAGATTGTTTTCTTGGAGAACGTATGTTTTTTGGTGGTCTGGTTGGATCCAATGTTACTATTATTTTCATGCAGTCTTAGAAAAAGTTGTTTGGATTCATAATAAGTTTTTTGACCTCTTAATAACCTCTCAAACCCTTGTGCTATTCTCATTTGAGGTTGATGGTGCCTTCTGATATGTTTATCTGACCGTGTTAATATTCCATGTGTGATAAAGTTGTTTTGGAGAACGCCGATGAAGTTTTTCTTGTTTAGTTTCTACTTGAAGGGATTTCTCTTGTTAAAGTCATTCTTTAAGTTTACCATCCTATATAAATTCATAAGGATCTAGATATCCTTTGAAATTCAAGTTCCTAATGTTGGAGTGATTTCCTTATATGAAGTTTTCCATATTAAAAGTACTATATTGCCCCGTGACCTAGGGATGTCCAGTCTCTAAGGCTTCGACACTCCCTTCTCCATCACATGGTTCTCTATTCTTTCCCTTCATTCCAAAATCATACTCTCGTTATTGTATTCCTACTCTTTCTTCTTTCAATAGTTTGATATGCAACACCTTCTTCTTTTTTTCTATCCTAGACTTAAGGGAAGAATGTAGCTCTTGTTCTTAGTCCCTATCATGTTACTAAGACCCATCAAGGTGTGCCCAAGGCCCCTTGATAAGAGATTGGCATAGAATGAGGTTGGATGCCCCTTTCTTCTCATGATTGTCAGGGACACGACACCATAGCAAGGTGATAATGTTAGTGTTGTCCAGGGTGCCAACTAGGGCACCTTGGGCAGTCCCCTGGGATCAAATACAAGATGCGTAGCCAAACTAGGCAATATAGGTGTATGCCTAAGTGCTTGGGTGTGCCACCTAAATAGTTTTAGACTAGATTATGGGTGTCCGTTTAACTATAATCTCGTTTGGTGATCAATAGTATATAAATTTTCATGTCCTTGTTGTAATGATCTTTTACTGATAGAACAGAACTTTAAATGTTTCTTATATTTCTTTTGGTTACATTAGTATGAAGTTCAGATGTCCTGGTTATGTTTGACTCCACAGGTGCAAAATTCAGTGTTTTATAACAAGTTTGTAGATGAACTATCTGTATTACCAATTTGAATTGTTCCTTAGTGACTATTTACACTTTATTCTGCTTCAGGTTTGCAATCTAAAATAGAACTATTTTTTGTACACTTCAACTACTTTATGTTTGCATTCTTGAATTGTAGGTTGCAAGCATATGATGTTAGTCTCACATGGGCCCAACTATGCTATCCTATAGAGGAGAAAATCCTCTCTAGAGTTATTCTTCTATTTTCCCTTGATGCCTATAAATATATTGATGTTTTATAATTGTATCTTTTTCTTGATACTAAACTTATAATTTTGTATGTCAATAGGATATCAGTATCTTGGGGAGTAAGATTATTATGTATGTTAGTTTACTGTGTGAGTTGGTCACACTTGATTTTGACACTAAGTGAACTACTTGTTTAGGCTATCTCTCATATGAACTATGTGCACGAAATATGAATAAAAGACCTCTATATGTTGTTGATAAACAACATCTAAATGAAAGATAATGAAGTTGTGAACTACCTGAGATTGATTGTCTTTAATTTCCTAACTAGCTGGATTAGAAAGACTGGTAGGTTTGTATTCATCTTAGTAATGTTGATTAGAAAGACCGGTAGCTTTGTATTCAACTCAGTAATGTTGGATTTAGTATCTTTATTTGAGTGAAGTATATCATATTTTGGAAAAAAGTTACAGAAGTGTACCTACGGATGACGAGGTCAGAAGATGTCACATTTTGATAGTGTACATTTTTTGTTGTTGTGAATGCTCCAAAATAGAATTAATGCAACACATGTTCCAGTAAAGTGACCTTTTCTCTCTTCTTCCTGTCCAAATTCAAAGAGATATGTTAATGTATTATGATTGAAGTGAATTAACCCTCTCATTGTTGTTATTATATGTAAGGATGAAGTTCTATATAACACCTTAAAGGGTACAGATTCAAACGCTTTGTATATCTAATTTTCTGAACTATATGAAGACATAGGTGTGATGCCAAATATGATGGAAAGACACCAAACATGCTAAAGATTTGAAAGAATATTATTATGATTATTAACAAATGTTTAATGATCAGTTTTCAAGTTGAATATTTGGATTTCTATAGGTCTACTAATAGAAATGACCTAAAGGAAACACAAACATGTTTGAGATAGATAAGTTTTTGAAAATAGCCTAATGGAAGTTCTAATGTTTATGTCTGGTTACATGTAATGAACCATTTGTTTCTATTTCAGTCTTCATCTACTGTTTGCCTCTTATATGTCTCAATGTAGTTGGTGCAAGAACAAGATATAGTTCAGTCACTCCCTACTCAACTTTTGAGCCATGACTGATGGATTTCAAGGAGGGTGTTGAACCGGTATAGGTCCCTATGGGATGAACATTAATTGAGAAGCAAAATTTTTGCAGGTCCGGTCCCATGGGAGCAGTGATTACAGAGCAGAAAGGCTAGAATAAATCTGTATGAGCAACTCCTCCATCACTTTCTAATGCAAGCATACATGCATCCCTCTTTCATTCACTTCTTTTTTTGGTATGTATTATATAGGAAAATGCATATCATGCTTCTCTCATATTTGATTATCATGCATTATTAGTCATGTACTCCATGAAATTCATTATTGAGTGTATGACTAAAAATTACATGGATTTAAAGATAAAGGTAGGATGGGACTACCAATTAGGTACCCTTACAAGTCCAGCAGGCCCTGAAAGAGGCTATTTTTTTTGTCAATCTACACACACATATCAGTATAATGTTCTAGAGGTAAGGTGTATTCAATAATTCCAGAGATGGCAAGTGCATTATGAAAGCTTCACTGTGACTTGACTACTGTGTTGCTGGCAGGTAAATTTTTCAGCTAAGAAGTTGTTGTCTAGACATTTGATTCCGAACTGGATATTCACTTGGGCGACTCTAATAATCTTCAAGATCTTATGGATGAAATCTTGAAACATTTTCCTCTGCCTCTACTAAAGGTAAACTTTGTTTTGGTAAGAGAATCTATCTTCGTGTGTGATAACCACTTTTTTGTATCTAGATTTTTTTTCAAAGTCTAGTTGATACTTAATTTTTTCCTTCAATCTATGGTCCTTTAGATTTCGTACTTGGAGTTTATGATTTTTTTCATAGCCTTGAGTTGTCATTCACTTTCTTTACTGAGATAATGCAACTTATTGTCAAAGCAATTATACCACGATAACAGAAATGATAATTGAATATGCCTCTAGACTATTTTTAACTAGATTGTTCATGCTAATAGTTGAATATTGATTACTGAAGATATCTGAGATTTAGTGCCTTAGATGATGGAGATATCCCAGATTATCCATATTCACTTGCTTATATCTTGAGACTCCACAGTGGTAATGAGCAGGCCACAATAGGAAGTCAGATCACAAGAGCAGGCTGTGCAATGGGTAAATGGTGCTCTGAGTGGACTAATGAGAAGCTTGAGATATTGAAGGCTAAGGATTCAAGTGTGGTGTTCATAATTGGACACTTAGAGGCTAAGGAAAATTAGTCTTCCTCTTTTGTCAAGGAGGTTGCCATTGATATTGTGATTGCATTCTTGAACAAAAACTACAAAGGACCTGATGGAATTTTGTAATAGACACCTTTGTCTAATCTGTAAATCATCTGATCATCCACATTTTCTAGAAGAGTGGTATTACTGGCACAAGGGGTCAACCCATAGAAGGAATGAGTGATCATCACCAACACCTCTTGCATCTCAAAGGGTTATAAGGTTAGAATGGGCTTCACTGACATGTGCCAAAAGCAAGGAATGTCAATGCCCAAATGTCATCCAACACCTTCAGTTTGAGCATTCCCCACAATAGCCTCATTGGATTCACTGATGTCATTTCTTGTGAGATGGCCACAAAGTGGAGAGCCAATGTGTGTGTGTGTGTTAGGGTGAGAGTTGCTTCAGCTGTAGCCTCATGGTTCCCAAGAGGACCATATGAACAACATAAATATGTTTTAACCACCCCTCCATAGCAGCTTGTTAGATTCCTGTATGAACTGTCTAGGGCCTTTGTTGTGAAGGAGAAGGTGACATTTTCTCCCAATTATGTTAGGAAAACCAAATACAGTACATTGAATAGGGCAACAACAACCTTGAGTTGTTGCAGACCTGTAGCAAGTAGGAAAATTATTGGAGTCTACATTGACACCGGTGCCTGGCGCAGACACTTCCAAACAAGATCATGACAACACAAGACCATAAACTAGTCCTACAAAGCATCCAAATAGGTTTCATAACATTGTCCTTTAGGCCAAAATCACAAGTATCCTTTGAAATCTGAACCAAAATCCAGAGATAGAAGGAGCAAGGATCAACCATCCCAAAGGCAGACCACCACTCTCTTAAATATCATCCCAAAGACACCCAAGTCTACAAAAGACCATATCAGTCTTTCATTCCATCTAACCAGGGTTCAGAAAACTGTCCTTTAGGTCAAAACACAAGGATCCTTTTAAATCTGATCCAAACTTGAGTGACTAAGCAAACTAAAACCAAGCAATAGAGCCAAGTTTACTCCATATGAGGATATCCATTGCAAGGACACAAGAAGCAATATGTATGCCAGAACACTACCATCACCCTGCATTACAGAATAAACACTCAGCAACATGAAATAGAACACCAGAGAACCTTGATAAGGTCGATTGCTTTATATTTGTAGGTCACTCAGTGGAAGTAGACTCTAAGTAACCAAGCAAACAACCTCAAAAGCAGTCAGAAGAAGCTAAGTAATTGAGAGGTAAAAAAAACTTGATTCAAACATCACAAATGCATATCCCCACTCTCTTATTCACATCCCCCAGAGAGTCAGGAAATCTATATTAGCACACAGACCACCTTTTTTATGCCGAAGACTACATTTGTTCTTGAGTTCTCCCTTATTACTATGGATATAACCATCTAACCTCTATCCCTTCCCCTCATACCTGTTGAATTAGATTCGAGAAACATTTGTTTATAGTTTAATTGGTTACTTCTTGTGATAGTAATATTGGTCATTTAGATTTCTATTGAATTGAATTGAAACACACAACTATTGCATAAACGTTGATTGGGAAGGCAAAGGAAGAAATGTGAACATTCACCAAGGAATCATAATTTACATGCTTCCTGTAATGTGTAACATACATCCTGGACATGTCATGAAGGTTCCTTGCTAACATCATGGCTTCCTGATAGTTGTGTTTTCTAGAAAATCTTCACATATATTGTGGTCATATGGCCTACTGATGAGTTCTATTAGTCATCCTTCCTATAAAAGAACAAATGTTTGTATTTCCCTGAACTTTGTATTTCCCCATTGGAAAAAAAGACATGCTCGATAGTATGAGGTTGCTAAGGTAGAGAATTGCTACCCCTAGAGGTCACTGAGAAAGGTGGGCTAAGGAAGGCATGAAACAAGGTTGGTCATCCTTAGTGATGATATACTACCTAGTCTGAGTATAGGGCCAATGGCCCACTTTATGCAAAACTATAAATATACAGCCAAGGGTCATGGCTGCTGCTCCATCACACATGGTATCTAATTGGCTGGCTTCTTCGAGACTACATATATGGCTTCTTGTGTTGCTTGATGGAGCGGTTGTGGCTTTGAAAAGGTCATTTGAGACTTTCTTTCTTGCTTTGTTGGTTCTTTGGGAGTCAACTACAAACTTCAGATTATGATTTTTCTAGGTTAACAATTCTTCAACTCCCTGGCAATTCCAGTAGATGTTGGGTTCCTTTATTGATTGAGATGATGCTTAGCCTTGCTAGTGGTCCATATGATGATGTTCCTCATTGGTTGCTGGTGCCTGTTGATTAGTTTGAGATGATCTTCAAATCTATTTTACTGGTCCTCTATTTTATCAGCCTTATTGGGTTCTGTCTCAACATTTGTATTTGGTCGTTGAGTGAGTTTATTTTTATGAAAGAGTAGTTTTTGTCTAACTCTTGCAATGTTCTTTTTTAGGCAATCATTTTTTCTTCCCTTACACAAAATTGTGCAGTTACACAGAAAGTAAATGAAAAAGGGCAACATGCTTTCTAATAAAAAAGAAAGTTTGCAAGTCACAACAAATGTAGAATATACTATGAATTTTTTATTTAAACATACATCATTTTCGTAATTTATATAAATCATTTCAATAATTCTGAAGGATCCTTGTCTTTTGTCAAAATAACGACTAAATCTTGATAATTCTAAATAGAAAAAGAAGAATTGGTGCCACCTGGATATCTGTAGTACAACAAAAATAAGTTGTATGATAAATAGAAGTCCAGAAGGTGATAGACTTCCTCTATGAGAGATGCTTCACATGACTTGATAGTGATTATGATCTTGGAGATTCTACTGTGTGAGTTTGGCTAGAACTGGCTACCTTAATCACTTCCTAAATACTAGATAAAAAGAGAGATGATTTAAAGTGGTAACCATTAGTCTTTGCTACTTTAATATTTATGTTATCTGGATGTAAAGGAATGACACTATGTTCAAAGGTAAAATTATGGGATCTTTGTGTCATGGAACCAAATTCTCATATCTAATAAATACTATAATTCATAATTATGTTCTTTGCACTTATGATTGATTTATGATACCTTCTGAGATGGTCTCTGAGACAATTGTCTAGTGAAGATTTTGGTTATTCTGTGACGACATGTGTTTTCTAGTTAAACTTTATAGTAACAAACTAAACATGGTTTAAAGTTGTACTTGTCCTATGATTTTATTGCTAATGGATGAGTCCTGGTTTTGAAGAGTGGTCTTGTTTTTGAAGTCAAGTGTTGACCTAATGTTTGCTACACTATTTTAGTTATTTTGTATCATATGCTACAAGTTTTCAAATGTGTTTCCATGTTACTACAAACCCGGTAGTGGAGTAGCAGTGTGCAGGTGCCCTCTGGCTATCTAGTGGTGAGTAGAAACTACTGACTTTTTTCATATTGGAACCTATATCATGTTATTCTTGACCATTTATTAGGACGTATTTTATTGTATAGCTATAGATTATATACTTTCAGGTCATTTTTCTATAGATCCCTTTTTTTTTGGTCGGTAAAGCTCGTGTTGCTTTTTTTGTATTTCTTTTCTATAGTGTCTGTACAAAACATGCCACTCTCAAAACTGAGAATAGCCAAAAAAACAAAGAAAATAATTACAAAGGAACAAGAAACTAGCCTGCCACAACCCAGCAAAACATCAGGGAAAAGAAAGCAATGAAAGATCCGCCTCATTCCCACCAGAAGAAGAAGAACTCAACAATCACTGAATGAAACAGTGAGAGGGGAGCAAAGAGATTCCTTAAACCGCCAGAAAAGGACTCAACCCTCTCTAAGAAGATTTTTTTTCAAAACAAAGTCTTTTGTTTGTTTCTATTTTTCCCTTCTTTGAATAAATACTAAGAGTAGTTTACATGTTATGCTCTCTCATCCTATAGTTGTATTCCACATGTGGGAAGAATATCGCTTGCACACATCTCATCAAGAAAGCGTTGGATTGCTGCAGATTATGATTCAAGTGTCCTTACAAAAATGTTGAACCCATGTTTGAAGGCTATGAAGGCTATGTTGATGTTTCTCAATCGATGCCAATTGAATTCTTGACCACTGCTATTGCAAATTCTCCTACCAAAAAAAAGAACAATTCTAGCTTAGAGGTTATGTTCCCTAGCAGATCATAATGAACATGACATGTTTGCAAAGGTGATTGGTATGCAACTGCAATCGCCAACTCATGAAACAAAAGGAGAAGACAATAAAGACACTGGTTGAGAAAGATACATACTCTTTCGCCAAGATGCATGTAGACCTCAGTGAATCATTAATATATGTATATCCTTTTTTTTGTACACATTGTGTAATAGGGGCAAGGTTTACGCCCTCCCCATGTACATTTGACATTTCAGTATAAATGAAAGTAACATTGTTGGCATAATGAGTATAACTTGGTCTAACTACTATTATTTTATTACTAAAATATATTTTGTACTGCCAAATTACAGAATATATGAATAATCTAACCATGCATATATGTATGTGTAATAAATGACACTACAAATGTAGCTAGATGCATAATTCAACTATATATATACACAAACACACACACACATATAGTAACTACTGCCTTTCCCTACACATTAACTACACATAAAATGTATTAACTTCATCTTTTTGCTACATACTGACTATATATCCAATTGTAGTCATACATTTAGCTATAATTGTACTTATATTTAATTATGTAAGGACAATATCTAGCTATGCTTTCGGCTATATATAAATTTGTAGCGAATGGATTATCTAACTACATATTTGAAAAATATAGTTAAAGGCTTTAGCTATACGAGCATATACTGCAATTTGTATGTGTAAACAAATATGTAGTTAAAGCCTTTAGCTATAAAATATGAGGTTTTCGCTACAATTTTTTTTTGTAGTTAAAGACCATTTTTTTAGTAGTGTAGTGATCAAGGAGAAAAATGTGGATACTTGTGTGTGATAAACCTGGCCACTTAGTAAATGTGAGCAGATTTTGCAAAGGTTAGAGAAAGAAGAATGTCCAGGCTCCTAAAAATCCTAATGTAGATATGATCACTGTGGGGGCGGTCCCTTCATCTTATGTAGAAAGGTTAGAAAATCCTACCATTCTTTTTGCTGACTTATCTTTAGGTTGGTACATAGATTCTGGTGCCACCTGCCATATTTGCTTTGACCAATCCCTTTTTTTACCTACCAAGCCAAATCCAGCAGAGTGATCAAGTGGGGAGATCATTTATCTACCATCTCGATTGCTGGCTTTGGACTTGTTGACATAAATCTTACTTCTGAAAACATTCTTCGACTACATGATGTCCAACATGTTCCTTCTTTCCATAAAAAATTGATTAGTCATGTTGTCTTGCAATGCTCTGGTTATACCTTAATGTGTCAAGGCAATAGAGTTGTAATTTCTAAGAATGGTTCTTATATTGGACTTGGTTACACTTGTAGTGGTATTATTAAAATATCTTCTATTTCATGTAATGCATCTTCTATTAATGATATATCTTCTATTGTTTTAGTTTCTGAATCTAGTGATGTTTGGCATGCACGTCTTGGTCATGCGAATAAAAATATGATGAAACACATGATTCATTTAGATCTGATTCCTAAGACTCATATTGATATTTCTGATAGATGCCAAGTTTGTGTGCAAGCTAAGCTTCCTAAGAAGCCTTTCAAATCAGTAGTAGACCATAATACATCTTTGCTTGAGTTAATTCATACCGATGTTTGTGATTTAAATCATGTTCTTACTCGTGATGGTATGAGATACTTTGTTACCTTTATAGATGATTTTTCTAAATATTAGTCTATATTTTTGCTAAAAACTAAGGATGAACAATTAGAAAAATTCAGAATCTATAAAACCCAAGTAGAGAAACAACTAGAGAAGAACATTAAGAGAGTGAGGTCTGATAGAGGTGGTGAGTACACTTCTAATGAACTTAACAAGTTCTGTGAGGACCATGGCCTTATTCATGAAACCACTATTGTAATGACCTTGACTTGGGTTTTGGGCTAACCCTATTTGTTTTGCTTAAGTAAGTTGCTTATAACTTTAATCTAATCCTTTAATGTGTTTTTTTATCATGTGACACACTTATGTTTCAAGTTTGGTCATGTTTCAATGTTGTTTGAGGTGTGTTTACTTGTTTTGGACCAAGTACAATTTACCCAAGATGAGGGATTATCTTGTAATATGTCACATGATAAGTGTTCCCTTAGTGCTTTAGCATCATAAGAGATAGAATAATGCTAAGGGGCTCCTTGTGGAGAGTTCAAGTGTCAAGTTGAACATGTGTGGATGGTGCTTGTGCTTTATGTGCTAGTTTTGGTGTAAATTGCAATTTATCCAGAGTGAAGGGCTAATATGCAATCTATCACCTCTAGAGTATTCCTTCCCTCTCTTGGAATCATCTAGAGGAGAGATGAAGAGTTGGGCACCTTTTTTAGATCTTGGGTTTGTGTCAACATCTTTGGTGATATATGGAGCTCATGAGTGAGGTATGTTTTTCTTGTAGATGGGCTATCTTAGGTTAGAGAACCTTGGAGAGGCTGCCTATCAGTTTGTGGGTGTGTAGGGTTGTTCCCTATCAGTTTGTGAAGTGTGTAGGGTTGTGCTCTATCTATTTGTGAGTGTGTGGAGTATGCTCAATCGGTTTGTGAGTATGTTGGGTTTTACCATATCAGTTTGTGAAGGGTTTAGAGCTTTGGCATATCGGCCATGATCTTTAGAGGAGACCTAGAGGATGAGATATAGCCTAGATCTTATCACCATGCCTTGCATGTTGTTTCATGTGGCGCCTTTCTCATGGACAAGTGTCACCTAAGCTCCTAATGTGATGACACCTCTCCTTTGATCTCTCTTCCTTCCCTCAAGTATATAACCCCCTCCTTCTTCACAAAAGTGAACCCTTTCATCCATCCTTGTTCCTATCCTCTTGGTGGATGAGCTTGGGATCTAAAGGAGCTAGATGAAGTCTCCATGGATCTTGGGAGGTCGAGTTCCTTGCTCATGTTGATTCTTGGTTCAACTTCCATCTTGGTGAGTTATGTTTCTTTGATGGACATTTCTTTGAGCTCTCTTCTTCACCTTCTTCTTCCTCTCTCAGCCATTGATCCTACCTTGGATGAATGTTTTCTAAGATGTGGTTCTCTATTCTTCTTTCCTTTCTTCTTGAGCTACCATAACTATGGCACCTTCTTCTTCTTTCTTGAGGTGATGTTGAGATCGTGTGGGACTCTTGATGGATCATCTTCAAGATGAGGAATGTGTTCTTTGGAGCCTTGATCATGGAAGCTTGGACTCTTGATGGAGACCTTCTTGAGGAGGGTTATATAACTATTAACCTCCATTTTTATTATCACTCTTTATATGTTTATGATGTTCTTCATCTCTAGTACGTTTTACCTTTTTGCATGTTAGTAGTTTTTGGTGGTTTTGGGATCTATTTTGGAGAAGGGGCTTTGTTTAAGTTGCTGCCCATGTTTTGCACCTTCTTGCCATGATAGTAGGTGGTTTAGTGACCGAGTGTTCTAAGGCTGAAGATTACTTGGTCAACACTTATATGGTGAATAGTTGTCATGACTTGTAGTGCAACAAACCGACACAACAAGTAACAAGTCGTCATGACTTGGGAGTACTTAGGCCGATAGGTGTGGAAGGATGCTAAACCGTCACACCCTAGAGGGTTCCCAAACCAATATGAATGGCTAGGCTGACGTGCCTTGAGGAGGATTTAACCCATCATGAGCTAAATGTACTTAAATCTATGTGTTGCCAACCAATAGACTTTGATTATTGTTACTCATCATGCCCTAGATGGGGATAGGCCGATACACCTTGATAGACCGCCATGACCATGAGGACTCCTTGTGTGAGCTGGTTTGCTAGAGTGCTAGTTGTGATGCCCATGATTGAGCAAATGGCCGTCATGACCTAACCCTAACCCTAGTGCTGCTCGTCACACTAGGTGACGCCCGACACCCCTCCAAGAATGGATGCCCAACACACTGTGTGTTACCTGTAACACCTTAGGGTGGTGATGCCTGATGCCCTCTTCAAGAGTTGATGCCCGAAACACCTTCAAGAGGGGTTGCTTGTCATACTTTCAAGGAGCTAAACCGATACATCCCTTGTGTGGATAATCTGACACCTCAAGTGTAGCTAAAATGTCACCCCTTATGTGTGGTAAACCCAACATGATTGGTCAAGATGGCCTAAACTGTTATCGCATGATGATGGTACTCAATGATGTAGCTAAAATGTCACCCATGTTACTTGGATACTCAATGATGTACACACATGATTAATGCATGATAGAGAAGAGTGTTGTTTTGGATAATTATGATTAATCTTAATTGTTTCTCCTAAATCTAGTACACTATAGGACGATGTTGATATGAGTGATCCATCTTTAATTAAGGGCTTAGACCTAAACTCTTCAACAATGTGGGAAGTAATGGATGTAGGATTAGATGGTTAAGTATTCGTATGTTTACCTTAATCAGGGAATAAAATGATCAATGTGATCATCTTAATGAAAGATTATAACCCATAGAAAGTGTCATCTCTATTTCCCTTTCATAATCTTAACTTGTGGAATAAGGTTAATGACACAACTATGTGAAGATATATGTGATGGTTATGATAAGACTTGTTAGAATACACGATGACAACCTTTGTGTAGAAATCGCATAAACAAGTCTAATGACTTTATAGGTGCCTTGTGGATAGCTTTGAAGTGAAACCCTCTAGCATGCAACCTATGGTTTGACTCTCCTTAGTATGATATGTGGTTAATGATTTGTAAGAAGTAATAATGTATGGGTCACCTAATGTTGAAACTTCAAATTGGTGCAATGACCAATAAGTTATTATAATGCACTTTGTAACCCACACATAACTTAATGAAGATGATATACACATGCACTTATGAAAGGGTGATACCCAGTACTGATGGTATGATGATTGATTCATATATAACTAATGTGGTTCAAACCTAAATAAGTTTCAAGGAAGTGGGAATTGGTGTAATTAGGGTTTGGTGGTGTAACTGTGAAGTAAAATCCTAATAAGCTCTATGTGAAGAGCATTGACCCTAATTCTGAGCAAAGGTTATAATATAGAAGGAGTATAAACAGAAAGCATGATATTATTCTCTCTTAAATACATGATTATAACCTTATGGGTTAATTGGGTGTTATGACTTGTGAATACTATGAAGATGGTTAATTAATAGCAAGCTTTGGTCATGAACCTTGAAAAGGGAACACGGGAAGTATCAATATGTGAATGTGCATACTTGGTTACACTAATTAATTCTTTAGCCTTATACACTCCAGCTTGTGGGAGGTAGTGCATCTTAGAGATTTGAGATATAATTATGCTTGAGAACCTTATGTGGAATAATAATGAAGCCTATCATAATTAGAAAAACTTATGATGTGTTCCTTGTCTTATTTAAAGGTGTTGGATGTCTTGAAACATATCCTCTCTCTGATTATATAATATAAATTTAATGGCTAATGGTTTCTACGGAAAGTACATGTGATGTGGCATGAGTAATGTTTATATGCTCAATGAGGCATGATGAGATAAGCATGAAGCACAAGTGTGATGTGATGGGTCTTAGGACCTGGTAAAGGCTTAATGCCTGGTTGAGGTGATATCCTCTAGTACTAAGATGAGGTATTGATACCCCATGATAATATGTTGATGATGATAGCCTTGTGGATGGCAGTAATACAACAGCCTTATGGCTGGTAGTGATACAGTAGCCTTGTGGCTGGTAGTGATATTGTGACGATATGATCCATACGACAATAAATCAAACCGTCACCAGTAAATAATTGAAGAATAACTATAAGCAGCAGATTAACTAAAATCACTAAAAATTAAAATCATTTGCAAAGAGATCAATTTCCAGGAAACTCTTAAGAAGAGAACCAAAGTACTACATACATCATGGTTCACATTATACATACCATGTACCATCTCATCTCGACGATAACATATAACAGTTGCTTTGCCAAACTATACATAAGAAACATAAAACCTCGAGGCATACAAGCAAAAATCTCATATCGTTCATAAAATTGTTAAGCAATGACTCCAAGGACCTGAGAGTATAGAGACGACACATAGGACTTATATCTATAAGACACGATAGACAACACACTCAACCTGAGATGTTTCTATTGCCACTACTACAGAAACAACATTCAATGTTGCTTTTCTGGGCGTCAGTTATTGAAAAAAACCGACGCCTATAACATTCCACATCAGCGATTTAGTAAGTCCGATGTCTATATTTAAAGACCAGCCAGACACGGATACCGCTTTGTATTCAGCGTCGGCTAAGTAAAACAAACCGACGCCTAAAATCGCCCGCGAAATCCAATTTTCGAGCGAAAAGAAAAAGTGTCACATACAACGTCGGTTTTTTAATTACTAACCGACGCCTATATAAGATGAAAATTTGTGCGAAAAGTGTCACATACAGTGTCAGTTATCCTTTGATAACCGATGCTGATAATGGTTCCCGCCAAATAATTTAGGGCAAATATTGTCCATTTGGACGTCGGTTTTGACTATCAACCAACGCTTAACATGTTTAGGTGTCAGTTTTTTAGACAACCGACGCCTTTTACAAACTTAATAGACCCGCAATCACCCGACTCTTCCCCTTTCTTCTATTTCATTGTGAGAATTCTCCTGCTCTTGCCGCCGCTACTGCTGGTCACCTGACTCAACCCCCACCCACCGCTGCTGCTGGTTGCGCGCCGCCGCCACTCCCCTGCTCCTTCTACGTCGCCGACGTCTCCGGTCCCTAGTCACCATGCTGGTCTCCGGTCCCTGCGCCTGCCTGCCCTGCGGCTGCTGGTTCTGGAGCTCGCCGGTATTCCTTGCTCGCTGCCGCCCACCACCGCCATTCTCCTCGCCGCCGACCTGCTCGACCTAACCTCACCTCAACCTCTCCTTGACCTGCTCGATCTGCTCATTTTCCCAGGTACCTGCTGACCTACCCAGGCGGCACCCAGGCGCCCAGCCTAGTTAGGCCTCTAGGATGCCTGGGCGAATGCTTGGGCTGCGCCAAGGCACAATGCTACTGGGTGTATTTTTTATTAAAATTAAGTTATTTACTGATTTGTGTTTATTTATGTACTAATTTGTATTTATTTATGTACTATTTTAGGAATTAATTGATCATATACTACTGCCCGCCGTCTCCCTGCCCGTCGCCTGCTCACTTGCCTGCTTGCCTGCCTACTCACCTACCCTCCGTCTCGCCCTCTCTCCCTGCTGACGCCCGACTGGGTTCAAACAGAGGTAAATCCTATTTGATCAACATTGCTACTTGTATGATCCTAATGATTAAAAGCACTCTTTCCTGGTCCCCTAAGTAACTAATGTTCCCTTGAGATGAGTGTTAATTGATCTAGCTTGCTTACTTTCTTTGTGATTCCATCTTTTATGCGCAATGACCCACTAGTCACTTTTAGAGTATTAAAATGATGCAACTTGTACACTTGTTAAATTTGAATCTATAAATCCTATGAAATGATATCACCCCACAAAATCAATAGTCACTATTATGTCTTGTACACTCTAGAATCAATATCTAATACTCTTATGCTATTTTAACACCATGAGACATTTTTTGCTCATTTTAGTGGATTATTATGATCTATGATGACCTAACATGAAACCATGGTCTTAATGATATGATTTTGTTGGCCTAGAAACCCGTCCAAGATTTACTCATTAGGAGTAAATCTTGGATAGTCCCCGGTTTGGGACTGTTCTTGAACACCTAATCTCACTTAGGATGTAAGTGTATAATGTGTATTGGGTTTTCGAGAAAATTTCGGTAGCATTTCCCCATTTGTTCTCTAAGTACATATGTACTTAGAGAACAGCGGGGAAATGTTGCCAAAATTTTCTTGAAAACCCAATACACATTATACACTTACTAGTGAGATTAGGTGTTCAAGGATGGGATAGGTGGTACGCATTTATTATATATAAGAATGACATCACATGTATTTGTTAACCGTAGACCCTAATCTTGTCCTAATATATACTTGTTTTCTCTTTGATCATAGAATGGATAGATCATGGATGTCCATTCATGATCGCTACACCCCAAAGTTTATATCTGGTGTTGATCAGTTTATTAGATTTGCTAAGGAACATAGGAAACCTGGAGATAGGTTCTACTTTCCATGTAGGCAATGCGGTAACAACTTGAAAGTCAGCACTGGTGACGAAATCAAAAGTCATGTCATGTGCAACGGGATTGTACAAGGCTATACAGAATGGCATTGGCATGGAGAGATTTCAAACTCGAAACCAGTGGATGTCGATAGCAGTACTTCGGTGGAAGAAGAAATTGCCTCCGATGACGTATATGTGAACGAACCAGTTCCAGTAGACATCGTTGATGCGATGCTGGATAGTTGTAGGGTAGAGCACACCGATCCACCTCCTATCTTTAGAAACATTGTGCATGATGCTGAGATACCGTTATACACAGGTTGTGCTAAGTTTATGAATCTTAGCGATGTGTTGAGATTGTATAAGTTGAAAGCTAACAATAGATGGAGCGACAAAAGCTTCACTTCATTGTTGACTTTGTTGAAAGAAATGCTTCCTGAAGGAAACGAGCTGCCAATCTCAACATATCGGGTAAAGAAATTATTGTGCCCAATGGGAATGGATGCCAAGAAGATACACGCATGCCCGAATGATTGTGTATTATTTCAAAAGGAATGTGTGGATTTGAAATATTGTCCAAAATTTGGTGCGTCACAGTATAAATTGACGACTTAAGGGGTGTCCAAAACTGGTTCTCCTACCAAGGTGATGTGGTATCTACCTATAATATCACGGTTTCAACATTTGTTTGCAAATCCGAAAGATGCAAAGAATTTGAGGTGGCATGCAGATGTTAAGAAAAATAATGATGGGATCCTACGACATGCGTCAGATTCCCCACAATGGAAGAAGATTGATCTATTGTACCCCAAATTTGGTGAAGAAGATAGGAATCTAAGACTTGGGCTTTGTACAGATGGGATGAATCCGTACGGGACATTGAGCATCCAACATAGCACTTGGCCAGTCATGCTTGTTATATACAATCTTCCTCCCTAGTTGTGTATGAAAAATAAGTACGTTATGCTGTCGTTGTTGATATCGGGCCCTAAACAACCCGGAAATGATATCGATGTTTATCTTGAACCTCTGATTGATGACTTAAAGAAACTTTGGGTTGAAGGTGTGATGACCTATGATGCTTCAAGAAGAGAGACATTTCATTTGCACGCTATGTTGTTTTGCACTATTAATGACTTTCCAGCATACGGGAATTTGTCTGGATATAGTGTCAAAGGAGCTAAAGCGTGTCCTATATGTGAAGAAAACATTGATTCAATAAGACTAAAACATGGCGGAAAGACTGTATATCTTGGTCATCGAAGGTTTCTTTCAAAATTCCATCCGTATCGTAGGAAGCACAAAACATTCAATGGATGGAATGATGAACGGAGTGCACCTAAACCTATAGCAGGGGATGTTGTTTATGAAAGAGTAAAAGACATTGTCAATGAATTTGGTAAGAAATCACAATGTAGTATGGCCACACAGAGTGACAATTCTTCATTCAAGAAGAAGCAATATTTTGGGATCTTCCTTATTGGAGTTCTTTGACAGTCAGGCATTGTATCGATGTAATGCACGTTGAGAAAAATGTTTGTGATAGCGTCATTGGTACTCTATTAAATATACCAGGTAAGACTAAAGATGGGATAAAATCCAGACTGGACCAACGTGAAATGGGAATAAGGTCAGAATTAACAGAATTACGTGAAATGGGTAATAAAAGAACATACTTACCTCCTGCTTGTTACACATTATCTAGAAAGGAGAAGAAAGCTTTTTGTGAATGCTTGGTAAATGTTAAGGTGCCACAGGGTTACTCATCCAACATCCATAGATTAGTATCAATGAAAGATCTGAAGTTGATAGGTCTTAAATCTCATGATTGTCACACTCTAATGCAACAAATATTGCCCGTGGCAATTCGATCTATATTGTCGAAGCATGTAAGGTTTGCAATCACCAGACTTTATTTCTTTTTCAACAGTCTATGCAACAAAGTTATTGATCCTGATACTCTCGATAATTTGCAAAGAGAAGTGGTTGTTACCCTATGTCATCTTGAGATGTATTTCCCTCCTTCGTTCTTTGATATCATGGTACATCTTGTTGTCCACTTGACTAGGGAAGTGAAAATGTTGGGACCAGTTTTCTTGCATTGGATGTATCCATTTGAACGATACATGAGCATTTTTAAAGGTGATGTTCGAAACCGTTATCGGCCTGAAGGGAGTATTATTGAAGGTTATGTGGCGAGAGAGGTTATGGATTTTTGCAATGACTTTCTGAAACACTCTTTTTAATGACAAGAATATTGAGGAGGGAAAAGGAATTTTGGGATCACGGGTGAAAGTAATCAGCCATGAGCAGTTGGAACAAGTTCACTTGTATATTTTACACAACATGGATGAAGTGAGTGTTTATATCGAGGAACATACCAATTTCATCAAGAGACAACATCCTCGAGCAAGTTCAATGTGGCTTGCTAGAGAGCATAACAAGACTTTTACTAAGTGGTTTGAAGGTAAAGTCTTACATCAACTATCTCAAACACCAAATGATATTACGGAAACTATCAAATGCCTCACCTTTAAACCAAAACCGAATGTTATGTCTTATGAAGGGTTTGACATTAATGGGTTCACATATTACACAAAGCACCAAGATGATAAGAGTGTCATCCAAAACAGTGGGGTCACTCTTCAAGCGTCAACTATGTATTTTGCAAGTGCAAAGGATAAGAGTCCACGTGAAGCTAAAATGTCATACTATGCTGTCATTGAAGACATATGGGAGTTTGACTACATAGATTTCAGAATTCTGCTCTTTAGATGTAATTGGGTTGATAACACCAAAGGAGTTATAGTGGATGAATTGGGTTTCACTTTAGTGCACTTTGAAAAGATTGGCGAGAAGGGTGAACCATTCATATTGGCATCACAGGCGAAACAAATATTCTATATCGATGATCCTATAAATGATAAATGGTCGGTTGTTCTTCATGGTAAAAGGCAATTCATTGAAGATCCTATAGATGAAGAAGAATACTATGATAAGTATGATGACTCCAGTCCATTCTTAGTTGGGTTGCCAACTCCACAAAATATTGAAGCTAATGATGACTTATATGTGCGCGGAGATCACAATGAAGGATTGTTAATTGATAAAAGATCACAATTTTAGAGGCATGCATGTTTATATTTTTTTATTGAAGCTAAATGTTTACTTTTTTAATATCAGTATTTCACTAACTCTACACTAATAATTTTTGTTTGTATTCTCTTTGAAAAATAAATATAGGAAGAAGGAAGCCACACGACAATGGAAGTACTTGGATCCCAAAGACTGGGAGGAGTTTGTTACCCAAAGAAAAACAGATGAATTCAAGGTATTAAGTGCCACTCCCAATTTAATTAATATACGTTTTTATGTATTCACCTATTCAAGATTAACCTTTAGCGTTACTAACCAAATCAATGTGCTAACTAAGTAGGGTATCAGCGATGCTCAACGAGAAAGCATCCCACACTAAGGTTATATAGATATATAGGTAGCAAGCCATGAAACAGCAAAAGAAGTCGCAATGAAGAGAAGCAGGATACAAATACAATGCATAAAGTGCAACACGCACAAGTGCTTCAGATTCATATAACAACATGACAGACTAACACATATATAGTGCATAACAACAGCAGCGCCGAATTTACATACAACACTAGCTTAGTACATATATAGTGGGACTAAGGTGAAGAGTTAACAGGAGGACAAACAGATTTCACCACGAGTTAACATTGAAGAAGGTCTACTAACCTACACTGAGGTAAACAAGTTTATCAGTACTATCCTAAGGCACAAGTACCGTTCGTCGGGACAATGATGGTCATGGAAGCTTAGTGGCCACCAGCTTAGTGGCCACTACACGTTCAACTGGCCAGTGGCCACTAAGCTTCCACGACCGTCATTGTCCCGACGAACAGTACTTGTGCATTAGGCTAGTACTGATAAACTTGTTTAGCTCAGTGTAGGTTAGTAGACCTTCTTCAATGTTAACTCGTGGTGAAATATGTTTGTCCTCCTGTTAACTCGTCACCTTAGTCCCACTATATATGTACTGAGCTAGTGTTGTATGTAAATTCAGCGCTGCTGTTGTTATGCACTATATATGTGTTAGTCTGTCATGTTGTTATATGAATCTGAAGCACTTGTGCGTGCTGCACTTTATGTATTGGACATTGATACCATACATGAGGTATTATATATAGTCTCATTAGTTAGTATGAAATATATCAATCTTATTTTTATATTATTACTTATATATATACATCATTCTCTTTGTAGGTGTTTAAAACTAACCACACTATAGGTAAATACTTAAAAGATGTACATGCTCCATACACGATGGAAGTATTAAATGAAGTAAGAGAAGAAGGGAAAGAGCCATTCAAGCAGTGGGGACTATAAAATATAATTGGGATGCTGATAGCGATGTTGAATGATATTTTGTAAATGAATATTCTGAATGTTTATACATGTCTGAATGTTTATACATGTATTTGAATGTTTCTACATTTGTGAATGTGAGAATTGAATTGATGTCTGAATGTATCTACTTGTGTAAAAAGTATATTTGTTGATTTTGCAGGTTTGTGGCCTGTTTGTAGGCTGATATCAATGGATGTCATAAACCTATAGTTCAGTTTCTGAACTACAAGTTCTCATCCTACTGACCAGCCACAGCAGGCCTGCAAACTGATAAGAAAAAAAACATAGGCGTTGGTTATTTATAGAAAACCGTCATCAAAGGCTTACAACGTCAGTTATTTGATAAAACTGCCGCCTAATATGTCAAACAAATCGACCGTGCAGGAAAGCACGTCCGTGGCGGGATATGGCGTCGGTTATTAGCATAAAACCGACGCCTATAGTACTGAACACAGTCGTACAGGGAAGAACGGCCGTGGCGTCTGCGAATATGGCGTCGGTTAATTAGTTGCAAACCGACGCAGAAAGTGTCCTAGACGGAGACCTTTTTGTGGCGTGAACCCTTTTGGCGTCGGCTTACTATACATAACCGATGCCTATAGGTGCCCTACTGGCGCATTTTCGGTGACACGAAGCCTTTTGGCATCAGTTAGAAAACTGACGCCAAAGAGTTTAGGCTTTAGTGGCGCCCACATAGGCGTCGCTGGAAAACCTTCGCTAAAAGGGGTTAAACAACCGACGCCAAAGGCGTGTTCTATAGTAGTGTGCCCCTAATGTTGTTGTCCTCCCTCTACTGTATGGTCCCTATCTCCTCGTCTACGTCCACTTAAAAATGTTGGTGACCAACGAAGTGAGACCCATGTCCCAGTGAGAGATATAACTCTCTGCCAACAATATTATCATTGTAGTTAAACAGTAATAAACTGAGTAGACGATTCTTTTATATTAATAAGCATGATTTAATCACTATTTAAGCATAATAGAGCAATATCATTATATGAAGCATTGCAGCTACATTTGATAAAACATTAATTCATCTATTCATTTTATAAGTAATACAAAGAACATGTATAACATCTATCCATTTAAGATGCATTAAAGAAATGTAACATCAACCAATGTTTTCCATATTTAATCCTTAAGCAAATACACTACATAGCTGATTACATTTTACAATCACACTTATGCCCTGAGGAGATGAGGTATACCGCTCATACTCCAACCGATCACAGCTACATAAAGCATCGGTACCATACAAGGTCAATGGAAGAGCCGGCTGCCATGACCTCTGCCGTCTCGGTCAGTGCGAGACCACAAGAAGGACATCTCGTGTCAACTTCTACATAGCTTTTCAGGGTATACTGGCAACTTCACTATAGAGCTACAACGGCAACTGCACTCTCTTCGGGATTGAGAGATCTCGTATTTATCTACCATCAATCCCGACATTCATCATCATTGGGAGATTAGTAATACATCCATCCTGGAATTTATAATGAAGGAGATCTCACATCAATCCCTCATTAGGGTGTAAGGATATTCACGCCCATCACCCCCGCATATTAAAAAATATACCCTCCAGGAGATCCCATGGGAAAACTTGTTTCACCATCACCGACTACTAACGATGATGGATCTATGGTCAGGGCACTACATAATAAGATTCCACTTGATTAATTAAGTGCATTACTATATTATTTTAGCATCAGTCATGTTTTCAAACATGAATTATTATGAAAAATGATACAAAGAAAGGTGTAATACATCTACCAAGCACTTTTCAAATCTTTAAAACACATATAACATTTAGGATCTCAATCCCTTATCTCATTATTGTGAATTCTCATCCCTCAACATTATCATCATCATGATTACTAGACCCGGGTATTCAAACCCTTAGTTCATCATTGAACATTGTTACCACTTTTCAGGTAACTATTACCTCTAGGTCCTCAGACCAAGGTATACATGATACTTGTTACACAAGCATCTCACATGTCTCACAAGGCCCATTTAAACATATTGTTACCTCTCACTAGGCAACAAATAATCACATGGCTCACAAGGCCCATTAAAATCTTTATCATATAAAACAGCATAGCTCATACCTGACTATGCTCATCATCTCATGATACCTGCATGGTTAGTATACATTATAACAGCCATATCAAATACATATCAACACCATGCAATACAAGGGTAATACCACTATTCCCTCATTAGGGTTAGGGTTTCCCTTTCTTATTGATTAGGGTTTCAAAATCATACCATCACCCTACATTAGGGTTAGGGTTTCCCTTATTAACCATTTAGGGTTTCAAGATCACATTATCAAGGATCAAACCCTAATTCATACCCTACACATATTAGGAGTATTAATGTATGCCCTTTGCATGTTTATCACAAAAGTATGAGTTTCTCTCTCATCCTTACTAGGACGTTGATTACTCCATACTTTATTAAGTTGGCTCAACCTTTCCTTCAAGGTATATTAGCCTACTTAATCATTATTCATTAAACACCATACCTCTTAATGTATGACTTGATATAAGACACTTTATGTTTTACTCCATCAAGTACATTGCATTTAAGGTGCTATCCTTCATATGGGTTTTGAGGTGATTTCACCATATCGGGTATGAGGTGTATGCTTGCTACCCATATCGAGTTTGAGGTGTATGTATTCTTACCATCTCGGGTTTAAGGTGTATGTGTGCTTACCATATCACCGTTGAGGTGTATGTATGCTTCCATATCACTTTAGAGGTGTATGTGTGCTTCCATATCACTTTAGAGGTGTGTGTGTGCTTCACACCATATCGGGGAAAGAGGTGTGTGTGCTTCACACCATATCGGGTAAAGAGGTGTGTGTGCTTCACACCATATCGGGCAAAGAGGTGTATGCTTGCTTCCATATCACTTTTGAGGCATGTGTGTGTTCACACCATATCGGGTAAAGAGGTGTGTGTATGCTTCACACCATATCGAGCAAAAAGGTGTGTGTGTGCTTCACACCATATTGGGAAAAGAGGTGTGTGTGTGCTTCGCACCATATCGGGAAAAGAGGTGTGTGTGTGTGTATGCTTCACACCATATTAGGCAAAGAGGTGTGTGTGTATGCTTCACACCATAGCGGGCAAAGAGGTGTGTGTATGTATGCTTCACACCATATCGGGTAAAGAGGTGTGTGTGTATGCTTCACACCATATCGGGTTAGACCCTTATGCTCATGCCTCTTCAAACCTTCATGACTTCAACGTACCCTTCACCTTGGGTTAAGTGATAGGCTAGACAACTGGTTAAACCTTTGTCAACCCATTGTACAAACGGATGCACACCCCTATAAGTTTCTAAGTCATTTAGGGTTACTTCACCATATCGGGTTGGAGGTGCTTGTTTGTGTGCTTGAACCCGATATTGATGATGTCATCACCATCAACCTCTAGAACCCTGTTCTTACTGTTATAATTCATGGACAAAAGTCCCATTAAGATTTTTAGAACTCAAAGGATCATCAATTATTCAATAGAAATCGAAATTGCAAGTAGATCAACAAGTATGACAAAACTGAAAGTGCATAATAATATAATTGGGTTCACATTATATAACCTTCCTCAAGAACAAGTTCAAAGCTCCAACCTCCAAAGCTTCACATTCCCAAAGTTGAAGATGAACTTCACAACTCCTATATATGCAAAGAATCACCATGGATAAGCAAATTGTGAAGAAGAAAAGAAAGGAAAACCATAACCCTAAAATCATGCTTCAATCCAAGGTTGAAGATGATCATGGCCTCACCTTAGGGTTACGTATTGAGCTCCTTCTTGCTCCTTAGTGCCTTGCACGATACCACACTACTCATGCACGATATGCCATTGGTGCGTCCCCACTAGTGGTGCTTTTACACCCCACGAGGTCAGAGCGCACGGGATATGTGTGATCTTATGCTTTTGAAATTTATGTTATCCCTAACTGAGTCGATCACTAAGACTAAAACAGGTTGCCCGCAAGCGTACGGGGTACTGTTGTAGTATAGGTGATTGGCAAGATAAGGGTTCGAACCACAGAGATAGAGGGGGCACTAGAGTTAGGTAGCGTATACTATGTTCCTTTTGCGGAGCTTAGGGTTTTAGGGTTTTTGAAAGGTTTGATTGTTGATTAAGCTAATTGAGCAAGTAAGAAATGTGAGATGGAACCTAAGTTATGGAAGAGCAAGCAAATTAGTAGACTAAGTTATCAAACTAACTAAGCAAGAGCAAGAAGAGATACACTACTCTAGCAAGGCAAGAAGCAATTAAGAACTAAACTAACCACTAGCAAGAGCAAGAGCCTAAGTTAACACTAAAGAGCAAAACTAAGCAATTAACTAGATTAAGCAAAAGTGACTAAACTAGACTAGCATGAACAAGCAAACTAAGCAATTAGGGTTTTAATCAAGGTGATTAAGGTGGGTGGGCTTTTTGGGGAATGTTACTTTGATATTAGTTGGGGGAAGATCATTAAACACGCATGGTTCTCAATTCATATCTAGATTACCAAACAAAACAATAAGGTTAATGGCATTAGATCATACCCTATACTACTAGTATAAGACTAGGATTAGGTGTAATTCTAATGAGATTAACCAAATCTAGGTTTCTAGGGTAAGTGACAGTGAGTAATTGAGGGTTGAGGGTAGAGATGGGAGTAGAGATGAGGGTATTTAACCTCATGCCACTAGCCATTCTAGCCTTTAGAAGGCCCTAGACAATTACATCAATCTCACTTACACTAGCTACTTAGATATCACACTCATTTGTAGGATGAGGGATGTGTATGTAGGAACAAAGGGGGGTAGCTAGGGATCCACTAATTGGACCTAGAATCCATTCCTAAGATTGCCACATACACCCCGATTACTCCTGAAAACTAAGTGTCATCAAAAACCTCAAAATAAGCAATTCATACAAACAAACCACATGCAATAAGGTAGGAAAAGAGATAGAAGCAAGAAGTAATCATCATAGATATGAATTAAGTTCATTACAAGAAATTATCCCCCAACATGGTATCAAAGTTACATTTAAATCCCAAATAGCCCACCACAAGGGGCTTAGCTAGACATGATCAAGAAAACAAGGAAAGAAAGGGGTAGAAGAAGTACGGACTCCATGAAGCTTGATGTAGAAGCCTCCTTCTTCACCTCCAAGCTTGTTGTAGATGTCCTCCCTCCTCCAAGGGTGCAGGGGTGCATGAAATGGTGGGGGATTATGGATGAAAACCTAGGAAACTAGGATTCCATGGTGGAATGAGGGTGGAAATGGTGGATGATGAGCCAAAATGCAAAGGGTTTGCACTCAAAGCTCAAGGATGGAGAGTGGAACTTGGAGCAGCTATAGGGGCGTCTAACCTTCGTGCCCTAGCCGCCACCTATGTATATAGGTGGTGGGGGGCACTAGGGTAAGTGGGGGGTAGTTTAGGAAAATTAGTGTAAAGTAGGGTAGGGTCGGTGGATCACCACGACCGTGGTGGTGTGACACAACCGTGGTGGGAGTGGTGGAGAACGGTCGTGGAGTGGTGTAACGGTCATGGTGTGAAGGAATTGGGAAAAAGGTCAAGTATGGTGGTAGCCACGGCCATGGCAGGATGCCACGACTATGGTGGGTTAGGGACACCATGGCCGTGTTGGGTAACACGGTCGTTTTGGAGGAGGAGGAGGTGACCGTGGCGCAACAACATGGGCGTTTTAGTCTTCATCGGCCACGGTCGTGGTAGAGGGCTATGGTCGTGGAGATTTCGGGGTGACAACCTGTAACTCTGGCCAAATTGGTGCAATAATTCCCACGACCGTGGCAGGGTGCCACGGCCGTTTTCTCTTCTACTGACCACGACCGTGCTGATGGCCACGACCATGGTGTCTTTAATGCCCACAGTCGTGGAATAGGGCCACGACCGTGGGTAACTGTGGGATTTCCCTATTGAACTTGGCACTTCATTACTAAAAAATGCACGAACATGGCGTTGTGGCCACGGCCGTGGCGAGGGTTGCATCACTTTATTACACTTTGATCTTCGTCATTCTTGGATGTCTTTGCTTGGGGACGATTCTTGACCAATGGAGGTAGGTTGAGGGACACTTTGGGGCCTTCTTTGGGTCCCTCCATGAGTGGGGGAACCGTAGAAATCCTTCTTTCTCTCTCTTCCATCTAAGCATGGTTCAAGTACCTGAAAAATAGTACAAAGAACATCCATAAGTATATTTGCAATGATAAGCATATTAGGGGTAAAAAGCTTGTAATCTACATGTTTAGATGTGACTTAAGTACAAAATGGCACAGTATGGAGCCCTAAAATAGGGCTACATCACCACCCCAAACTTAAAACATACTTGTCCTCAAGTATGCTCCAACTCAATCTCTCTACAAAACTTCCAAAAAAAGAAATGACATATGCAATGTAAAAGATGATTATTGCTTAGTGGGATCAAAGATGACTGAGTGCATGCATTTCACCTCTCTCCTCTCCTACTTTCACAATCCAATCATGAAAAGAGCACAAAGCACATGAACTTCACATATAGTGCGTAGAATACACAAGTTATCCATACTTCTTCCATAAAGTTCTAGGTAAACCATTTCATGATAGTGTTAATCGAGGATGACTAGGAGTGTTGTTTCACATTCATGCATTCAGTCTCATATTTCAAATCATACCAGATGACCCACGTGGCTGTGGAAAAAGGCAAAATGAGCTATGTTTGATGCTTCTTAGCTCAATGGATATGAAAGTGGAAGAAAGGGTTGCAGTAAGATTTTTGGAGTGTTTTTACACACCCATATTTTCTTTATTTGAATGCTCTTAAATAGGAGCATCCTTTTATTTTGTTTTTGCTTTTCTTTTTCTTTTCTTTTCTTTCTTTCCCTTGGTGTAGATAGGGTAAAAGGTGGATAGAGTGAAGCGGGGAGATAAAGATATGGCCACCCCAAACTTTTGGAGGTGGCCAAGGCTGATTATGTGCACTAGGGCATCTTTTTATGAGGTGGAGGGTTATGAAGATGGTGGAAGAAGAATCGGGTCAAAGAGGGGTCATTGGTATGATTTTCCACATAAGAAATCCTGCATGAAAGTTAATCCAATACTTCATCCTAGATATCACACCACATGAATGAACAAGATGAAATTGATATATCAAACAAGTGATTCCACAAACACTAAGCGTTCAAAGCTTGCTCAAGTTCACAATTCAGCCAAATCAATCACAATCACAAGAGAGGTGATGCACATGTAAAAAGTCAAACATTGATACCACTTAGCAATACAGCATCACATTTCACTTGCACTAGTCAAAGGTCATCATTTTTACTCAAAACATTAGAGATTGGGTCAAAACATGCTTTTTAGACAAGAAATCTCAAATTTGGGCAAAATTGGCCAAAATGGTGCCAATTTGCACTAAATCACATCTAAACCTACTTTAGGGGAATTTTAAAACATAAATAAGCAAATCCTAGTTAACATGCATATGAAATTATCAAAAACTACATGAGAATGCAATGCATGATATGAAATAGGAAAAAGAGCAAAAATTTTGAAAAATTACACAAAAATGCAGAAATCAACTACATGCCATGCAATGAACAGAGCAATAACAATAAAACTAAACTCAATGGCAGAGGTGATAACAAAATGACAAAAAGAGAGAGATAGGGTGGTGCATACCGCCCTACCCACCCCAAACTTTAGAATCATGCTACCCTCAGCATGAAACTATAGCTTAGGGGGGATAGGGGAAGTTGGTGGTCAGGGTTGGGTAGCACGATCGTTACAGTCATGTTGTTGATGAAGAACGCCCCAGCCTGTACTCACCATGGTTGTGGTAGGGTGCCACTATCGTGGTCATTTTTCTTCAACACAGTCGTGGTTGCTACCCACGGTCGTGGCAATTCTTACAAACAACCTGTAACTTCGGCCAATTAGATGCATTAATTCCCATGGTCATGGCAGGTTGCCATGGTCTTGGGCCACTTTTTTCAACACGGCCGTGGTGAGGACCACGGTTGTGGGAAATCTCCTTCAACACGGTCGTGGTGTTGTACCACGGTCATGGCAATTCTTGCAAACAACCTGTAACTTCAGCCAATTAGATGCATTAATTCCCACGGCCGTGGCCATGTGCCACGGTCGTGTTTGGCCACATGAGCCACGGTCGTGGTAGAGATCCATGGCCGTGGTGTTGTTGTTCCTTTGGTTTTCCAAATTCAAAACTTGAACTTCAACTTCATTTGTTCTTTGCCACAAATCTGACTAAACGATAATGATTAACTTCTATACTCTCTCTCTTTCTTGTCTATCACCTGCACATCATCAAAACTCAAAAGAAAACTATAAAGCACAAGTGTGCGTGTGTGTTTTTGTGTAAAATAAAGAAAAAGTATCAAAAGGAAGGTTTGAGAATCTCAAACCACGCGGGTTGCCTCACACTAGCACTAAATTTAACGCCTTCAGCCAGGCTTATTGATTGTAGATCTCTATCACTTCTTTAGAACCTTCAATAGATCCTTGTAGTAGATTCCTTTCTCATCCTCATCCAAGCACTCTTCTTCATCAGATTCTTCCTCTACAAGCATAACAATATCGAAATCTTGATTGGCCTTGTCCGGGCTGACTTCAACAACGGATTTCAACCTTTGCCCATTGAAGACAAATTCCTTTGCACCTTCTTTCTCACAAATGACCACAGCCCCTGATGGGTATACTTTCTTGACAAGATAGGGTCCTTCCCATCTAGACCGAAGTTTTCTGGGAAAGAACTTCATTCTCGAGTTGTATAGCCATACCCATTTTCCGGGCTCAAAGTCCTTCTTCCTAATCATCTTGTCATGGAGGAACTTTGTTCTCTCCTTGTAACTCTTTGACAACTCATACGCCTCGTGGCGCATTTCCTCTAGCTCATTGAGTTGGAATTTCCTTTTCATTGCTGCATTTTCACTATCAAAGTTCATATTCTTCAAAGCCCACAATGACTTATGTTGCATCTCTACCGGTAGGTGGCAGCTTTTTCTATAGACTAACTTGAATGTCGTGGTGCCAATCAGGGCTTTGAATGTCATCCGATATGCCCATAAAGCCTCATTTAGGCGGAGAGACCAATCCTTGCAGTCCGGTCTTACTGTTTTCTCTAAAATGAGCTTTCTTTCCCGATTGGCCAACTCAACCTGGCCACTTGTTTGAGGATGATACGGAGTGTCTACTCTATGGTTCACTCCATGTTTCTTGAGCAATCCCTCAAAGGTGCGGTGGATGAAGTGACTTCCCCCGTCACTTATCATGGATCTTGGAAATCTGAAATGACTGAAGATGTTTGATTTCAAAAAATTGCAAAACACCTTGTGGTCATTCGTCCGAGTCAGAATAGCTTCTATCCATTTAGACACATAGTCAATGACAACTAAGATGTAGATATACCCAAATGAAGGAGGGAAAGGACCCATGAAATCAATTCCCCATACATTAAATACCTCCACCACAAGAATGGGTGATAGAGGCATCATGTCTCTTTTAGAGATATTTCCCACCTTTTGGCATTTCAAGCAGCTCTTGTAGAATCCATGTGAATCCTTGAACAATGAGGGCCAGTAAAAACCACATTGCAGTACCTTAGCAGCTGTGTGCTTTCCTCCAAAGTGTCCTCCACATATCCCGGAATGACACATGGAGAGGATGTCTTATTGTTCCACTTCCGGCACACATCTTCTTACAAGATGATCGGGGCAATACTTGAAAAGGTGAGGGTCATCACATGCATAATTCTTCACCTGGAAAACAGTCTTTTGCTCTCCTCCCTTGTCCATGTGCTAGGTATCCTCCCACTAGCCAAGAAATTGGCTATGTGTTGGTACCATGGCCCTTGAGAAGATGAGAGGAGGAAGAGTTGTTCATGCGGCATGGTTTCTTTGATTAACCTTGTCTTGTCAAAAGGGTGATCAATCCAGGAGAGATGATCGGCTACGCCATTTTCTACTCCCTTCTTGTCCACTATCTCTATATCAAACTCTTGCAGAAACAACATCCATCTTATCAACCTCGGCTTTGAATCCTTCTTAGACATGAGATACTTTAAGACAGCATGATCCGTATAAATCACAACTTTGTTTTGCAGAAGATAGGAACGGAATTTGTCCAGAGCAAAGATGACGGCGAGCAACTCTTTTTCAGTAGTGGTGTAGTTTCTTAGTGCTTCATCAAGAGTCTTGCTCGCATAGTAGATGGCATGAGGAATTCGGCCAATCCTTTGGCCCAGCACAACCCCCACTGCCATATCAGTTGCATCAGTCATGATCTCAAATGGCAAAGAGAAGTCAGGGGGCTGCATGATCGGAGCAGAAATGAGCTTTTCTTTCAAGTTATTAAAGGTTTCCATGCATTTGTCATCAAACTGAAACTCAAAATCTTTTTCAAGCAGGTGACACAAGGTCCTTGAGATCTTGCTAAAATCTTTAATAAAGCGGCGATAGAAACCAACATGTCCCAAGAAAGATCGGACATGTCTTACGGTGGAAGGAATGGAGAGGGTAGAAATGAGGTCCACTTTGACCTTGTTAACTTCAATTCCATCTTTAGAAACCCGGTGGCCTAGAACAATGCCTTCGGGCACCATGAAGTGGCTTTTCTCCCAAGATAGAACTAGTCAGACTTTCATGCATCTTTCGAGAACAGCGGCCAAATGTAACATGCATTCATCAAACATCTTGCCAAAAACTGAGAAGTCGTCCATGAAAACCTCCAAGGACGAATCAAGCATATCTTCAAAGATCGAGGTCACACACCTCTAAAAAGTAGATGGAGCATTACATAACCCAAACGACATTCTTCGGTAAGCAAAGGTGCCACTTGGGCAAGTGAATGTCGTCTTCTCTTGATCTTTAGGGTGCACAAGAATTTGAAAGTAGCATGAATACCCATCAAGGAAGCAGTAGAAGCTCTATCCTGCTAGTCTCTCCAGAATTTGATCAAGAAATGGGAGGGGATAGTGGTCCTTCTTTGTCTTCTCATTGAGTTTCCGATAATCCACACACATCCTCCACTTAGATTGTTCTCTTACTGGCCCCAACTCTTTATCTGCATTCTCAGCAATAGTAATTCCGCCCTTCTTGGGCACAACTTGTATGGGGCTCACCCATGTGCTTTCAGAAATAGGATAGATGATTCCAGCATCAAGCAACTTTACTACTTCTTGAGTCACCACCTCTTTCAACTTTGGGTTCAACCGCCTTTGCATTTGGTGGGTTGATCTTGCATCTTCCTCAAGATATATTCGATGCACACAAATGGAGGGATCGATACCTCTCAAATTGTCTATGGACCATCCAATTGCTTGGATGTTCTTCTTCAAAACCTTCATTAAAGCCTCCTCTTGTTCGGGCGAGAGTATGGATGAAATGATCACCGGGAGGGTGTCATTCGCCCCTAGAAAAGCATATTTCAAACCTTTAGGAAGAGATTTCAGCTCAAGTGTAGGGGGTTCTTCAAGAGAGTTCTTTAGTGGTTTGGAGATGGAAGGGAGGTCCTCGCTTTCTGCCACTAAGACTAGCTCATTCTCTTCATCATCTTCCTCATCATCTTTAGGATACTCAACTATCAGTTCCAGTCCTCTACCTTGAGTGGCAGTTTGGATCCATAAGGGTAGGCATTCCTCCACAATCTCATCTAGACACTCGACGAGATAGAAATCTTCTTCTTTCACTCCTATCACTTCGGCAGTGGCTGATGATTTGAAGATGTTCAATGGAATCTTCATGTGCATGAACATCACATACATTGTACCGGTTCTCACTTTGATAACCGCATCAGCTGTGGCCATGAAGGGTCTCCCCAAGATGATAGGAACCTCCTCGTGTCTTTCTCCATATCCAAGATGATAAAATTAGCAGGAAAGAAAGAAGATGTCTCATCATCTAGTCTCATGAGCACATCATCAACATGCCCTCTAGGTGTCTTTACCGACCTCTCAGCTAACTGCAAAGTGCAATGGGCCGGACCCAACTGTCCCATCTGTAATTTTGCAAAAACGTCATACGGCATGAGGTTCACGCTCGATCCCAAGTATAAGAGAGCTTGGTCTATGCGGTGCACCCCAATGTAGCATGATATGATAGGAGCATCGGGATCCTTCCTCTTTCTTGGAATGGTGTGCTGCAGAATCGACCTCACTTGCTCGGTCAGTTTCACTTTCTTCAGGGTTCTTCCTGTAGTTTTTCTTTTGAAAGTACAAAGATCCTTCAAGAACTTAGCATATGAGGGTATTTACTTGACCGCATCAAGCAAAGGGATGTTGATCTTCACTTGCTTAAATGTTTCAAGAATGTCCTCAGTGTGCTTCTTTCTTCTTTTCTCAGCAGATGGCTCCTTAAGTGCCTCGGGAAACAGAGGGAGTTGGGACCCCATACGGTCATATCAATAGTATCATCAATTGGAATCACAGGAGTCACAGTATCAGCGCTCGGTATCACAGTATCAACACTGCCTCTTGCCACGGTATCAACACTGCCTCTTGTCATGGTATCCTCAACCTGTTTCTCAGTATCAACATGCTCAACCTCAGCATCACTTCTGTCACCAGCAACAGTACAATGGGGACACTCCAAAGTCCGGCCACTCCTCAACATAGTCACTGCCTTCACATGCTCATGGGTAGTAGAAGAAGAAGCTTGTGGAGGTGGTTGTGGTTGTTGTGGTGGTGGAGGCCTTTGGTGAGGGGAGTTCGGATTTTGGAGAATGAATTGTGGTTGCAGTTGTGGTGGTGGTTGTTGTTGTTGTGGATGGGGGTGATATTGCGGAGGTGGTTGTTGGTATGTATGAGGTGGAGGTGGAGCATATTGATAGTTGAGATGTGCTTGAGGAGGTGGTGGAGCATAGAGGTTCGGTGGTGCTTGGTATTGTGGCGGAGCATATGCATTTGAAGTGCTCCCTAGGAGGGCACCGTCATTATTTAGATTGGGCATCGGTTGAGAAGGTAGTCTCCCTTCCTCCCTCCTTGCAAGGGAGAGAGAAATCTGATCCAACCTTTGCTCAAGACGGTGGATGGACTGACCACGTGAGTTCACATCCTTTTTCACTTCATCCAGACTTCTTAGTCTTCCCAACACTTCATCTTCAAACTTTGAATTGTAACGTGGCTTTTGTTGCCCTTGTCCTAGTCCATCCTCATTCTGTTGTTTCAAAGAGAAGTTCGGATGGTTCCTCCATTTGGGAGTGTAAGAGTTGGACATGGGGCCTTGGTTGTTGCGGCCACCAAAGGAGTGTAGAGCATTTACTTCCTCATCTACAGTGTCAACCTCCATTGTGGGTTGGCTAGAAGAGCCACCAACTTGTTTTTGCATCATCTTCATCATGTCGGCCATCATATTCATCATGTCTGGGTCAGTAGCATTGTGAGTCGGGGATGTGGAGGAAGGTGGAGGAGTGTAGCTCCGGCTGCAATGCCCCCCTTTAGTAGAAGTGCGGTGGCGAGAATTCTCAGCAAGGTGTTCAAACAATGGCCATGATTCTTCGGGCGGCTTTTCCATGAAAGTGCCCCTGCATGAAGAGTACACATTGTTCTGGCTTTGCTCTTCAAGCCCGGTGTAGAACGCTTGAACGAGCTGCCACAAAGGTTCCTCATGGGGAGGGAAGTCACGGAGAAACTTTTGGAATCTCTCCCACACCTCGTGGAAGGGTTCGTTTTCCTTTTGAGCAAACGACGTGATGCACCTCCTCATGTAAGACAGCTTAGCGATGGGGAAGAACTTCTTAAGGAACTCATTTTTGACGTCGTTCCACGAGACCAACTCCAGCCAGGACACATACCACTCTTTAGCCTTCTCTTTGAGGGAGAAAGGAAAGAGCATCATTCTAATGGAATCGTCAGTGGCAGCATGAGTGTGGAAGGTTGAACACATCTCAAGGAACGTGTCAATGTGGTGGTAGGGGTTTTCATTCTCCATCCCGAAGTAGGTAGGGAGGAGTCCCAAAAGTGCAGGCTGAATGGAGAATTTTTGACCGCGAATCTGGTCAACCAAGGTGGTGATGGGGGAGTTGTAGTTCCCCGACGTGAAGTACTCGTGAAGCGGCCGATGTGGCGGTGGAGGTGGTTGAGCATCTGCATCTCATTTGTTCTCGGCCATCTCGGCCTCTCAGTGTAGGTTGCGGCGAGTTTGATGCCTCCTTCTACGAATCTTGGGGTCGTATACCACCAAGTCAGTGCAAGTAGAGAGCGTGCTACGCATGCACAACTGTCACCTATGCAAAGCACAAAAAAACAATAAGAAACCAAGTTAGCAAACCAAGATGCAAGAGTAACACAAAGAATAAATAATAGCAATGGTGAGGGCAAAAGGAAGGGCTAACCTACACTATCTAACTAGGTCGATCACCTCTATCCCCGAAAACGGTGCCAGAAAGCTTGGTGCATCCCCACTAGTGGTGCTTTTACACCCCACGAGGTCGGAGCGCATGGGATACGTGTGATCTTATGCTTTCGAAATTTATGTTATCCCTAACCGAGTCGATCACTAAGACTAAAATAGGTTGCCCGCAAGCGTACGGGGTACTATTGTAGTATAGGTGATTGGCAAGATAAGGGGTCGAACCAAAGAGATAGAGGGGGTACTAGAGTTAGGTAGCGTATACTATGTTCCTTTTGCGGATCTTAGGGTTTTAGGGTTTTTGAAAGGTTTGATTGTTGATTAAGCTAATTGAGCAAGTAAGAAATGCAAGATGGAACCTAAGTTATGGAAGAGCAAGCAAATTAGTAGACTAAGTTATCAAACTAACTAAGCAAGAGAAAAAAGAGCTATGCTACTCTAGCAAGGCAAGAAGCAATTAAGAACTAAACTAACCACTAGCAAGAGCAAGAGCCTAAGTTAACACTAAAGAGCAAAACTAAGCAATTAACTAGATTAAGCAAAAGTGACTAAACTAGACTAGCATGAACAAGCAAACTAAGCAATTAGGGTTTTAAGCAAGGTGATTAAGGTGGGTGGGATGTTTGGGGAATGTTACTTTGATATTAGTTGGGGGAAAATCATTAAACATGCATGGTTCTCAATTCATATCTAGATTACCAAACCAAACAATAAGGTCAATGCCATTAGAACATACCCTATACTACTAGTAGAAGACTAGGGTTAGGTGTAATTCTAATGAGATTAACCAAATCTAGGTTTCTAGGGTAAGTGACAGTGAGTAATTGAGGGTTGAGGGTAGAGATGGGAGTAGAGATGAGGGTATTTAACCTCATGCCACTAGCCATTCTAGCCTTTAGAAGGCCCTAGACAATTACATCAATCTCACTTACACTAGCTACTTAGATCTCACACTCATTTGTAGGAGGAGGGATGTGTATGTAGGAACAAAGGGGGCTAGCTAGGGATCCACTAATTGGACCTAGGAGCCATTCCTAAGATTGCCACATACACCCCAATTACTCCTAGAAACTAAGTGTCATCAAAACCTCAAAACAAGCAATTCATACAAGAAGCACAAACCACATGCAATAAGATAGGAAAAGAGATAGAAGCAAGAAGTAATCATCATAGATATGAATTAAGTTCATTACAAGAAATTATCCCCCAACATGGTATCAAAGTTACATTTAAATCCCAAACAGCCCACCACAAGGGGCTTAGCTAGACATGATCAAGAAAACAAGGAAAGAAAGGGGTAAATGAAGTAGGGACTCCATGAAGCTTGATGTAAAAGCCTCCTTCTTCACCTCCAAGCTTGTTGTAGACGTCCTCCCTCCTCCAAGGGTGCAGGGGTGCATGAAATGGTGGGGGATTATGGATGAAAACCTAGGAATCTAGGATTCCATGGTGGAATGAGGGTGGAAATGGTGGATGGTGAGCCAAAATGCAAAGGGTTTGCACTCAAAGCTCAAGGATGGAGAGTGGAGCTTGGAGCAGCTGTAGGGGCATCTAATCTTCGTGCCCTAGCCACCACCTATGTATATATAGGTGGTGGGGGCACTAGGGTAAGTGGGTGGTAGTTTAGGAAAATCAGTGTAAAGTAGGGTAGGGTCAGTGGATCACCACTGTCATGGTGGTGTGCCACGACTGTGGTGGAAGTGGTGGAGAACGGTCGTGGAGTGGTGAAATAGTTGTGGTGTGAAGGAATTGGGAAAAAGGCCAAGTATGGTGGTAGCCACGACCGTGGCGGGATGCCACGGTCGTGGTGGGTTAGGTGCCCCACGGCCGTGTTGGGTAACACGACTATTTTGGAGGAGGAGGAGGTGACTGTGGCGCAACAGCACATGCTTTTTAGTCTTCATCGGCCACGGTCGTGGTAGAGGGCCACGGTCATGGTGATTTGGGGGTGACAACCTATAACTCTGGCCAAATTGGTGCAATAATTACCACGACTGTGGTAGGGTGCCACGATCGTTTTCTCTTCTACTGACCACGATCGTGTTGATGGCCACGGCCGTGGTGTCTTTAATGGCCACGGTCGTGGAATAGGGCCACGGCTGTGGGATTTTGTGGGATTTCCCTGTTGAATTTGGCACTTCATTGCTAAAAAACGCACGACCGTGGCATTGTGGCCACGGCCGTGGCGAGGCTTGCATCACTTTATTACACTTCGATCTTCGTCATTCTTGGATGTCTTTGCTTGGGGACGATTCTTGACCATTGGAGGTAGGATGAGGGAGACTTTGGGGCATTCTTTGGGTCCCTCCATGAGTGGGGGAACCCTATAACTCCTTCTTTCTCTCTCTTCCATCTAAGCATGGTTCAAGTACCTAAAAAATAGTGCAAAGAACATCCATAAGCATATTTACAATGATAAGCATATTAGGGGTAAAAAGCTTGTAATCTACATGTTTAGATGTGACTTAAGTACAAAATTGCACAGGATGGAGCCCTAAAATAGGGCTACATCAGCCATCACTTGTGGCCAATATCCCCCTCACTTGTGGTCAAACACTCCACTATGGCCGATATCACCTTACTAGGCTGATACCACCTTACTTGGCCGATATGAACTTGCTATGGATGATACCCAAGGCCCTATGCAAGATAAAATTTCACTCCTAAACGATACAAGGACCCTATGCATGATATCTAAGAGCAAGGAGGTGCTAGGATTCGAAAAAGTTCACTATGGGGTGAAAGAAGGGGTATATATACTTGTTGTGCATGAAGAAGTGTGAAAATGAGGTGTCATCAATTTGAGCTGCTAGGTGCCACGTGTCCATGCATGGTTGACATGTGTACATGCATGCATTAAAATTTATCTTGACATAAAAAACACTTGAGGATAATATAGGGATGAATTTTTGTCCATTACTTATCCCTTTGAATAAAATATATCAACAAAATCACCACTTTATTCAACTTTTCTAAGGAAGTTGTAAACCAATACACTTTTCTAAGGAAGTTGTAAACCAATACACTTCACCTCCTTGAGGTTCTTTGCACGTCATGGGATTTTGCAAGAATCCCCAAAATGATATGGGACTCCTCCTATGGCTCCTTGGCCGATAGGCACTCATATATAATCTTTTCAACTTGATACAACTCAAGTTAGGGTTTCATATTCAACCCCTTTCTTGGTCATTTCATCACCAAGAGTACCATCACTCTTAATTGGTTCAAACATGGTATATCCTCCTTTCTATCTCCTATATATGATACTAGTAGGGAGTAGGGACATTCTAGAGGTGGTAATTTGCATATCAACCCTACATTGTGGGTAAATTACAATTTGTACCAAAATTGGTGCACAATGCACTAACATTATTAAAACAAGTTGCAACTTGAAATTTAGGCTTTCCAAAAGCCATCCTTTAGCATCATTCTCTCTCTTATGATGCTAAATCACATGAGGTACATTCAACATGTGACATTTTGCAATATATCCCCTCATCTTGGGTAAATTGCACTTTATGCCCAAACTATCATATAATGCACAAACAATTTGCAAATAAGCTCAAACTTGAAAATCAAACTCTACAAGAGTATTAATTACTTTTCAAAAGATTAAAACAAGTTTATGAATAACTTACTTAAAAAAACTTCTAGGGTTAACCCATAACCCAGGTCAAGGATGTTGCAAATATATTGTTATGAGATGATGGGAATCAGTTTATAGTCTAAATGAAGATATATGTTGTTGTAATACTATGCCCCTTTCTTTTGAAGGATTTGTTTGTGGTTTATATTGTGTAACTTGATTGATGCTGAAAGACATTTTAATTGATCTAATTAATCAAGTGGAATCTAATCATGTAGTCTTCCCTGGGCCATAGATCCATTCAGTGTGAACATTTGCTAGATGGTGATATGAGTAACTCCTATAGGAAACTTGGAGTGCATACTGTTGATTATGTGGGGACGTCTTGGTACCCTAATATCAAGCAATTGAAGGTGACTTTGGCCATGCGTGAGTCTCAGATCATGCCTCAGGATGTGACACACACTACTACAGAAACAACATTTAGTGTCGCTTTTCTGGGCGTCAGTTATTAAGGTAAACCGACGCCTACAATATTCAACGTCGGTTATTTAGGGAGACCGACATCTATATTCGAAGACCAGCTAGAGACGGGTACCGCTTTGTATTCGACGTCGGCTGGGTATAACAAATCGACGCCTAAAATCACCCGCCAAATCCAAATTTCGAGCGAAAAAAATTTGCATCACATACAACGTCGGTTTTTTAACTATTCACTGACGCCTATTTAAGAATGATATTTGTGCGAAAAGTTCCTCTTTCAGTGTCAGTTAATCCTCTGATAACCGATGCTGATAATGGTTCCCGCCAAATAATTTAGGGCAAAGATTGTCTAATTGGACGTCAGTTTTTTACTAACAACTGACGCTGATGATTAATAGGCGTCAGTTTTGTAGATAACCGAAGCTGTTGACCAACGTAATAGACCCGATCACCCGACTCTTCCCCCTTTCTTCCTGTTTCTTCACAATAATTTTCCTGGGGTCGCCACTCTCACCTAAAATATTCGACGACCCCCACTGCTGCTCACCGTCGCTGCTGCTGGTGTGCCTCTGGTCGCCGCCGTCGTCGTCGTGTCCTCTTTTTGATGCTTCCGTCGCTCGCCGCCACTGCTGCTCTGTTCTTCTCTGCTGCTCTGCTAGTCTCCTGGTGCCACTGCGAGTGCCACTCTGCTCTTCTCTTCGCCTGCTCGCCGCAACTACTGCCGCCACTACTGCCGCCGCTCGCTGCTGCTCTTCTCCACGCTAGCTCCAGGTAGCCCTAGCCACTTTGCTTCTTCTCCCTAGCTCCTTACCAACAGCAAGCACAGCCACGGCTGTGCTTGCTGTTGGTAAGGATATGAATAAATCTTTATGTAATGCTTTATGTAAATCCTAGGATATGAACAAATCTTTTGCTTGCATATATTTGTGCTTATAATCCTAATGTTTGACCTAATTCAATAAATTTTGATGTTAGTACATATCTACTTAAGATTTAAACTTGATTTGATTTGATGAAACCTAACATTGATGAAACCCTAATATCAATTGTGATGAAACCCTAACATTAATTGTGATGAAACCCTAACATGTACATATCTATTATTGTGTTTGTTGGCCTAGAAACTAGTCCAAGATTTACTCATTAGGAGTAAATCTTGGATAGTCCCCAATTTGGGACTGTTCTTACCTAATCTCACTTAGGATGTAAGTGTATAATGTGTATTAGGTTTCTGAGAAAATTTCAGTAGCATTTCCGCGTTTGTTCTCTAAGTACATATGTACTTAGAGAACAACGGGGAAATGCTGCCAAAATTTTCTTGAAAACCCAATAAACATTATACACTTACTAGTGAGATTAGGTGTTCAAGGATGGGATAGGTGGTACACATTTATTATATATAAGAATGACATCACATGTATTTGTTAACCGTATACCCTAATATTTTCCTAATATATACTTGTTTTCTCTTTGATCATATAGTGGATATATCATGGATGTCCATTCGCAATTGCTGCACCCCAGAGTTTATATCCGGTCTTGATCAGTTTATTAGATTTTTCGAGGAACATAGGAAAGAACCTAGAGATAGGTTCTACTATCCATGTAGGCATTGTGGTAACAACTTGAAAGTCAGCACTGGTGATGAAATCAAAAGTCATGTCATGTGCAACAGGATTGTACAAAGCTATACAGAATGGCACTGGCATGGAGAGATTTCAAACTCGAAACCAGTGGATGTCGATAGCAGTGCTTGGGTGGAAGAAGAAATTGCCTCTGATGATGTAGATGTGAACGGACCAGTTCCAGTAGACATCGTTGATGTGATGCTGGATAGTTGTAGGGTAGAGCACATTGATCCACCTCCTATCTTTAGAAACATTGTGCATGATGTTGAGATACCGTTATACACAGGCTGTGCTAAGTTCACGAAGCTTAGCGCTGTGTTGAGATTGTATAAGTTGAAAGCTGACAATAGATGGAGCGACAAAAGCTTCACTTCATTGTTGACTTTGTTGAAAGAAATGCTTCCTCAAGGAGACGAGCTACCAATCTCAACATACCACGTAAAGAAATTATTGTGCCCAATGGGAATGGAGGCCAAGAAGATACACGCATGCCCGAATGATTGTGTATTGTTTCAAAAGGACTATGTGGATTTGAAAGATTGTCCAAAATGTGGTGTGTCACGGTATAAATTGATGACTTCGGGGGAGTCCAAAACAGGTTCTCCTGCTAAGGTGATGTGGTATCTACCTATAATATCATAGATTCAACGCTTGTTTGCAAATCTGAAAGATGCAAAGAATTTGAGGTGGCATGCATATGTTAAGAAAAATAATGATGGGATCCTACGACATGCGTCTGATTCCCCACAGTGGAAGAATATTGATTTATTGTACCCCAAATTTGGTGAAGAAGATAGGAATCTAAGACTTGTGCTTTGTATAAATGGGTTGAATCTGTACGGGACATTGAGCATCCAACATAGCACTTGGCCAGTCATGCTTATTATATACAATCTTCCTCACTGGATGTGTATGAAAAATAAGTACGTTATGCTGTCGTTGTTGATATCGGGCCCTAAACAACCCAAAAATGATATCGATGTTTATCTTGAACCTCTGATTGATGACTTAAAGAAACTTTGGGCTAAAGGTGTGATGACCTATGATGCTTCAGGAAGAGAGACATTTCATTTTCATGCTATGTTGTTTTGCACTATTAATGACTTTCCAGCATACGGGAATTTGTTTGGATATAGTGTCAAAGGAGCTAAAGCGTGTCCTGTATGTGAAGAAAACACTAATTCAATAAGACTAAAACATGGTGGCAAGACTGTATATCTTGGTCATCAAAGGTTTCTTTCAAAATTCCATCTGTATCGTAGGAAGCACAAAGCATTCAATGGATGGAATGATGAACGGAGTGCACCTAAACCTATACCAGAGCATGTTATTTATGAAAGAGTAAAAGACATTGTCAATGAATTTGGTAAGAAATCACAATCTAGTATGGCCACACGGAGTGACAATTCTTCATTCAAGAAGAAGTCAATATTTTGGGATCTTCCTTATTGGAGTTCTTTGACAGTCAGGCATTGTATCGATGTAATGCACGTTGAGAAAAATGTCTGTGATAGCATCATTGGTACTCTGTTAAATATACCAGTTAAGACTAAAGATGGGATAAAATCCAGACCGGACCTACGTGAAATGGGAATAAGGTCAGAATTAACAGAATTACATGAAATGGGTAATAGAAGAACATACTTACCTCCCACTTGTTACACATTGTCTAGAAAGGAGAAGAAAGCTTTTTGTGAATGCTTGGTAAATGTTAAGGTGCCACAGGGTTACTCATCCAACATCCATAGATTGGTATCAATGAAAGATCTAAAGTTGATAGGTCTTAAATCTCATGATTGTCACACTCTAATGCAACAAATATTGCCCGTGCAATTCGATCTATATTCCCAAAGCATGTAAAGTTTGCAATCACCAGACTTTGTTTCTTTTTCAACAGTCTATGCAGCAAAGTTATTGACCCTGATACTCTCGATAATTTGCAAAGAGAAGTGGTTGTTACCCTATGTCAAATTAAGATGTATTTCCCTCCTTTGTTCTTTGATATCATGGTACATCTTGTTGTCCACTTGACTAGGGAAGTGAAAATGTTGGGACCAGTTTTCTTGCATTGGATGTATCCCTTTGAACGATACATGAGCATTTTTAAAGGTGATGTTCGAAACGGTTATCGGTCTGAAGGGAGTATTATTGAAGGTTATTTGGCGAGAGAGGTTATGGATTTTTGCAATGAATTTCTGAGTGGTAATAACACTCCTGCTAATGAGAAGAATATTGAGGAGGGCAAAGGAATTTTGGGATCACGGGTGAAAGTAATCAGCCATGAGCAGTTGGAACAAGGTCACTTGTATATTTTACACAACATGGACGAAGTGAGTGTTTATATCGAGGATCCTGAGAAGTTGTTGTTCTCTCTCATTGTGGTAACTGATAGAGCATGAGCAATTGCTACCTGATATGGGAGGAACATCAAGGGAAAGACAACTACAAAAAGACAACTGGTTGTAGGAGAGTGTCTCGGTGACTAGTACGCTGATTGGAGGGTGCGACTCCTTCTGATTCCTTGTGGGACAAGGAGATCGGAGTTCCAGGTGGTCCGTGTGGACTACTTCAGAGGCGGGAGACTTCTGCTGCTAGGAGGACAACTATCAATCCCGACAATCCCGGTGAGACTAGGAGCTGCACAGACACCGTCCAAGACTAGAGGTGAAGCCCGCGCAAGCCGTGAGGTAACGTCGCCGAGCAAGCCTCGGGACTAGGTATGTCTCTACAAACCATCCTTCCTACTGTATAGACGTTGATGTGATTCCTTTTGACTGGGTTTGGGAGAATAAAATTTTTGTTTTCGCTTCCTTCTCTATCTCCCTAAAACCCAACAGTGGTATCAGAGCCACGTCAACTGCTCTATACTTTAGGATTATCGATATGATCGATTTTGGTTTGTCGCCTTTAATTATTGCATACGATGCGAATAATAATGGCTTTATGCATGTCCAATCCTAAATCCACAAATCCTAATATACATATATGATATGTAATATTAATGCACTCAATATGTGTCGCCCTTAAATGAGTTTTGTGGTGGATGTATAGCGTGGTTATGGCCAATAAACCCTATGTATGTGTGCTTGGTTGAATGTGGTTGATTGCATCTTGGTCTACATACTGATTCCCTACCTCCTTATTCCTGATGTAACTCGAGATAACTCGAGATTTCTTTCCTACCTTTGCTCCCCCCCCGAATGTAACTCGGGGTTTCTCTTTTCAAATGTAAAATAGGATAGATCTTTTATTTCCTGTTATGTCAAAGAACGACAGACAACCTGACGACGAGTGAAACGATCGGTTCCAGGCGTGAACGGATCAGTTGGCGTTCCAGACGATCAGTTCAAGGACTGAACTGGTCAGTTGATGACCGATTCATGGAGTGAGACGATCGGGTGGCGGCCATGAGGAGATGCACGATGACCAAGCAAACCGATCGGTTGGAGGAGCTAACTGATTGGCTGGTGGCACCCAGACGACCGGCCAGGGCGAGCAGGTCATTCATGTGATGAGTTGATCAACTCGGACGGCTTACCACTTCATCATGGACAAGTTGCATGTGATGTAGACCTAGATGACTGTGCTTCCTCTTGGCTCGAGGAATCACATTAGGATGGCCATAATCATCTCTTTTATCATTTTCGCATGTTGTCTATGGGATATAGCATGTATAGGATACATACAATGTATTGTGGTGATTGCATATGTATATGTACCTATAAAACCAAATCCCTCATCTAAATATTAAGTCTTTTACGCCTTCCATTAGCAGCACACATGAAAAACTTGATCGATCAAGCGTAGGTTATGCCAAAGTGTGGTGCGTCGTCTATCTCGTGGAAGTGTGAAGGGTAAGCATGTAGGTTCTGCCAAAGCAGGGTGCATGTTTACCGTGTTGACTTTTGGGTTATACTTAACTGGTGATTCTTAGAGCGTCTAAGCCCAGAGGCACTGGAATGTTCATGGAAAGGTGTTGCACATGTTCATTCATCAAGAGTTGCATATGATGCAATTGGCATGATGGCCTACCTAAATTATCAAGATTTTGGGCGATCAGTCAAAGCTGACTCATGACTTGATGAAATATGGATCTTGACCCACTAGAAGATTGTACACTGCAATCTTCCGAATTGATGGTGAGGGCTATCGATTTGAATAAAAATAGTGGGAGCAATAATTAATTAAAGTCCTAATTATATCTTCAACCTTTCAAATCAATCAAATAAGTCAAAATTGAGTTTTGGACTAAATTGCATATATTTCCTTTTGTAGTACAAATGACAACAAACAACAATCACTTTTCATTGCAATCGGTCCTTGAAAAGGACAAGCTGAATGGGACTAACTTCCACGACTGGTTTAGGACATTGAGAATTGTTCTCACTCAAGAGAAAAAGCTCTATGTCCTAGATACTCCAGCTCTAGAGGAACCTGCTCCTATCGCACCAAAGGCAGCAAGGGATGCTTATAAGAAGCATTCTGAAGATGCCATTGATGCAAAGTGCTTGATGTTGTGCTCCATGAACCATGAATTGTAGAGAAAACATGAGAACATGGGTGTCATTGAGATGATTTAGCATCTCAACAACATGTATGAAGATCAAGCACGGCAAGAGAGATATGATGTATCCAAGGCACTGTTCAAGTGTGTCAGGACAGAAGGAGATCTAGTTTGTCCTCACACACTCAAAATGATTGGGTATGTGGAGAACCTGACAAGACTGGAATTTCCCCTAAGCCAAGAGTTAGCTACTGACATGATACTGCAATCGTTGCCAGAATCCTATAGTCAGTTTCTGATGAACTACAACATGAACAACTTTGACAAGCCATTGACAGAGTTGTTGGGCATGTTGAGGACAGTCGAGGCACAAATGAAGAAGGAAAAGGCTAAGTCTGTGATGATGATGATCAACAAGAAAGGTAGTCCAAGCGCAAGGGCAAAGGCAAAGCTAAGAAAGGTTCTGATGCTAGCCAACATCCCAAGTCGTATTCAACTCTCAAGGCCAAGGGAGGTGTGACCAAGAGAGGCAATTGCCACTATTTTCAAAAGCCAGGACATTGGAAAAGGAATTGTCCACACTATCTGGAAGAACTAAAGAAGAAGGAGGCGGCAGACGTCTCCACTTGAAGGTGTCATGAAATAAGCTTATAACACTTTTAGGTATATGATACCAAGATATAAAGTGTAAAGCACTCAATAAATGGGGCAAGTGTTGTCACCATAGTTAGGAGTACTTTAGTTTATTTTTAGCCTTGAAGGAAGGTAATATAGTTATGAACTACTATTTTATATTTTCCAATGGATAGAAACACATTATTTTTGCATATTGTATGACAATGATAGCAATTAATAAAGTTGATGTTTCAATTTCAAAAGATATGATCTTTATGGCAATGCCTTGTTTATCTTGTGGTACTTGGTATGCATAAGATAAAATGATACCTAAAAGTTATTGATAATTCAAACAATCAAATTAGCATAAATCATGAGAAATTCATTTCTAGTTTCCATATGATGGATAAGCTAGACTCTTTTGGTTAGAGAACCAGTAAGAGACGTGAATCTCTTGGACATGATTTATCAATATTCACTAAAGGTAATGGAAGAATGATTATCCTATTAGGTATAATGCATGTGATGTATTTACATACCTATTGGAGTTAATGTTAATACTTCAAGTGGTGTTTAGAGAAATACCAATATGAATATCTTGAAGTGTTCAAGAATATCATAGATGAAGTACGAATTTAGTAAAGTGTTAATTCTTCATGAGATCAATGAATGAAATACTTGAACCAAAGTTTTGAGAACCTTGTGAGTAATTATGAAAGTGTATCATAGTAAACTCATGATTAAGAAATGGTGATGTCTAAGTCATAAGGAGTCATACTCTAAGGAGTTAGAGGATGATTATCAAATAACTAATTTCTTCTTAAATAAAGAATACCCCACACTAATAAAGGACATTAAAGAATCACAAAGGGTTGTGAGTTCTTATATCCTTAACAGATGCACCTCGATTATCTAAGTGATGAGTTGGTCATATGATGAGTCAACTATCTAGATGAATATGAGGAATCAGATTTTGAGTTATGGTTTATGACCATTACATCCTAAATGACTTCCATGTGAACCATAAGGTATAACCTTGATGGTAGCACCCAATGGGATGAATCCATAAGTGTGAATCAGTCTTAAGTGTTAAGACACATGAATGACATTTTGAGAAGGATGATGCTTGTTGATTGCAACTTAATGACTAAGAGATTTGGCATACGGATACTAAAACTGCATTCCTATAAGGAATAAAACGAGGATGTGTACGTGACACAACCTATAAGGTTTATGAATCCATTAATGCAAATGAAGTCTATAAGTTACAATGGACTAATCAATGTGATTGATTGAGTACAAGAAACTCAGAAATGTGATCTTTACTTTTATAATATAGTCAAAGGTTTGACTGATACGACAAAGATAAAGAAGGGATCTATGATTTAATGGGAGCGTATTCACATTCCACATGTTGATGTGAAATGGAAATGTTCTAGAATGGAAATCCAAAGTGGAAATTATCTTTAGGGAAGATAGAGACATTTCCTATGTGATAGGAATAGAGATCTATAGAGATAGTTCTCGAAAAACCTCTTAACCTAAAAAGATAAAGCATACATTGGCAATCTGTACTGAAGGGTTCAGTATACACATATATAGTGGGAGAAAACTTGTCCATGTTACATGGAATTACTATCCCAAAGACAATTGTCCAATTCTTATGAAGAATGGGAACAATAAGAATAGATATGGATCTATCATGTATGTAATTATCCCATTATCTTGCATGTATGGACATGGCATGAACGAAATGCATTTATCAACTTGTATGTAGGACATGACAATATGATATGCTCATCCTGATAACTCGTATGTGGGACATGACGAGTGGATGTCTGTCTAGTTCTAGTAAGGGTTACTAGAATACCATAAGAACTTGATAAGTACTTGAGAAGTACTAGTTCTATGGAAATAAGGAAGGGTTCACTGTAAAGAGTTACACTGATGAGAACTTCCAGAAAAGATAGAAAATTAATCACAAAATATATATGGGATATATAAAAGTGAATGTTTGTTGAATAATGGAAACGTTCCAATAAAGTTGTTTTAAAAGGAAATGTTGAGTATCCATGTGTTAAAGAACAACAATGGATACTATATGGATCTAGGAGTTCATAGAGATAGACTTATAGATATTCCGGTCATTAATGACAAGTTAGGAATGCTTGGTCATGCAATGTGGCTAAAAGGTTAGAAAAGGAATACTAGATCAGATATTACGGGAACTCCATCTCGTACGTGTGACATACAGTGAAGAGATGAGAGACATGCAATTAATACCGACGTTGGCAAGGTGTTTCCATAACTCACCATGTTAACACTAGAGCACAGTAACAGGTGGGACATGTTTGAAGATCACTATGAATATGATTCAAGGGTGATTGGCTCGCAGTGCAAGTGGAAGTTTGTTGGTATGTATGCCGTGAGAGCCAATCATGGTATGATTGGTGGGATACATTAAGATTGATTTGATAAAGATCAAAGGCAAGCTTCCAATTCTTTTTGGTTCTACCATATGAGATAATGATAGAACAAATTGAATGTCTAATGAATGACAATACTCAATGACGTATGCTTTCAGGTTAAGGACCTGAATGATGAGATCATACAAATGATAAGAGTTTGTACATTCTTCTTATGTCCCTGGTCTGATGTCATTGTGGAAGGTAGGTAGACAACAATGACACACAAGACTAGATTGTGGTGTTGGTTGATGACAGAATCTCATTAGTCATGATATGGAGATATCAAACCAAACACATAGGTACTTGTTAGATAACAAGTGTACCAGACAGACCCACCGTGAGTTTGACACATGGAACCATGACATTGTAGTCACAGTCAGTTCTCACGGTGATGGTGGCGAATGTGATTCTTTGACCTGAAATCACTACACTCAACACATGTCATTGGGTACAATTTGACATCATCAAACACAATCCTAAAACATGGGTTGTTATAAAGGTGATGATTGGGTGGCTTTGACACATGGGGCTTTTGAGGGGTGAGTGATAGATATTAGATTTTTCCCTCTTGAGGGAGTTTGATATCCATGTCCACTTGATGAGTAGGATTGAGATAGGCGTGCACGCATGTGTGAATCAGTATGTGATATCGATGTCATACATATCTCCTCCAATCTACTCTGAGATCAAGAAAGTGAATGAACGTTGACAGGATGATTGTTCCATGCCTTGAGTTCATTTAGGATATTAGTGACAAAGGAATTATACATTCACTATAACACCATGCGTGGATTGTAGGATTGAAAGTTGTTCTCCAACTTCCCTTTTCACTTGGGTAGCACTGATGTGTTACTAGGCACCGCTCTTTGCTTGTGAAGTCATAAGTGTTATGGACTTTCACTGCCAACGTTAAATGGACCTGTAGGGTCACACACATAAGATTTAACCTGGAAGAGGAGTTTATCCACAAACGATGTTTAGATTGATTACTAAAGGAGTTTAGTAGTTCAATTAAACACTCAATCAATTGATAGCTCAATATCATAGTGTTCAAGTTGTTGGACCAATTGAATAGAATATCAGATTGATTGGAACTGCAATTGACTGATTTGCACAGTTTGCTGCCCCAATCGATCGGCTCACAGGCTTGAACCGGTCAGCTCAGGTTGGTGAACCGGTCGACTCAAGTGGTGAGTCGATCAACTCATGTGTCAATGAAACGATCAACTCAATTGTTGAACCGGTCAATTCATGTGACCAACCGAGATCGTTTGGAAAGTCAGAAGACTATTTTGCAAATACAATTTGTTTCACTTGTACAAATTCAATTTGGACAAGGATTAATATTTGATTAGCTGGAAACAAATATGAAAGTCAATTTGAGTTGGACCAGGATCACGAACCGATCAACTCAGGTGTCCCAACCGACCGGTTCAGGTGTGAACTGATCGGCTCTGGTCCCCAACCGACCGTTTCATGCTTGAAACGATCGGTTCAGGTGGCACAGTTGGTTCTTTTGTGGAAAATCTCAAACCCTTCTACTCCTGCTTTAATCCTGCATTTCCCGAGGTAGAGAACCCTATCCTGTGACCCTCTTATATATATAGGGGTATTGGGGGCTTCTCAGGAACAACAACTCAGAACACAAGTTGCTCTACAAAGTTGTCGTTCTTTCTGGTTGTGGTAATCGAAAGAGCTCGAGCAAGTGCTACCCGATAAGGGAGGCACAACAAGGGAAAGACAACTTTAGAAATGCAACTGGTTGCAGGAGAGTGTGTCGGACAAGGAGATCGGAGTTCCAGGTGGTCCGTGTAGACTACTTCAGAGGCGGGAGACTTCTGTCGCTCAGAGGACAACTATCAATCCTGACAGTCCTGGTGAGACCAGGAGCTGCACAGACACCATCCAAGACCATAGGTGAAGACCGCACAAGCCATGAGGTAACGTCACCGAGCAAGCCTCTGGACTAGGTATGTCTCTACAAACCATCCTTCCTACTGTATAGACGTTGACACGATTCCTTTTGACTGGGTTCGGGAGAAGAAAATTTTTGTTTCCACTACCTTATGTCTCCCTAAAACCCAACAGATACATGTGGAACTATCATCTTATGTAACAATTTGATTGGAATATGATGTTGTAGCACCTTGAACATATGTTATGAAATGTACATATTGCCTCTTGTTTAATAATTCTAAGCTCTTGGTGCTTGTTGCAAATCAATTTTAATTTGCAGTGATTTTTGGTAGTCCATTGTTTATAGTTGATCGTGGTTTGTGTTGTTACTAATCTCACTTTGTGTGACAAAGGGTGTTATAACTGCCCCATATAATCCTCAATCTAATGGAGTAGTTGAAAGGAAGAATAGAACATTGATTGAACGATCAATTCAATGGTAGCAGAGTCTGGACTTAGTAACAAATTGTGGAGGGAAGTATGACACACGTGCGCCACACAAAGTGAGATTACTCAAAACAAAATCGTGGAAGAAGATTAATGAATAGATTACTGGAAATTGATAAAAATGTAACACTTTTCATAAAACTACCAAACATCAAGAACTTGTACATATAGGTGCCTTCATGCATCAAAGCACTTACTATGTGTCGTCAACCTGTTACCATGGAACCTATTCCAGAACATATATACATGTATCCATTACATATGTATACAAAAAGGGGCACACAAACCAAACATGTATTGGAAGCACATCCACAAGATGTCTACAAAACATCCCCAAGGACCCGAGTGTACATGGACGACTCTAGGACTCTACCAACAAAACACATCCAACAACACTTTCAACATTGTCATCTACTGATCTTCTTACTACTCCTTAACCTCCGCTACACGATCTCTACCTCTTCATGCATGTCCACTTAAAAAGGGTGTGGGAAACCCACAGGGTGAGATTCCAAATCTAAGGGGGAGATATAACTCTCCACCAACTCTATTATCATCATAGATAAGATAAACTAAGCAATAGTAAAGTTACAACCATGTGAAGCAGATTATCATTATTAACAAGAAGAGAAATTACTGATGAATTATGAAACATCTCAACAATTTAAAAGGAATATGAAGAACATGTATAAGTCCTATCAACAACATTGTATAAAGATCAATCAAGGCCTCATCCAATGTTTCTAAATTTTGGTCCTATTGATGAATCCTCCAGATTCACCCTCTCAGTCGCCATTTCTAAGGATTTTATGCCTCATATCGACTAATCTACTCTCGCTTTGGGTTTACTTTAAGTATCCTTTCAGTCTCGTATAAATAGTGCATTACTAGCTCAAATTACCCTAGTTTCCATCTTATTTGATCTCATTTTCCCCTACTCACGTTCTCTCTCCTCTGCAGATCATCCTCAACTATCACCAACGGTTATGACCACTGCAACACTGACTCTAGTGGTCTCAAGACCGTTTGAGTCCATGCGGTCTCAAGACCGTTTGAGCCCATGCGGTCTCAAGACCGTTTGAGCCCATGCGGTCTCAAGACCGTTTGGGTCCATGCGGTCTCAAGACCGTTTGAGTCCATGCAGTCTCAACACCGTTTGAACCCATGTGGTCTCAAGACCGTTTGAACCCATGTGGTCTCAAGACCGTTTGAATTCATGCGGTCTCAAGACCGTTTGAGTCCATGCGGTCTCAAGACCGTTTGAGTCCATGCAGTCTCAAGACCATTTGAACCCATGCGGTCTCAAGACCGTTTGAGCCCATGCGGTCTCAAGACCGTTTGAGCCCATGCGGTCTCAAGACCGTTTGAGTCCATGCGGTCTCAAGACCGTTTGAGTCCATGCGGTCTCAATACCGTTTGAGCCCATGCGGTCTCAAGACCGTTTGCTGTGATTGTAAAGACCGAATGGATAGTCAAATACAAGACCGATTGGAGAGCAGCAACGACGGCGCCCGCGTCGTCAGCAGCAGCAACGATGGCACCCACGTCGTCAGCAGCAGCAACGACGGCACCTGCAACACTCGCAATCTACGCCGTCGACATCCACGTTCCGCAGCTCACGCAAACAACACATGCAGCCTACTCGATGACACCACTGCTGTCCGCGACCGTCGGTGTCATCGTCTTCACCAACCTTGCTCCGCCGCCATCGCACGTGCACGAAGCAGCGCCACCACCGTCTCCGCCATCGCAGCAGCCATGCCGCCCTCGCCAACCACGCATGCAAGACCGTTTGCATCAGGCACATGCATGCAAACCGTTTAGAACCTTGGTGTGAGATCATTTACTACTGCTAAACACCAAACCATTTGGAGTTCACAAGGCAGCAAGACCGTGTAGGCAAACCACATGGGCTTGTGCTCACGAAACCGTATGCTGCTGGGATGGGAAACCGCATGAGATCGCATGCACCCAGCTGAGCCGAAACCGCATGAGCAGTTGCGTGTGAAACCACATGAAGCGCTTGCTTGAATGGAGACCAAACCGCATGAGCAACTGCGTGTGAAACCGCATGAATAGCAGCTCGTGAGAAGCCAAGACCGCATGGAGCTATTAAGCCAAAACCGCATGGATTTGCTACTGCATGAGGGTCGTGTGAATTGTTAACGAGAAGACCGAGAGAGCTGATCGTTTGCTAAGGAAGCTCACTCACATGCAAATCATTTGCAGCTTCCTTATGGAGTTCGTTTGCTAAGTAACGAGATGGCAAACCCAAAAAAGATCATATGCATGCAAACCATGCGAACCGTGAACAATGATCACGTGAACAATAGCAGCATGCAAAGCAGCAAAAAGGGCCCGCATGAGACCGTTTGCGCCGGGAAAATGCTTGAAAGTTAAAGTATCGAAACTGTTTGCTTGCTGTAGCTGAAACCACATGAACAACCGCATGAGCGACCGCATGCACATAGCCGTGACCAAGACCGCATGAGCAAAGACAGCAGCAGCGACGATCCAGCGCCGAGACCATTTGCTTGCTTGAGCCGAAACCGCATGGCCAATTGCATGCGAGACCGCATGGGACTGTTGCAAAGCATGACCGCATGCGAGACCGTGCTGGAGACCGTTTGAAACAAGTTACTCACGTGAAGATCAAAAGCAAATCATCTATTCACGTAACCAGGCAAGACCGCATAAACAAGACCGCATGAGCACTTGTGCAAGACCGCATGGAAAAGTAAGTGCAAAGCCAAACCGCATGAGCAAGATATTTATCAAGATTTGTGCTTATAAATAGGACCCCATGGGTCCTCATTTGGGATCCCATCTCACTACGGCCCAAGGCTGCTGGACTGGGACCAGGCTGGAATGCTGCCAGATTGCCCGAGCACCGTTTCCGACCAAACTTCACCCACAGCCTCAGAATCCCATCCTGAGTCCAGATCCGGTGAGCAGCCAGTCCGGGCACAGATCTAGTAGGTTGTTCCATCACCATCTCACCATTTCTCACACCATAGCTCCACCTCATCCTACTCTTGCTATTTCGGAGGTTGACCTAAAGATCGAGGCGGAGAAACGGATGACATCGACCACGACGGAGCAGTCCCGGAGACTGCGACGATCTACACCGGGCTGTCACAGATCTACTCTTCTGCTCCGACGATGCTTTCTTTCTCGCTCTTCTCTTTCTTTGTTGCTCCCTCTATGATGAGCGAGTAGTTCCATCCACTGGGGTGCGGGGACTAGCCCCGCTTCCCGTGTTTTGTATCTTGTACTAAAAAGATGTTATCATTCTGTTTCAATACTAAATCGTTTCATACATGCTTGAATGTTGGACGCGTTCTTGTATGCATCTATTGTCTTTCGTTGTGGTTTGTCTACGACCGCTCTTGAGACTCGAATACCTATTTAGTTTTGGTTTCTGGTGCATGTATCCACTGCGCACCCATTTTGGTATCTAGGAACACTTTCTAAGGAGTGGAGTAAACTCACCTCCATCGTTGTACTTTTGTACTATGAAATGGAATCAGTTGACGTACAAAAGTGCGACCTTGACAGGTCGAGGAACACACTCTGAGGAGAGAGTGGTGCAAAGTACTTGACCATTCGTTCGGGAATGGCTGACATTGCAACACTCTCACGTTTCTCGTAGCTATATCCTCGAAAGAGGGATAGTCTATAAGGATACTAATCGACTTGGTAATTATCGCTCGCTTGTTAGTTTTCCGATGCACGTTTCACGAGGTTGAGTAAGATTTTCTCTTCGGAGACTACATATCTTCACTGACACGTAGATACATACCGGATGAGAGTTACTCAACTCGTGAAGGATGTATGCATTACTCTTGTCCTATAAGACATCGGTATTGTACAACATCCATGTGTCCTGCTTACAAGTCTTGCTACGTTTGGTACAAGTACAATTCATGTGTAGTGGTGGTGAATACCCGCATCACCCCAGTGATCCATCATCATCTGCTAATCTTAGTTTTTAATCCTTAAACTAGTTTTTATTCTTGCCTTTACTTTTGCATGTTTTAGGTTAAATAACTCAAATCAAACTTCTGGTCTTAGATGATTAACTTAGATCGATACGAAACAAGAAAAAGACACTCAGATTCTTAACGTTGTCCTTTGGGTTCGATCCTAAATCTGTACTATGATAAGGCTTCCACACTCTTGTGGGGTTGGAGCATTTATCTAGCACCAGTTGTAGGTAAACCTAGAGAGAACATCAACTCCCTAGGGTTTTTGGTGCATATTAGGACTTCCATTGGAAGAGTAATCTTTTGGTGTAAGTTCTAGCTCCATAAAAAAGTGGCGCCGTTGCCGGGGACAACGGTTTAAGAATCGTTTTTTTTAATTTTGTGTCGATTTAGGTTTCTCTAGGGTTTTCTTTTTTTCAAAAAAAAAAACCTAAAAAGTAAAGGACTTAATCTTGCATATCATCTTGGATTTGAAGTGGTTGGTCAAACTTGATAAACTCTTTCTTTGATTTCAGGTACCAATTCTCTTCAAAATGAAGCAGTCAATGCCACCAACCAATAGTTGTCAATTCTGTGGCGACTATTCTCATGCATCGATCAACTGTTTCAACGTTCATCCTCTCTACGTGATGGCCTTGCGTCAAGTAATCATGAATCAGATAGCTGGGAAACTCAAAGCAGCCTCTTCATACAACTATGGATATAATGCAAGTTATAGTTCGTATCACCCTGGAGGCTACTATGAAAAACCTAACAATGGTGGATTTCAAGGTGTGGACTGCAATGTAGGAAGTATCCTGGAAAACAATGCAAATCAATACAATGATGAGGAAGGCTGTTATCGTGATCAACTCAACAAGTGCGGTGAAGAGCCTTTTCATGAAGATCAACACACATCGATGGAAGAACTACGAGCTTTACAGTTATCAGTGGCTCAACAACTAGCTGATCAGATAGCCGCGACCAAGAAGTTGATAGACAATCTCGATCAACTTACACAACTTGCCAATGCTTCTGACCGACATGAAGAACAACCACAAATTTTAACTAAGCTCATCCCTGGTCCATATGTAGATTACGATGATGATTACGATATCATGTGGGAGGTGCCTTCCAATGATCAGCATGCATCGGTGCAAAATGGGGAATCACCCTCTGAGTTAATGACCGAATTCAAGGATGACTCCTTCGCAACATCACAAGAAAAAGAATCATTTTCTGAGCCAAGGTCTGACTCGGATAATGAAAAATGCACTATGCTCTTAGATGTAAGAATGAGCACTCAATCTGAAGATTTTCTACAATTGGAAGATAAACTGGGGATAAATTTCGGTGTCTTCCCATCTTCTCCCATAGACCCTGATCCAACCATACAGATTGAGGGGAAATCAGCAATGATTGACTCCTTATACGACAAATATTCCTCAACTGCAACCATCTTGTCATTGAATTCCAATGAAGAAAGGTCTACGCTACAAGAACCCTATACTCCTTCACAGTCAGACATAGATGAATATGAGACTGATTCAGAAGAGGAGACGTCTTTTATGCAAGCGACTCAAATGACTCCATTGCTGGAGCAGGATCCGATTTGGCCTTATGAAGAAATCTCTGATCATTCGGTCGATCTAGAAACAAACCTCGAGGATGGGACTGATCAAGATCTTGATTCAGGGACGGACCACATTACTCTCACTGACCCCGATGATGATGAAGAAAAATCATGGGGAGATGATGAATCTCATGATGATGAATCTACGACCAATCCTTTTCATGAGATGATGTTACCAGAGTTACCGCCATTACAAGAAGTCCAGACGAAGTCAGTCCTCGAACAAGAACATGATCTTTCTATTGAATCTCCTTCTAGTCACTTGAATGAGACGATAGTGCAATATGAAGAGGAACATGAGCCATCTCTTGACCTTAGAACGAATTATGGTTTTACTGTGAACTCTTGTAATGTCCCTTGGAAAGACAACAAGTCACAAACCTATCCTTCTATAGTCACACACACCTCTAAAGAAGCCCCTCCTGATATTCAAGAAACTGAGATGTGTCCATTACCTGAGCTAGATTACATTCCTCCTATAGAAATTCCTCTCGAGCACTCAATAGAATCGGAGGAGTGTTATGAAGAAGAACTGGGACAACAACATAACTCAGAAATGGTATACACCAGTCCCAATATTGAAGAAATGGGTTCATCAGGGAATTTTAGCCCTCAAAACAACATGTCATGGACTAATCCCTCCCATAAAGAGAAATCATTGGAACCTCTATCTCAAGATCCCATGAATCCCTTACACGAGCAAGAGTTCATTTCACCAATCAAATCCTCTTTTAGTTACTTGGATGAGCTAAGGATGTTCTACGAGGAAAATTCTGAACAAAACCTTGAAAAGAGGAACGAAGCTCTTACCAAATTCAACATTGATAAAGATGATGATACTTCTCAAAATAACTCCTCTGAAGAAGAAACGTCACTCTGGCCACCATATCCCACACAAGAAAATCCAGGTGACGAAATGAAGCCGGAACCGGATCCACCACCTGATCTTGGACAGGAGGAAGTTCAAGTGGCCGACCCTCAATCAGTTGCCCTAGATTTTGAAGAAAGCAGTTTTACTTTGAACTTCGAGGGTGAGCCACAATTGGAGGGCACAAGTGGACATAACCTCAATTTTTTGCATAGCCCTCCAGATTCGACTGCTTATATTTCACCTCCCTCGCTGATGGGGGAAGGTCTTTGGATTCTTCTAGATGGACAACGAGGCGAAAGAAATGTGCATCCAAGTCGTCCAGAAGACTCGTTCAAGTCGCCACAACCACCCAGTCAATAGGTTGTTCGGGCCATTTCCTCGTTCTCGGCACCAGCTATCACGAGATATCTTTTTCGGACCTTCTTCCAACTACGAGGACCGCCTGGTTAACACTGCTCAACCCTTCCCCTCCATCTTGAACCTAGTATTTGCTCAGAAATGGGAAAATTCATAAGTTCGAGGTGGAGGGCGGGTGGTATGACTTTCACTCCACCCTCTATCTTTATTGCTTCCCGCTTTTCCATTCTAGTTTCTTTTTCATTTTTTTGATAGTTTTCTAAAAATAAAGCCTTTATCTAGTCGGCTTTTGTTTTGCGAATCTGTGATCATCACCTCTTTTGCGTTGCAAATTTCCTGGAAAAGAATACTTAAAACTAGCCAATTTGTGTTTTTCATTTTGATTTGTCTATGAATCCTAATGTTATATTCCAAACAGGAAATGATGATACACTTCAATAAAGTTGAGATAGATCAAATACATCACGCCTTTATCTGATTAATGGATCTATTGTATGGATTTTTCATTTGATGTTTCATCATGTCTCTTTTTGAGCAGAGTATGATGGAGAATAGAGACTCATCGCATGGAATCGCTAAGCAAACTGCATCATGATCCAAACTCTCTTCTACACTTCTTCTTTCATTTTCATACCCCTCTGTTCACTAACCATGCCAAAGTCTTAAGTTCGGTGTGGCACGCCACACTCCTTTCTAGTGAAAACTAGAACATTGCCGAACTTTAAGTTCGGTGTGGTAAACCACACCTCTGCAAAACTCTAAGTTCAGTGTGGTACACCACACCCCTCTTTCCACTACCGCTTCTTCCATACCCCTCAATACATAACGGGGGCGTACCACCTTCTCAAAGAGTATACAATGATGTTTGTGCACATACCGAGGTTGGTGAAAAATCTACCCTGATTCCAAAAAGAGGCCTGGCAGCCCAAATATGAAAAAAAAAATCCAAAAATACCCTCTGTCCTAAGCCAGGTGAGAATGAATAAAAGCCAGAGTGTGAATAAAAACATGAGAGTTGTGCCCTGAATAAGGATAACCGATAAAGGTCTTGCCCGGCTGGTACATTAGTTGCCCTCATGAAGGCAGATGTGTCGTGACCGGTAGTGAGATCCTAAGGATCCAAAAATAACCCCTTACCTCCCCTCAAAGAGGTAAAATAGCCAAAAGCCTTAAGCCAACCTATACACACTTCTGAGTTACCTTTAGAAAAAGAAAAAAATCGGGTGTAAGGATAAGCCAACCAGAGTTGTGCATAAATCATTCAAAGTATCTCGATGAGTCAACTAATAATAAGAGTCTTGATTCAATCAGAGGAGAGACTCTTATCTCTTGATCATACCCCCATTCTCTCCTTTTTCAACACCAGTGACAGATCATATGCATTTTGTTGATTCTATGGGTCTTTTCAAAGTCTCACAAAACTCTTAAAACATGACCGATACAACAGAGAGTGAGAAGGAAATACTTCAGTGAAGCAAACTCAGAAATGAGGATATCATAAGATGTATTCCGTTATCTAAGGAAACTTCAATGCTGTATCAATCTGAGCCATGAACAAAATTACGATATGACAATAGGATGAGGCAATCCTAAGATGAACGATTTCTTTGGCGACTGTTTTAAGTTTTCAATTTCTCGGGACGAGCAACGCTTAAGTTCGGTGTGGTGATGAATCATCCAGATTCATCCTCAGTCACCAATTCAAAGGATTTTTGACGTTTTTACCCTAATTTTTGTTACGCCTCATTTTCCTTTTCCCTTTTTTGTGAAAATTCTGACACTTGCACGAAGTTGAGGTAATTACGAGACCAACATGCATGCGTTTCGGCGACTGTCTTGGGCATTTTCGTTCCTCGGGATGAGCAACGCTTAAGTTTGGTGTGGTGATGAATCCTCCAGATTCACCCTCTCAGTCGCCATTTCTAAGGATTTTATGCCTCATATCGACTGATCTACTCTCACTTTGGGTTTACTTTAAGTATCCTTTCAGTCTCGTATAAATAGTGCATTACTAGCTCAAATTACCCTAGTTTCCATCTAATTTGATCTCATTTTCCCCTACTCACGTTCTCTCTCCTCTTCAGATCATCCTCAACTATCACCAACGGTTATGACCACTGCAACACTGACTCTAGTGGTCTCAAGACCGTTTGAGTCCATGCGGTCTCAAGACCGTTTGAGCCCATGCGGTCTCAAGACCGTTTGCGCCCATGCGGTCTCAAGACCGTTTGGGTCCATGCGGTCTCAAGACCGTTTGAGCCCATGCGGTCTCAAGACCGTTTGAACCCATGCGGTCTCAAGACCGTTTGAACCCATGCGGTCTCAAGACCGTTTGAATTCATGCGTTCTCAAGACCGTTTGAGTCCATGCGGTCTCAAGACCGTTTGAGTCCATGCAGTCTCAAGACCGTTTGAACCCATGCGGTGTCAAGACCGTTTGAGCCAATGCAGTCTCAAGACCGTTTGAGCCCATGCGGTCTCAAGACCGTTTGAGTCCATGCGGTCTCAAGACCGTTTGAGCCCATGCGGTCTCAAGAACGTTTGCTGTGATTGTAAAGACCTAATGGACAATCAAATACAAGACCGTTTGGAGAGCAGCAACGACGGTGCCCGCGTCATTAGCAGCAGCAAAGACGGCGCCCACGTCGTCAGCAGCAGCAACGACGACACCCGCAACACTCGCAATCTACGCCGTCGACATCCACATTCCGCAGCTCACGCAAACAACACCTGCAGCCTACTCGACGACACCACTGCTGTCCGCGACCGTCGGCTTCATCATCTTCAGCAACCTTGCTCCGCCGCCATCGCACGTGCACGAAGCAGCGCCACCACCGTCTCCACCATCACAGCAGCCATGTCGCCCTCGCCAACCACGCATGCAAGACCGTTTGCATCAGGCAAATGCATGCAAACCATTTAGAACCTTGGTGTGAGATCATTTATTGCTTCTAAACACCAAACCGTTTGGAGTTCACAAGGCAGCAAGACCGTGTAGGCAAACCGCATGGGCTTGTGCTCACGAAACCGTATGCTGCTGGGATGGAAAACCGCATGAGATCGCATGCACCCAGCTGAGCCGAAACCGCATGAGCAGCTGCGTGTGAAACCGCATGAAGCACTTGCTTGAATGGATACCAAACCGCATGAGCAACTGCGTGTGAAACCACATGAATAGCAGCTCGTGAGAAGCCAAGACCGCATGGAGCTATTAAGCCAAAACCGCATGGATTTTCTGCTGCATGAGGGTCGTGTGAATTGTTAACGAGAAGACCGAGAGAGCTGATCGTTTGCTAAGGAAGCTCACTCACATGCAAATCATTTGCAGCTGCCTTATGGAGTTCGTTTGCTAAGTAACGAGATGGCAAACCCAAAAAAGATCATATGCATGCAAACCATGCGAACCGTGAACAATGATCACGTGAACAATAGCAGCATGCAAAGCAGAAAAAAGGGCCCGCATGAGACCGTTTGCGCCGGGAAAATGCTTGAAAGTTAAAGTTTCGAAACCGTTTTCTTGCTGTAGCTGAAACCGCATGAACAGCCGCATGAGCGACCGCATGCACATAGCCGTGACCAAGACCGCATGAGCAAAGACAGCAGCAGCGACGATCCAGCGCCGAGACCGTTTGATTGCTTGAGCCGAAACCACATGGCCAATTGCATGCGAGACCGCATGGGACTGTTGCAAAGCATGACCACATGCGAGACCGTGCTGGAGACCGTTTGAAACAAGTTACTCACGTGAAGATCAAAAGCAAATCAGCTATTCACGTAACCAGGCAAGACCGCATAAACAAGACCGCATGAGCACTTGTGCAAGACCACATGGAAAAGTAAGTGCATAGCCAAACCGCATGAGCAATATATTTATCAAGATTTGTGCTTATAAATAGGACCCCATGGGTCCTCATTTGGGATCCTATCTCACTACGGCCCAAGGCTGCCGGACTGGGACCAGGCCGGAACGCTGCCAGATTGCCCGAGCACCGTTTCCGACCAAACTTCACCCACAGCCTCAGAATCCCATCCTGAGTCCAGATCCGGTGAGCAGCCAGTCCGGGCGCAGATCTAGTAGGTTTTTCCATCACCATCTCACCATTGCTCACACCATAGCTCCACCTCATCCTACTCTTGCTATTCCGGAGGTTGACCCGAAGATCGAGGCAGAGAAACGGACGACATCGACCACGACGGAGCAGTCCCGGAGACTGAGACGATCTACATCGGGCTGTCACAGATCTACTCTTCTGCTCCGACGATGCTTTCTTTCTCACTCTTCTCTTTCCTTGTTGCTCCCTCTATGAGGAGCGAGTAGTTCCATCCACTGGGGTGCGGGGACTAGCCCCGCTGCCCGTGTTTTGTATCTTGTACTAAAAAGATGTTATCATTCCGTTTCAATACTAAATCATTTCATACATGCTTGAATGTTGGCCGCGTTCTTGTATGCATCTATTGTCTTTCGTTGTGGTTTGTCTACGACCACTCTTGAGACTCGAATACCGATTTAGTTTTGGTTTCTGGTGCGTGTATCCACTGCGCACCCGTTTCGGTATCTAGGAACGCTTTCTAAGGAGTGGAGTAAACTCACCTCCATCGTTGTACTTTTGTACTATGAAATGGAATCAGTTGACGTACAAAAGTGCGACCTTGACAGGTCGAGGAACACACTCTGAGGAGAGAGTGGTGCAAAGTACTTGACCATTCATTCGGGAATGGCTGACGTTGCAACAGTCTCACATTTCTCGTAGCTATATCCTCGAAAGAGGGATAGTCTATAAGGATACTAATCGACTTGGTAATTATCGCTCGCTTGTTAGTTTTCCGATGCACGTTTCATGAGGTTGAGTAAGATTTTCTCTTCGGAGACTACATATCTTCACTGACACGTAGATACATACCGGATGAGAGTTACTCAACTCGTGAAGGATGTATGCATTACTCTTGTCCTATAAGACATCGGTATTGTACAACATCCATGTGTCCTGCTTACAAGTCTTGCTACGTTTGGTACAAGTACAATTCATGTGTAGTGGTGGTGAATACCCGCATCACCCCAGTGATCCATCATCATCTGCTAATCTTAGTTTTTAATCCTTAAACTAGTTTTTATTCTTGCCTTTACTTTTGCATGTTTTAGGTTAAATAACTCAAATCAAACTTCTGGTCTTATATGATTAACTTAGATCGATACGAAACAAGAAAAAGACACTCAGATTCTTAACGTTGTCCTTTGGGTTCGATCCTAAATCTGTACTACGATAAGGCTTCCACACTCTTGTGGGGTTGGAGCATTTATCTAGCACCAGTTGTAGGTAAACCTAGAGAGAACATCAACTCCCTACGGTTTTTGGTGCATATTAGGACTTCCATTGGAAGAGTAATCTTTTGGTGTAAGTTCTAGCTCCATCACCTATACAATTATACTACACGGATGATTGCACATTTTATTATGCCCCGAGGATTTGAGTCATATCACCCAAATCCAATCGACCATTTGATAAGTCAAAATTGGTGATATAAAAGGTCTAATGGAAGAGTCAAAATCCATGACATCACCACCTCATTGTCAGTACACGAGAAAACATCGCAGAGACATATCAATCAACTGCAACAATGACATATAGTCAAACTCAGGGATTGGTTCACGCATGACCATTCACATGTATAATCATAACTAGCCCACCTTGGTACATGTATAGTGCTAGAACAAAAGGCTCACGCATGGCCATACATACCACAATGAGATCGACTCATGCATGATTGTCTCACACATCCACTAGTTAAGGATACAAGGAATTTCTCGACTTGTACCCCACATATTCAAAAATATGCACTCCGAGTTAATTAAACTCATTTCACCATTCAACAAATGCTGACATTGAATGGATCTATGGCACATGGCAAACTATGAGATTAGGTTCCACTGATTAGTTAGATTACTTAAGTATCTTTTAGCATCAATCAAGTTACAACATACAATCTCTAAACAAATTCTTGATAAACAAGGGCATAACACATTACCATGACACATTAGAGCATATAAGAAGTATTCTCGTCACATCATCACTTGATATTTTTCATTCACCATATGTCCCTCACAAGGACCATATCTCTTGGGATAACAACCCCTCATCTTTTTACTGAGGAAAATCACCAACTCATATAAGGTAATAAGCCATCACTAGGTCATAAGACCATTCACCTCCTCTTTCAAGGATGTCAACAACACTTATGCCTCACAAGGTCCATTTGCACATATCATAAGCATCATAGCTCATACCTGGCTATGCTTATCAACTGGTATCACCTGCATGGTTAGAGACTTGCAACAAGAAGGACAATACATCAACATCATAACCATCTCATAAGATTCATGCCATTCACATAACATCATTAGGGTTTGGGGTTTCCATCTAATCCATTAGGGTTTACAAGGTTGTATCAACTACCAACCTTAGATCATCACTTCCATCATCATTAAGAGATATGTTATGAGATAAAGACTATAGAACAACACTCCCTTTTCATTCGCACAACCATCCCATAGGGTGTCACGTATTAACATATAACCCTATCATCAGCATGACATAGCATAACTACCACCATCAAGATCTCTGTTAAAGCTAGCATATGGTGTAACAGATTAGATCAACTTGAGAGGGTAACAGTTTAGCATCACAGGTGTGTCGAAAAACCATACCATGTGCGGTGTATTGGGCATCAACACTTATGGAGGGTGTGTTGACCAACACCATCTCCAAAGCCTGTCGGGAAACATCATCTCTAATGTGTAACGGACAACCTATGCCTGGGTGTGATGGGCAGAAAGGCACATTGGGCAACGCCAACCCAAGGATGATGGGCGTCAAATATCGTGATAGGCTTTCAGGGTTAGGGTTAACTGGGTATCATGAGTTGGGTATGTCAGGCATCACAGCTAAGGATGGGTCGGGCAACACCATCCTAGGGTGTGTTGGCCTCTGCCCAAGTAGGGTGTCACCGTTGCCGTCGATACAAACCAACCCTACTAGGTTCAACCATATTCGTGACGGCTAACACCCTTGTATAATGATTGGATAATACGGTTAAACACCATATCGGTCTAGGTGTCTCAAAGTCACAACAAACTATCATCACCAAGGTCTCTCCACCATATCATTTAACAACAATAGACCAAGATAACCATCTTGATTCATGACAACCTATTCATGCATAAGGCATGATGACCTAGACGTTACCAAGGTGTGTCGACCTAGGCCTCACCAAGGTCATGACAATCTGTCACAAGGTGTGATGGTCCATGGCGTCACAAGTCATGACGGCCACCCACCCGATCATATCGACCTAGTCATGTTCAACCTAAGATCACTCGTCTATAGCAAGGCAAGAAGGTGAAACACATGGGTAGCAACTTAAGCAAGACTCCTTCTTCAAAATAGATCTCAAAATCACCAAGAAGAAGTACTAACATGCAAGAGATAACAAACCAAAGATGAAGCCCACGATACCATGTAAGGAGTAATAATAATAAAGAAGGTTTAGAGTTACATAACCCACCTCAAAGATCACCACCAAGATCCAAGCTCCAAGGTCAAGCTCCAAGCTCACAAGCTCAAGGTAGAAGAAGATATTCCAAACTCAGTCACCACCACACCTCCAAGGAAGAAGATTGAACCAAGGTTAGGAGGGTTTGGGATGGAAAGAATGAAATGACTGTCATCAAACCAACAAAAAAATCATTACTAATTAAGTGGAATTAAACATAAATAGCGGATTAACAAAATCACTAAAAATTAAAACCATTTTGCAAGGAGATCCTTGTCTATAAAACTTTTACTGAAAGATCCAAAACTCATACATATCATGATTTACATTGTATAATATTGTTTCATCTCATCTCGAGGACATCATATAACAGTTGTTCTATCAAAACACATACTGGAGCAACATAAAACCTCGAGGCATTCAAGCCAAAATCTCATATCATTCATGAAACCAGTACGAACCAGCTCCAAGGACCTGAGAGTATGGAGACAACACATAGGATTTCTATCTATAAGACATGACAGACAGTACACTCAACTGGAGATGTCACTGCTGCCTCAGTTGTTGTTCCTCCTTTATAGAAAGGTCTTCGCCACCTTGTGAACGTCCACCTAAAATAATGTGGATCCCACGGGGTGAGACAGTTGTCCCAGTGAGAGATATAACTCTCCACCAACCATATTATTATAATAGATTAAGCATTTATAAACTGAGCATAGGTTCTTTTAATATTAACAGGCAGGATAATTCACTGTATGAAAAAAATGAAGTAATCTCCTTTCTTAAGGAGAACATTGCATCTACCCATGGTAGAGTTATCAATCATCAATCTGCATTGCAAGGAATGTAAAGAAACATAAATATCATCTAACAACAAAGATGTATAACTGAAGTGCGCATCAATCAATGTTTTCCATATTCGATCCTTAAGAAGATATGCTACACGACTGATTAAATTTTTCAATCACACTGATGCCCTGAGGAGATGAGGTATACCGCTCATACTCCAACCGATCACGGCTACATAAAGCATCGGTACCATACAAGGTCAATGGGAGAGCCGACTACCATGACCTCTACCGTCTTGGTCAGTGCGAGACCATAAGTAGGACATATCGTGTCACTGCTAAATGACTTTCTAGGGTATACTGGAAACTTCACTATAGAGCTACAACGTCAACTACACTCTCTTCGGGGAGATCTCAATTATCCATCCCCGACCTTCATCATCATCGGGAGATTCATGATACATCCATCCCGGCATATATAATGGAGGATTGAGATATTTCATGTTTATATCACATCAATCCCACATTAGAGCGTAAGGATATTCACGCCCATCACCCCCGCATATTAAAAAATATTCCCTCTGGGTTATGCCGCGGAGCAACCCGTTTCACCATTTAGAAAATTCTGACATTGATGGATCTATGGCCATGGCACTACATGATAAGATTCCACTTGATTAATTAAGTGCATTACTGTATCTTTTAGCATCAGTCAAGTTTCAAACAAGAATTATTATAACAGATTCTACAAAGAAAGGTATAATACATCTATCAAGTACTTTTCAAATCTTTAGAACACATATAACATTTAGGATCTCAATCCCTTATCTCATTACTGGGAATTCTCATCCCTTAACATTACCATCATGATTACTAGATCTAGGTATTAAAACCTTAGTTCATCGCTAAACACTGTTACCACTTATTAGGTAACTAATACCTCTAGGTCCTCAGACCAATGTATACATGATACTTGTTGCACAAGCATCTCACATGGCTCACAAGGCCATTGCACATCTTATCACCTCTCACTAGGTAACAACTTATTCACATGGCTCACAAGGCCATTACACATCTTGTCACCTCTCACTTGGAAACAACTTATTCACATGGCTCACAAGGCCATTACACATCTTGTCACCTCTCACTAGGAAACAACTTATTCACATGGCTCACAAGGCCATTACACATCTTGTCACCTCCTCACAAGGCCATTACACATCTTGTCACCTCTCACTAGGCAACAACTTATTCACATGGCTCACAAGGCCATTACACATCTTTTCACCTCTCACTAGGCAACAACTTATTCACATGGCTCACAAGGCCATTACACATCTTGTCACCTCTCACTAGGCAACAAATTATTCACATGGCTCACAAGGCCATTACACATCTTGTCACCTCTCACTAGGCAACAACTTATTCACATGGCGCACAAGGCCATTACACATCTTGTCACCTCTCACTAGGAAACAACTTATTCACATGGCTCACAAGGCCATTACACATCTTGTCACCTCTCACTAGGCAACGACTTATTCACATGGCTCACAAGGCCATTACACATCTTGTCACCTCTCACTAGGCAACAATCATTCACTTGGCTCACAAGGCCATTAACCATTATACTTGTTGTACAAGTATTTAACATGCCTTACAAGGCTTATGCAATAAGAGAAATACATCCTTCCCCATTATTAGTGTTAGGGTTTCCTTTTATAGCCGGATAGGGTTTCAAGTTAATATTATTAGTCCAGACCCTAATTCATTACTCCACACATCTAGGAGCATATATTCATATCATAAGTATTCAATCATACATATCTGTTCTCATCATTTGTCATTAAATGTTTATCAACACAAGGTATGAGTTTCTCTCTCATCCTCTCTAGGATATTGATTACATCATACTTAATTATCTTGGCTTGACCCTTTCTCAAGGTATGTTAGCCTACACTTATCAAAGTGCATTACATCTCAATGTAACAATTGATATGACACACTTCATGTGTTACTCATCCAAGTATATTGGATTTAAGGCGCATCAAGGTGCATCCACCTTGAGGTGTTGGATGTGATATTTAACATGCCTTGATGTATTACTTCCCTCATTGCTTTTAACTTACTTAAGTTCATCAACTTATCTTGTATTAAGGTATATCCCATCCTAATACTTTATGCACTAACACATCACATTTATCATGTAGTGTATTGGCCATAAGTCACACATTTGAATTACCCAACTATCATCAAGTGATATAGACTCATCTTGAGTTAAGGCATTGTTGATATACCATTATCAACCACCTTAGGTGTTCTACCTATCGAGGTATTAACCAAACCACATCATTACTCGGTGTTACACTCATCACTCCTAAGAGTGTTTAACCCTCACCTTTACAAGGTGCATCCGATTGAATCATGTATGTCAAGTTGAACACGTGTATTGGATTATGTGTATATCAATCTAGGCATCATCATATATGTAACGATCGCCACCAAAATGACAGTCGAATCATTACTAATTATGCAGAATAATCATAAGAAACAGATTAAAAAAATCACTAAAAATTAAAACCATTTTTTTAAAGAGATCCATTTCCAGGAAAACTCTTTAAGGAAGAACCAAAACCTGATATTCACATTGATCATATATTGTACATACACTGAACCATCTCTTATCAAGGTTAACATATAACAGTTGGTTTCTTAAAACATATCCATAAAGCAACAACAAACTTCGAGGCATACAAACCAAAATCTTTGATTGTTCATAAAAACCAACACGTACTAAATCCAAGGACATGAGAGTACAGAGACGACACATAGGACTTCTATCTACAAGACACAACAAATAGTACACTCAACCTGAGTTGTCCCTGTTGTTGTTGTTCTTTCTCTGCATTACGGTCTCAACCCCCCTCGAGCATGTCCACCTCAAAAAAATGTGGATCCCACGGGGTGACACAATTGTCCCAGTGAGAGATATAACTCTCCGCCAACAATGTTATTATCACAGTTAAATAGTATTATACTGAGAAGAGGATAAGAAGTTTAGAATATTCTCATCTTTTAAAGAATTGCAACTATCTATGATAGAGCAGTAAATCATCTATTCGCTTTATAAGGAATATCAAGAATATGTATATCATTTACCCATCATACTATATCAAAATCTCAAGCTTATCCTGTGATGCTCAATTATCATGGTATGTCATCCATGAATCATTCTCATTTCTATCGATTGGCCTCAGCTAATCTGCTAGCCAGGTGTTGGATTATACCAGTCGTGTGAATATACATCATCATATTCTGTCCAAGTATTGGACTATGCCAATCCTGTGCAACTATTCCAAGTATTGGACTATGCCAATCTTGTGCAACTATTCCATGTATTGGACTATGCCAATCCTATGCAACTATTCCAGGTATTGGACTATGCTAATCCTGTGAAACTATTCCAGGTATTGGACTATACTAATCATGTGCAACTATTCCAGGTATTGGACTATGCCAATCCTATGCAGTTATTCCAGGTATTGGGTTATGACCAATCCTATGAGTGTTACATCTAGGCATCGGGTTATCCCAATCTTGTAGTTTTATTCTAGGTATTGGACGATGCCAATCCTGTGACATTATTCCAGGTATTGGATTATGCCAATCGTGTGATTGTTGCATCCAGGCATCAGGTTATCCCAATCCGGTAGTTTTATTCCCAGTATTGGACGATGCCTATCCTGTGACATTATTCTAGGTATTGGATTATGCCAATCTTATGAGTGTTGCATCCAGGCATCGAGTTATCCCAATCCTATAGTTTTATTCCAGGTATTGGATGATACTAATCCTATGAGTGATGCATCTAGGCATCGGGTTATCCCAATCCTGTAATTTTATTCCAGGTATTAGAAGATGTCAATCTTGTGACATTATTCCAAGTTTTGGATTATGCCAATCATGTGTGTGTTGCATCCAAGCATCGGGTTATCCCAATCCTATAGTTTTATTCCAAGTATTGGACGATGCCAATCCTATGAGTGTTGCATCCAGGAATCAGGTTATCCCAATCTTGTAGTTTTATTCCAGGTATTGGACGATGTCAATCCTATGAGTGTTGCATCCAGGCATCGGGTTATCCCAATCCTGTCATTTTATTCCAGGTATTGGACGATGCCAATCATGTGAGTGTTGCATCCAGGCATCAGGTTATCCCAATCTTGTAGTTTTATTACAGGTATTGGACGATGCCAATCCTGTGAGTGTTGCCTCCAGGCATCAGGTTCTCCCAATCATGTAGTTTTATTCCAGGTATTGGACGATGCCAATCATGTGACATTATTCTAGGTATTGGACTATGCCAATCGTGTGCATCTCATCACTAAATATGACATCACCTTTACTAGGCATTACCTTGGCCAAGCCATCATACTTATTCACATCCTTTATATAATACAAGTATTCCTCTTATCTCCTTTAAACATATTCAAAACACTATAGCCCTTATTTGGCTATAAGCATAAAGCATGTATGATCAAGATTTAATTAGTATTATTGTATCAATTTATTATTATTAATATGTTACTAAGTTTCCATTTACTAGTTTATTTTGAACATTATCATTTATTCCTGAAACTCTTATAAACATCTTGTTACCTCTCTCTAGGCAACAACTATTCTCATGGCTCACAAGGCCTATTAAACATCTTGTCACCTCTCACTAGGAAAAAATTAACCACATGGCTCACAAAGCCAATTAAACATCTTGTCACCTCTCACTAGGAAACAACTAATCACATGCTTCACAAGGCCCATTAAACATCTTCTCACCTCTCACTAGGCAACAACTATTAGGGTTAGGGTTTCCCTTTATAGCCGAATAGGGTTTCAAGTTCATATTATCAATTCAAACCCTAATTCATTTCTCCACACATCCAGGAGAATACATTAATATCATAAAGATTCAATCATACTTATTTATTCTCATCATTTGTCATTAAATGATTATCCACACAAAGTATGAGTTTCTCTCTTATCCTTACTAGGATATTGATTACTTCATACCTTATTAAGTTGGCTCAACCTTTCCTTCAAGGTACATTATCCTACTTAATAAATATTCATTAAACTCCATACCTCTTAATGTATGAATTGATATAAGACCCTTCATGTGTTACTTCATTCAGTACATTGCATCTAAGGTGCTTTCCTTCATATGGGATTTGAGGTGCTTCCACCATATCGGGTATGAGGTGTGTGCTTGCTACCCATATCACTTTAGAGGTGAATGTGTGCTTACCATATCGGGTATGAGGTGTATGTGTGCTTACCATATCACCCTTGAGGTGTATGTGTGCTTACCATCTCGTGTTTGAGGTGTATGCTTGCTTCCATATCACTTTAGAGGTGTATGTGTGCTTCACACCATATCAGGCAGAGACGTGTGTGTATTCTTCACACCATATCGGGCAAAGAGGTGTATGTGTGCTTCACACCATATCGGTCAAAGAGGTGTATGTGTACTTCACACCATATCAGGAAAAGAGGTGTGTGCTTTCTCACCATATCACTTTAGATGTGTATGTGTGCTTTATACCATATCGGGCAAAGAGGTGTGTGTGTGCTTCACACCATATCAGGCAAAGAGGTGTGTGCTTAACCCAATATCATTTTTGAGGTGTTTCCTTAACCTCATATCGTGCAAGAGGTGTACACATCACCACCATATCGTGTAAGAAAGTATAAAATCATATCCATATCATTTTAGTGAAGTAGGTGCTTCACCATATCGGGTTAGAGGTGCTTGCTTATGTGCTTGAACCCGATATCACTTTATAAGGTGATACCATCTTCTTCAAGCTCTAGACCTTCTTTATAATTGTTAAAGTTCATGTAAATAGGTCTAAAAAACTACTAGATTTCATAATGTCATCAACTATTTCAGAAAATTTTGGAATTAAAAGTATTTCATTAATTATAGCAATTTAGGTGATGAATAATAACATGGTTGAGTTCAGGTTATATAACCTGCATTAAGAACTTCTTAAAAGCTCCAAGCTCCAAAGTTTCACATTCATAAGGTTGAAGATAACTTATCAAATGTCCAATGCTAGTTTACAACTCCTTCATATACAAGGAATCACCAAGGATAAGCAATTGGTGAAGAAGAAAAGAAAGGAAGATTATAACCCTAAAATCATGCTTCAATCCAAGGTTGAAGATGATCATGGCCTCACCTTAGGGTTATGTATTGAGATCCCTCTTGCTCCTTAGCACCTTTCATGATACCTGACTACACTTGCACGATATTCCATCACTTGTGGCCGATATCCCCCTCACTTTTGGCCAAAAACACTCCACTTGGCCGATATCGACTTTCTATGGCCGATATCAACATGATATGGTCGATATTACTTGATATGGCCGATACCCAAGGACTATGCACAATACCACATCACTTCTTCACGATAAAAGGACCCTATGCATGATATATAAGAGCAAGGAAGTGGTAAGTTTCGAAAAATTTCACTAAAGGGGTGAAAGAAGAGGTATATATACTTATTGTTCATGAAGAAGTGCGAAAATGAGGTGTCATCAATTTGAGCTACTAGGTGCCATGTGTCCATGCATGGTTGACATGTGTACATGCATGCATTAACATTTATCTTGAAATGGAAAACTCTTGAGGATAATCTAGGGATGAATTTTCTTCCATTACTTATCACTTTGAATAAAATATATCAACAAAATCACCACTTCATTCACAACCCGATACAACTTTTCTAAGGAAGTTGTAAAGCGATACACTTCACCTCCTTGAGGTTTTTTACACATCATGGGCTTTTATGAGAGTCCAAAAAACTATATGGGACTCCTCCTATGGCTCCTTGGCCGATAGGCACTCATATATAAGCTTTTCAACTTGATACAACTCAAGTTAGGGTTTCATATCCAACCCCTTTCTTGGTCATTTCATCACCAACAGTACCATCACTCATAATTAATTCAAAAATGGCACCTAATTATTTATATCTCCTATACATGATACTAGGAGGGAGTAGGGACACTCTATAGGTGGTAATTTGCATATCAACCCTAAATTTTGGGTAAATTACAATTTGTACCAAAATTGGTACACAAGTAACCAATATTATTCAAACAAGTTCAAACTTGGAATTTAGGCTTTCCACAAGCCACCACCTTGCATAATTATTTCTATAATGATGCTAAAACACTTATGGAACATTCAACATGTGACAAATTGCAATATAACCCCTCATCTTGGGTAAATTACATTTTGATCCAAAACATGAGAACATTGCTCAAACATTATTTAAACATGACCAAATTTGAAACATAAGTTTATTACCTGATAGAAAAATATTTTATAGGATTATATTAAAGTTCTAAGAAAATTACTTAGCCAAAAAAATAGGGTTACCTCATAACCCAGGTCAGGGTCTTTACAATATCCCTTAGACCCTTACCCATTCGGGTATCAACCTTACCATTCATATGGCGTATCAACTTCACGATACATGAGTGTAATGTCCTCACCTCTTTTTAAGATATTGGCCACACCATACTTTAGTGTATTGGACATCACATGTTCTAGGGTATTAACCACCTTACCACTTTTGTCATCTAGTGTATTGGGTTACCCACCATATCATTTTAGAGATATGTGCTCAACACCATATCATCCAAGAGGTGTATGATTAACGCAATATTGGTTTAGAGGTGTATGCTTGCTACCCATTTCACTTTAGAGGTGTATGTATGCTTACCATATCGGGCAAGAGGTGTATGCTTGCTTTATACCATATTGGGCAGAGAGGTGTGTGTGTGCTTCACACCAAATTGGGCAGAGAGAGGTGTGTGTGCTTCACACCATATCGGGCAGAGAGGTGTGTGTGTGGTTCACACCATATCGGGCAGAGAGTTCTGTGTGTGTGCCTCACACTATATTGAGTAGAGAGGTGTGTGTGTGCTTCATACCATATCGGGCATAGAGGTGTGTGTGTGCTTCACACCATATCGGGCAGAGAAGTGTGTGTGTGCTTCACACCATATTGGACTGAGAGGTGTGTGCGTGCTTCACTCCATATCGGGCAGAGAGGTGTGTGTGTGCTTCACACCATATCGGGAAAAGATGTGTGCTTAACCCAATATCGTTTTTGAGGTGTATTCTTGACCTCCTATCATGAACGAGGTGTATACTACACCACCATATCGTGCAAGAAGGTATAAAATCATATCCTTATCATTTTAGGGGAGTAGGTGCATCACCATATCAGGTTAGAGGTGCCTGCTTGTGTGCTTGAACCCGATATCACTTTATAAGGTGATACCATCATCTTAAAGCTCTAGACCTTTGTTCTAACAGTTATAGTTCATGGAAATAGGTCTAAGAAACTACTATAACTCATAATTTCATCAACTATTTCAGAAATTTTCAGAATTAAAAGTAGTTCATTAAGTATAGCAATTTAGGTGATGAATAATAATATGATAGAGTTCAAGTTATATAACCCGCCTTAAGAACAACTTCAAAGCTCCAAGCTCCAAAACTCCACATTCATAAGGTTGAAGATGACTTATAAAAAGTCCAAGGCTCATTCAAAACTCCTTCATAAACAAGGAATCACCATGGATAAGCAATTCGTGAAGAAGAAAAGAAAGGAAGATCATAACCCTAAAAGCATGCTTCAATCCAAGGTTGAAGATGATCATGGCCTCACCTTAGGGTTAAGTATTGAGCTCCCTCTTGCTTCTTAGCACCTTGCACGATACATCACTACCCTTGCACGATATGCCATCACTTGTGGCCGATATCCCCCTCACTTGTGGCAAAAAACACTCCACTTGGCCGATATCGACTTGCTATGGCCCATATCAACATGTTATGGCCGATATTACTTGCTATGGCCGATACCCAAGGCCTATGCATGATACCACATCACCTATGCACGACACAAAGGCTCTATGCACGATATATAAGAGCAAGGAGGTGGTATGATTCGAAAAAGTTAACTTAGGGGTGAAAGGAAGGGTGCATATACTTGAGGTTCATTAAAAAGTGTATATATGAGGTGTCATCAATTTACTACTAGTAGGTGCCACATGGCCATTCATGGATTGACACATGTACTTGCATGCACTCCATATTTATCTTTCCATGAAAAATAAAAACTTGAGGATAATGCAAGGGATAAGGGTTGGCCCCCTTTGGTTATCTTCTAGGACAAACCACTTCCACTCACATTATTATATTCACAATTCAATGCAACCTTTCCCAAGGAAAGTTGCAAGCCGATATCCATTGCTGTAGTGAGGTTCTTAGATCATTTTTGAAAATTCAAAGAGTTAACAACACGATATGGGGGTCTCTTATTTGGCTCCTTGGCCGATAGGGACTCCCATCTAATCACTACAACCCGATACACTTAATACAAGCTCAAATCAGGGTTTCCATTCCACCCCTTTCTTGGTCTTTTCATCACCAAGAATACCATAACTTATAATTGATTCAAAAATGGTGTCTCATTCATTCTCTCTCCTCTAAATGATACGTAGAGTAAGTAGGGATACTCTAGATGTGGTAATTTGCATATCAACCCTACATTTTAGGTAAATTACAATGTGTACCAAAATTGGTGCACAAGGTACTCGCATTATTCAAACATGTTCAAACTTGGAATTTAGGTTTTCCACAAGCCACCACTTAGCATAATTCTCTCTCTTATGATGCTAAAACACTTAAGGAATGTTTAACATATGACATTTTGCAATATAGCCCCTCATCTTGGGTAAATTGCATTTTGGTCCAAAATAAAGGAACATTGCTCAAACAACATTCAATCATGACCAAACTTGGAACATAAGTGTGTCACATGATAACAAAACATCTTAAAGGATTATATTAAATTTATAAGAAACTTAATTAGCTAAAACAAATAGGGTTACCTCATAACCCAGGTCAGGGTCATTACAAAGAAGATAACCAAGATCCATGTTAAAGAAGAAGAAAGAAGGAGAGAGAGCTAGGAACCATGGCTTACCAAGGTAGAAGATGAAAGGAACACCACAAGCTTGGGACTCATCCACCAAGCTCCAAGAGAGACTCCTCTAGCTCCTTAGCTTCTTAAGGTCATCCACCAAGGAGAGAAAATAAGAAATACCAAAAGGATTCTCTTGCATGGAGAGAAAGGAGTATATATACAAGAGGGATGAAAGAGAGATCATGGAAGAGGTGTCATCACCTAAGGTGACACTTGTCTACAAAGAAGGGTCACATGCAACACCATGCAAATGAGATGATAAGATCTAGGTCTAGCCCACTAGGTCATCCATCATGGTCATGCCCGATACCACATCTCCACATACCCATAAATTGATAGGGTGTGACTCAAGACACACGCAAACCAATACAAGGCCTCTCCAAGGCTCTCAAGCCTGAGATAACACTACTAGGTGCAAGGCATACCTAAAACATGTGTAAAAAAACACCTCTAAGGTTATCACCATACAACCAAGGTCCAAACAAGGTGCCCATCTCTCTCTCCTCTAGATGATTCCAAGAGAGAGAAGGAACACTCTAGAGGTGACAAACTTGCACATCATCCCCTATCCTGGGTAAATTGCAATTTGCACCAAAACCTCACAACAAAACACAAGCATCAACCAAGAAAGTTGAAAAAAGAAACTCAAGCTTCCAACATGCCCTAATTACATCTCAGATGATTAAAGCAAAGTGTTAAGCAATATTCTTAAGCAAAACAAATAGGGTTATACCAAAATGTGGGTCAGGGCCTTTACAAGAAGCCCTTCATACATCCAATTACCTTCTTCAATGTATCCCTTTTAGACACCTTGACAACACACCATATGAACTTTGTCTTAATAATAAACCTTGTTTAAAATACCTCAAATCATGGGGAGTTTGACCAAGGTTAAGATTCCTAAGAATAAGAAGAGAAAATTAGGACCTAAGACTGTTGTTACTATCTTCATAGGATATATTGAAAATAGTAATGCCAATAGATTCCTAGTAATAAAATCTAAAATCTCATACATCAGAGTCAACTCTATACTTGAGATTAGACATGTAGATGATGTCTATTATGAAAGTATATTTCCTCTTAAAGAAAAGGTTCCTAGACTGGTTAGTGAAGATCATTCCTCCTCTTCTCCTGTTGAACCGCTTGTAGTTCCACCTTCTTATGAAGTAGAACAAGAACTCCTTGTAGATGAACCTCCAAGTGATCTAGGTAGGGTTAAAAGGAAAAACGTTGATAAGAACTATGGTCCTAATGTAAGGACCCTGACCTCTGTTTTGGGCTTATCCTATTTGCTTTGCCTAAACCTTGTGTTTAGATGTGTGCTAATCACCTGAAGTTGTGGTTAGGGTTTGTTTGTGCTTTGTTGAGAGGTTGAGATGCAACTTGCAAATTACCCAAGTCTTAGGGTTGGTGTGCAAGTTTGTCACCTTGAGAGATGTCTTTCTCTCTCCTTGCATCCTCTAGAGTTGATAGGATGGGTTGGGCACCTTGCTTGAGTTGCTTTGGGACTAGTTTGAGCTTGTTGAAGCTTTGGCTTGTTGTTGGGCTTTCTTGGGCCTTGTTTGAGCTTGGTGCCGCCTCCTTGCTAGGTGTATCGGCCAAGAGTGTGTCGGGCAAGGGTGTATTGGCCAAGAGTGTGTTGGGCAGTGGTGTATTGAGCATGGTACCATGTTGGGCGATACACACCCTTCTTGACCTAGCTTCGTTTGTGTCACCCTTAGTGACACTTGGTGCTCTTTGCTAGCAAGGTGGCATAGCTTGGACAAGTGGTGGTTTGGACGAGCACATGTGGAGAATCCCTCTAGTGGATGCCCACTTGACCCCCTTGTATATATACGACCCTTCTTGCTTGCTAGCAACTCCTTTAGTTCCCTTGGTTGCTCCTTTTCCCTTGCTGGCCGAGAAGGAGAGGAGAGGAGGAGGTGGTGGCCAATACAGCTAGTGGTGTACGATACATGACACGATTTTTACGTGCGTAAAAATGCAAGTGAACGCGTTGAAGTAATATAGGCCTTTTGTGAGGCCCGAGTCGAACTCAGGGATACGTGAAATTGTTGGAGACTCCTACTAACTACTTGCGATCAGCTAGACTGATTTAAGAGTTGGAATTTGTTGTTAAAATTAAAAGAAAATGAAATAAAACAAAACAAAGCAATCGATTAAATGTTTGGTTTAATCAATTCAAAATGAGATCTTTAGGATTGCGGTTTCACCGCAGGTTTTCATTGTATTAAATTCTATTTAGTCATCCAAATTTATCTCTCTATCTGGGTAGTGGCCTGGAATCAGAATTGCCCACTATCGTGGTACAATTCACTACCTACATCTAGGATGGTTCCACCGTCGTAGTAACCTATACCCTAAACTAGGTGCATTAAAAATGATCTCTCGGTATCCACCATTAACCTTACACCACCTTGTTCGAGGGATTTGTCAATTAATGTAAATTTCATCTCTTCTCAACCATTAATTCTTCTTTCAAAGCAATTAAGGGCATTAGATTATTATTATGGTGATCAAGCATAATAATATATTTGAGAAAACGAAATTATACCACAGATTTAAGAGATAAGATATGAATTACTATGATAAAATTGTCATACAATGAATTCCTGGGCTACTCCCGGTCCTAAAGACAAAGGGGATTAGCCCCGCATGTTCATCTCAAAGCAAAACATGGTAGAGAAAAGGGGAAACATGGAGAAAAACGTGATTGAGTGGTGAAACCCCTGAACGGAGAAGATCCAAGTGCTCCTTGGCGTAGAATACGCGTTCTCCCACCTTTCAGTGGTGGAAATCATCTTCTTCGGCGTCCAGATCGGTTGGGGCATGCTTCTGGGCTCTGTTCTTCTCTCCACACCTTCTCGGGATGTGTGCAGCGGCTAATGATGTGATACCTTACACCTGGGCGCTATCATTAGGTATATTTCCCGAGTTAGGTCACCAATTAATCACAGCCGTCGGATTAAGATCAATCTGAAGCAAACTCATATCTGACGGTGTCGACCTAGCGTGATATCGGTCGTTCTTCTTTTCTTTTGTCTTTGCGCCCGATGCCATCTCGATACCATCGACGCGGGTCGATGGTATCGACATTCTTAGGCGTCGATTTTGTCCTTGTGCATCACTGTAGCTCCACTAGTCGATAGTATCGACATATGGGTCGATAGTATCAACTCACTTCTCGCCAGCAACCTGATGGTATCTCAATACCATCGACATCCCTGTCGATAGTATCGACATTCTTCTGGTCCTTGCGGCTGGCAACCTGTGGTCTGGTCGATGGTATCGACCACTGTCGATGGTATCGACAGTAGTAGATACTTGTTTTTCCTGAAATTAACACATGAAACCACATAAGTCTACACAAAACGTATTCTTTTGATAAATTATACTCAAAATGCTGAAATAAGGGAAATTTGACATAAAGAAGTAGCATAGACCAAAGTAGATGAATTATGCAACATTAACCATGAAAATGACTAATAAATGCATAAAACACATATCAAACAAGTCTATAAATGCAACTCAAAATCATCGCATCAAACTCCCCTAAGCTTGAACATTGCTCGCCCTCGAAAAACTAAACCTTAGAAAAGAATTGCCAGAGTCAACTAAAGAACAAAATCATCACAACAAACATCCCATATGACTCCCACTGGACATTTGCATACCGGACCTCGCTAATCACAGAATGATAATTACCCTAAAGGTGACAGTAATCATCCATAAAAGATATCAACCTCACAACTGATGAACACTATCACATAAGGCAGTTAACATAATAAAATTTGCCGGTCCAGACTCGGTGCATCTTGTGATCTCCTATACTACGTTGCTCGCCCTAACTACCATCTACATGGAAGAAGCTCTCCTGATATTCACAAGTGAGGAGAAAATTATGGTGGCCTACCAATTCGAGCAACGGGTGGACGGAATGGGTGGCTCATGGAAGAAATGGAAGCATTATACGATTTCCACATGCATAAAACAAAAATGCCCTAAATGATGCATTTACACATGAAAAATGCCCTAATGCCTAAGATTGGGTGGAATGATGCATGCACTAACATCCCGTCTCAAAATGAGATGGATATTTAATTGAGCTACATCATGTACTTACTCATCTTAAGATGCAGGTGAAATTATGTTCCTTTCTCCTTCTTATTCTACTTGCTTCTAATGACTTTTTTTTTTCTTTTTAATTTTTTTTTTCAAATTTTTTTTCAGGCCCTTATATCCACAAATGACAATGAATAATTTATTGGGCTTACTTTTTTCTGCATACTCAAAGATTTGAACTATATAGAAGGTATGGAACAATTTAATTCACCATTACAGCAGAAATGAGGTACATGATATACTCTATGCATAAGAATTATGAATGCAGCTAAATGACACACACCTAAGGGTAATGTGCATGTATAACTATTCTATTTTTTTTATGCAAAACATATGAAAGTGGTTGCAATGCAAGTCCTATCTACATGACATGCAATCAAAAAGGTTAAAACCGTAATGTACTTCCAATTCTTATGGTGGATTGTGAAAAACAATGAGGTGGAAAGATCACAAGACTAATTGACTGAACCCTTGAAAAGTATTATGTGTCCCTCCTTACTGACCTATGTAGTAGTTAAGGGGTTTCTCTCTCTTACTTCAAATTAGAGTCTCATTATCATTTTGTTAGTTTAGGCTCAAACAACCAATTTCGTCCACTTTCCATGAACCATTAAGAATGTACAGTTGTGCTTTTCTGTTCTAAAGTTGACAAAACCAATCATTTTCTTAAGTTATGTGCTCCAAGTTGACCAACACTCAAGCTTGCAAACACTCAAAAAAATTTAATTTTCCCTTAATTTCCATGTACAAGCAAATGAGATGACCCATGACTTAAGACATCCACAATTACACTAAATAGAACGTGGATCCTACCAACAAACTAAGATTACAAGAAATAAATGACAAGAACAAACAAAATTTAATTTCCATGTACAAGCAAGTGAGATGACCCATGACTTAATACATCCACAATTACACTAGATAGAACGTGGATCCTACCAACAAACTAAGATTGCAAGAAATAAATGACAAGAACAAACAAAATAAAACTAAAAACTGAGAAAATAAAAGATAGAGTTGTTCCAACACCCCCCCTAAGCTTGAATTCAACTATGGCCTCATAGTCAAAAACAATCTTAAAGGTTGGAACAGAGATACCAATTTACTCTTCTGGCGGAGGCGGAGTCGGGTACTATGGAGCCGTAGGGTCCCAAGATGGGTACGCTCCCTGAAAGCTTGGATCAAACTGGGCCCTAGGTGGAGGTTGTGGATACCCCCCAAAGTAGTTCTGGCTCCAGTAGTGATCATAAAATGGATGCTGCTGCATCTCCATCCTATGCAACTGGTCATCAATCTGTTGTTGGTTGTCGAGGAGGAGGCACTCATTCTCAAAGATATGCCTCTGATTGTCAAGTAACCGGGTCGTCATCTCATGAATACCAGTGTACACTGTGGTGTGGTGCTGCTGCGTCTGCTGTATGTCTTACATCATAGCATACATGCCTTGCATCGAATAGACATCCTCGCTTGGCTGCGAGGGCGGTGGTGGTGGCGGAGGCTGTGAATATGAAGATGCACCCGGATGCATGCGAGGACGCTTCCTAGGTGCCACTCGTGCCCGAAGAGGAGTGTAGGCCTCCTCTTCCTCTTCAGTCTTGTCGTCATTGTTGTTGGCATCGTCGTTGCCGCCGTCTTCATCGGAGTCAGCAATGGCTATGATAGGCCATCGGAAGTGTTGCGCCCCTTCGATGTTGAAGACCGGATCGGGAAGCGAGCATTCTTGGTAAGCATGGTTTACATGACAATGAGCATACGGTAAACCATCTCGAAGCATGATCAAATTTGATCGGTGAAGATGTCGCACATTGACCTTTCTTCAGCTGGAGAGCGAGGTCAAAGTAGAGAAATTCAGCCCGAGGTAGTGCGCCAGCGGAGTAATAAGACCTCCAAAGTGAATTGGAGCCTTCCGCGTGCTCCGCTTGACTGCCAAGACCCGCTGTAGAAAGAAAGCGCCCCAGTTGCATTCTTGGCGCTTCAGGAGTTTATACAAGAAAAATAGATTTGACTGCTGGAATTTGCTAAGAGATAGATCACCCCTAGCAAACAACGTAGAACTCAGCATCCGGTGAAGTATCCAGACGAATGGATGCTCAAAGTCAGCTACCACAGCATTGTGGTAGCTCACAGACTTGCCCGGTGGCACCGTCACTAGCTCGACGAAGATTGTGTCGTAGTCAATGCGGTTGTCCGGTCGCCGGTAGTCAGACCGCAAATGATTCCAGTTGAAGATCTTGTTGAACTGTTGGAGTGTCATAGTGTAGTCAATGTTGTACAGTTGGAAAGACACCCGACCCTTGATCCACTCGCGGTCAGTGGCTACGACATCATTGGGTACGACGCAGATGTCCAGCGACGCCATAAACTCAGCCACCATCTCCTTGTACATAGGCCACTCACCGAAGAACGGCTGGCCATCTGCATGAAACTCTAGCTCGTCAGGCCTTCTTCCCGTGTGTCGGGCCTACCCCTTCAGAACGTAGTTGAGGTTGGCTTCGAACCCCAAGTTGCGGATGGTTTCCCGTTCAACATAACGGGTCGGCTCAATCTTTCTCTTTAAGATCTGCTTGTATATCTTCTTGACCTCTGCGGATGGATGAATCAGCCGCAAGTGTGAAATTGACGCGGTAGGAGGTGGCACGAATTCTGGGATTTCCATCAGGTCGGCGCGTGAAGACGATGCACCAGCAACATGCACCATGATCGCGACAGAAAGAGGAATAGAGAGAGAGCTCGGTGAAGATCGGAGAAAGAAATCTCCGCTCGATGAAGAACTTGCTCGGTCTTGCTCGTTGTCGGGCTCAGATCGCTCTGGAATACGCTCAGAACAGGTGGAGGAGGATTGCTTTGGAGTTGTGATGTCATCTGATGCAAATCCTTCTCATATATAGTCGTGCTCGGCGCTGCTGTATGCCTGTCGATACCATCGACGCGGGTCGATGGTATCGACATGGGTAGCAGAATCTGTACTGCCGCTAGTATCGACAGTCGTCGATGGCTGGATCTGCGGGTCCCGGATCACTGACGTGTCGATACTATCGATGTAAGTTGATGGTATCGACCCGTCCCCCGGATCGATTTCTTGATTGTTGCGATCACCGTAGATCTTTCCTCGTGGATTGTTGACGTGGCGCATTGATACTATCGACGCGAGTTGATAGTATCGACTCTCTGATTAGGGAAAACCCTCACGAGGCCCGGCCGCCGCCTTCTGTATGTGAATGTGTCGATACCATCGACAGGCCCGTCGATGGTATCGACTTCACTGAGATGATTTCTTCTGAATATCTCCAGAGATCTCGATGGTATCGACTAGCATGTCGATACTATCGACCTCTGCTTGCGATCTGCCTGTTGGTATGTCGATACCATCGACGAGGCCATCGATAGTATCGACGCAATGCAATTTCTTCAGTCGCCAACCTGTACCATGGTTGATACCATCGACACAAGGGTCGATGGTATCGACTCTGCGTCAGCCCTGCACATGTAGAAAACGATCACAATATCTTTTTTACACTAAAAGCTAAGTTAAAACAAATCAAACTACAAATATCAAGGAACTAAACTAAAGTACCAATGGTTGGGTTGCCTCCCAACAAGCACCCTTATTTAACGTCTTAGGCTAGATGACTTGAAGCTTGTCATGCATCTGAAAGTGAAATGAGTTTGACCTCATTCACCTTCCTCGTGTAATCTTCACCAAAATACAACTTCAACCTTTGTCCATTCACCAAAAATGTAGTCTCGCCATCGCGCACCATGATTGTGCCATGTGGTCTGACCTCTTCTACTGTGAATGGTCCACTCCATCGGGATTTTAGCTTCCCGGGATGCAACTTCAGCCTCAAATTGAACAAAAGCACACGATCTCCCTTCTTGAAGTTGCGCATCTGAATGTGGCGATCATGGATCAACTTTGTGCGCTCCTTGTATATCCGAGAGTTCTCATATGCATTCATGCGCAGCTCATCAAGTTCATTTAATTCAAGTAATCTCTTCTTCCCCGCTTCATCATAACTCAAGTTGACCTTTCTCAGCACCCAATGTGCTTTGTGCTCTAATTCCACCGGTAAGTGATAGGCCAGACCGTATGCCAACCTAAAAGGCATGGTGCCTATAGGTGTCTTGTATGCCATCCTGTATGCCCACAACGCATCCGGTAGTAGGGCACTCCAATTCTTCCTCATGGAAGCCACAGTACGCTCCAAGATCTTTTTGATTTCTCGATTGGAGACCTCCACTTGTCCTTGAGTTTACGGGTGATACGGGGTACCAATGTTATGTTTGACCCCGTATTTCCTCAATAGTGCCGAGAACTTTTGATTCCAGAAGTGCGTACCCCCATCACTAATGATCATTCGGGGCACCCCAAACCTGCAGAAGATATTTTCCTTAACGAACATGCACAATATAGTGGAATCATTAGTCCTTGTGGGTATTGCTTCTACCCACTTTGACACATAATCAACAGCCAAAAGGATATACAAATTAGAATTTGAGGACACAAAGGGTCCCATAAAATCTATACCCCATAAATCAAATACCTCAACCTCCTGGAAAACATTTAGGGGCATCTCTTGTCTCTTTGAAATGTTACCCACCCTCTGGCAGGAATCACATTGCCTCACGAAATCATAAGCGTCCCTAAACAAGATAGGCCTATATAGGCCACTTCCCAGTACTTTGGCTGCCGTACGAGATCTTGCATGGTGTCCGCCCATCGGTAGTGTGTGGAAATGATGAAGAACACTCTCGTATTCCACCTCAGGTATACACCTGCGTAGGATACCATCCATGCATTGCTTCAAAAGGATAGGGTCATCCCAAAAATAATATCGTAGAGAATGGAAGAATTTCTTCTTCTCTTGATACGTCCAATCTTCCGGGATGATCCTGCAAGCAAGATAGTTCACAATATATGAAAACCACAGATCTTTAGAATTCACTTTCAAAAGTTGTTCATCCGGAAATGTCTCGATAATGGGTATGTGTAAATCTTTTTCATCTACCCTCTCTAACCTAGACAAATGATCAGCTACAATATTTTTAATCCCCGCCTTGTCTTTGATTTCGATATCAAATTCCTGTAAAAGCAAGATCCACCTAATCAATCTAGGTTTGGCATCTTTTTTCTCCATCAAATACTTGATAGCGGCGTGGTCAGTTCAAACTACGACTTTCGATCCAACTAGATATTGCCGAAATTTTTCAAAAGTGAAAACAACGGCAAGCAATTCTTTCTCAGTAGTTGTGTAATTGAGTTGGGAATTGTTCAAAGTCTTAGGAGCATAAAAAATCACGATGGGTTTATTGTCCACCCGATGTCCCAACACAGCTCCAACGGCAAAATCGGACGCATCACACATGAGTTCAAACGGCTTGGTCCAATCTGGTGTTTGCACAAGCGGTGCGGAAATAATTTTTTCCTGAAGCACGTTGAATGCGTGTAAACATTTTTCATTAAAATCAAAAACATCATCCTTTTCTAGAAGCTCGGATAAAGGTTTGGTGATTTTTGAAAAATCTTTTATGAAACGACGATAGAAACCGACATGACCTAAGAAACTTCTTACCCCTTTCACCGAATTTGGTGGGGGAAATTTGGAAATTACTTCAATTTTTACCAGATCTACCTCCAAACCTTTGCTAGACACTTTATGTCCCAAAACTATCCCTTCACTCACCATCATATGACATTTCTCCCAATTGAGGACCAAGTGTGTGTCCTCGCATCGTTGTAACACCTTATCCAGATTGTAAAGGCATTCATCAAAAGATGCACCATAAACTGAGAAATCATCCATAAAGACCTCTAGATAGTGTTCTACCATATCAGAAAAAATGGCGAGCATACAACGCTGAAAAGTCGCCGGTGCATTACATAATCCAAAGGGCATGCGGCGGTACACAAACATTCCATAGGGACAAGTGAAGGTGGACTTCTCTTGGTCCTTAGGATCAATCGAAATCTGATTGTACCTTGAATACCCATCCAAAAAATAGAAATGTGATCGACTGGCTAAGCGCTCTAAAATTTGATCAATAAACAGAATAGGAAAGTGATCCTTTAGCATAGCACCATTCATTCGTCGATAATCTATACAAACACGCCACCCAGTTACCAAGCGGGTGGTGACAGGTTCATTTAAGAGATTATGAGTGACAGTTATTCCCCCTTTTTAGGGACTACCTGCGTGGGACTCACCCATGTCGAGTCTGAAATTGCATAGATGATACATGCGGAAAGAAGCTAAATCACCTCCTTCTTCACAACCTCCATCATGCTCGGATTCAGTCGACGTTGCGGTTGTATCACCGGCTTGGTTCCCTCCTCGATCCGAATCTTATGCTGGCACAAAGTAGGGGAAATCCCCTTGATATCTGCAACAGACCACCCAAATGCTCCCTGGTGGTTCTTTAGCACTATCAACAACTGGTCCTCCTCCTCAGCACTCAGATAAGCAGAAATAATCACAGGCAACTTTTCTTCCTCAGCTAGAAATGCGTACTTGAGGTGCGGTGGCAGCGACTTCAACTCGAATTCTGGCGGGCAAATTAAGGATGATTGAAGCGGAGGTGGGAGTTCACCTAAATCTTCATAGTACCTCGCATAGAAGCACGTCAAAATCTGAAGCATCTTGGCACACTACTTCAGTGATTTTCTTCTCATCCAATCATGAGTGATATTGAATAAACATGCTTCAAGTGGTAATTCCAGATATGCATCAAAAACTGAATTTTCTATAGCCTCATCTTCAGTAGAAGGAGGAATGTCCTCATCCTCATCGTTCGGAAAACCTACAGCCTTGCAAAGGGATACCACCTTGGTCTGCTCCATGATGTCCATAGCCAAAGTCCCTTTTTCCACCTTGGTCATTACATGGGCCATATCTAAAAATGGCTTCCCTAGACAAAGTGATATATTATGATCAACATGTTTTACCATGTGGCATTGCTCCTTGGATTTAGGTGAAGTGGCACTGGAAGGCATGACCATCTCAAATCGGTCATCAGCTATACCTAAGGTCAACCGACCCCTCCCCATCTCAAGTATCATGTCGGCTGTAGCTTGGAATGGTCGTTCGAGTAGTAGCTCATTGCCTTGTTCATCTTGCATCTCCATGATGACAAAATCTGCTGGAAAAACAAATCGATCCACTTTCACTAGCACATATTCACAAATCCCATATGGCTTTACCACTGAATTGTCTGCCAATTGGATTGTCATGTTGCTCAGCCGTGACTCTTTTAATCCCAGCTTCTTGAATGTAGAGAGGGGCATCAAATTAATGCTCGCCCCTGAGTCACATAGTGCTTCACCAAACTTGACTTTCCCAATGTAACATGAGATGTTGAAACAGCCCGGATCTTGCCTCTTTGGTGGCAATGTGCCCATGATGAAGGCACTCACCTGCTCCTTAAGCACAACAACCTCTGTTCTAGGATTTTTCTCTTCTCGGTGATGATGTCTTTCATAAATTTCCCGTAAGAAGGGATTTGCTCAATAGCTTCCAATAAAGGGATGTTGACTGAAAGCTTTCTGAAACTTTCTAAAAACTTTTTAAATTGGGCATCCACTTTCCTTGCCTTAGCACTGTTCGGGTATGGAACTGGGACAGCCTGTGCCCTTTGATGCGGTGGCACATATGGTGTCCTTTTCTATGGCTCCTCATCCTCTGCAATAGGATCTTCAGTAGCATCCACTGCTATGTTCGCAACTAGTTCTGTGACTGGTATGGGCAGCTCCTTAGTGGCCTCACCTTCAATTTCTTCTTGGGGTTTGCTTGGTTCATCGGCTCTGGGGTTTAATAGTTTCTTGCCACTCCTTAGAAAGATGGCCTTCACCTGCTGATTTCCTCCTGGAATATTAGTGTTACCCGGAAATCCTTGTTGCGTCGGTTTCTTCAAATTGGCTATCTCCGCTGCCATTTGCGCCATGGACGTCTCTATTGTCCTCATTTGAGCCCCATGGCTCTGCAGTGTCTGCCCAAATTGGTTCATAAACTCCCCTTGTTGCTTTATTTGCTGGACGAAAGTAGTCATGAGTTCTTGATTTTGCTTTATCACTTGATTGAGCGTCTCTATGCTCTTATCCTCCACTACTGGCTGGGGTTTTGCATCTGGATCCTGCAAGAAGTTATTGGGATCCTTCCAAAAGAACTTCTTGTCTTTCCTCCATGAATAATCATTATTCCTGTAGCCTTGCTGCTGCCTCATAAATTTAACTTGAGCCTCATCCTCGGACTCAGTATCCTCCTTTGCAAGCAGTTTCTTTGCAAGAAGATCCATCTTCTCATTAAGCTCCTTGATAGCTTTAGATTCCCCTGCCACTCGAACATGCTCCACGGCGTCTCTTTCGCCCCACGATTGCTTCTTGGCCATGTTCTTCAGGATTTCCCAACACCTAGTGTCTGTGTTGTTCAAGAAGAATCCTGAGCCGGCTGAATCGAGGTTGCTTCTATCATGCTCAGAGAGAGCAAAATAGAAGATCTTGACCTGTGTCTCCTTATCAAGCCCGTGATGCGGGCACCGCCTGAGCATGATCTGAAACCTTTCCCAGGTCTCAAAGTAGGTCTCTCCTGCTTTTTGGGTGAAGTTGTGGATCTTCCTGATCATGTCATTGGTCTTATCAGGAGGGAAGAACCTCTCGAAGAAAACCTACATCATGTGGTCCCAAGATTCCACATATTCATCGTCCAGGTTGTGTAACCACTCTCGCGCATTTTCCGCTAGAGAACTCGGGAAGAGCTTCAAGTAGATCACATCTTGTGGAAATATGTCTATTTTTATCATATCACAATTCTCCACAAATTGACTTATATGTGCGACGGGGTCTTCATTCTTGAGCCCATGGAAAGCATTCGACTTCACCAAATTGATTAATGCCGAATCAATCTTGTATGTCGGAATATTAACCGCCTGCTTCTTGATCGGCCCCTTGGAAGCGGATGAAGAAGAAGCTTTGATTTTCTCCCATATTGTCTGTGGCTCCATTTCTTCCTGTTCTGATTCTGAATCTGTTTCTTATAAATGGTCTTGATTGTGGCCTTCCTCGTCGTCAGGTCCCGTCAGTGGGACCTCTGGTGCTTATTGCATGTAGTCGGTACTACGCGTCTGCACCATGCACAGTTGCTGCAAAATAGTAAATTAAGGTTAGTACAGTGCACTTCAAGATGTGAAAAAGAATAAGCTATGAATTTTTTATAATGATAAAAAAATAAAAGTGTGGCCTAGAGTGGCCGCTTGCAGCACTCGTAGTGCCGACAATTTGTTATATCCCCGGCAACGACGCCAAAAACATGACACGCTTTTTACGTGCGTAGAAATGCAAGTGAACACGTCGAAGTAATATAGGCCTTTTGTGAGGCCCGAGTTGAACTCAGGGATACATGAAATTGTCGAAGACTCCTACTAACTACTCACGATCAGCTAGACAGATTTAAGAGTTGGAATTTGTTGTTAAAATTAAAAGAAAATGAAATAAAACAAAACAAAGCAATCGATTAAATGTTTGGTTTAATCAATTCAAAATGAGATCTTTAGGATTGCGGTTTCACCGCGGGTTTTCATTGTATTAAATTCTATTCAGTCATCCAAATTTATCTCTCTATCCGAGTAGTGGCCTGGAATTAGAATTGCCCACTGTCGTGGTACAATTCACTACCTACGTCTAGGTCGGTTCCACCGTCGTAGTAACCTATACCGTAAACTAGGTGCATTAAAAACGATCTCTCGGTATCCACCATTAACATTACACCACCTTGTTCAAGGGATTTGTCAATTAATGTAAATTTTGTCTCTTCTCAACCATTTATTCTACTTTCAAAGCAATTAAGGGCATTAGATTATTATTATGGTGATCAAGCATAACAATATATTTGAGAAAACGAAATTATACCACAAATTTAAGAGATAAGATATGAATTACTATGATAAAATTGTCATACAATGAATTCCCGGGCTACTCCCAGTCCTAAAGACAAAGGGGATTAGCCCCGCATGTTCATCTCAAAGTAAAACATGGTAGAGAAAAGGGGAAACATGGATACTAACGTGATTGAGTGGTGAAACCCCTGAACGGAGAAGATCCAAGTGCTCCTTGGCATAGAATACGCGTTCTCCCACCTTTCGGTGGTGGAAATCCTCTTCTTCGGCATACAGATCGGCTAGGGCGTGCTTCTGGGCTCCGTTCTTCTCTCCACACCTTCTCAGGATGTGTGCAGCGGCTAATGACGTGATACCTTACACCTGGGCGTCATCATTAGGTATATTTCCCGAGTTAGGTCGCCAATTAATCACAGCCGTCAGATTAAGATCAATCTGAAGCAAACTCATATCTGACGGTGTCGATACCATCGACACGGGTCGATGGTATCGACCTAGCGCAATATCGGTCGTTCTTCTTTTCTTTTGTCTTTGCTCCTGATGCCATCTCGATACCATCGACGCGGGTCGATGGTATCGACATTCTTAGGCGTCGGTTTGTCCTTTTGTGTCTCTTTAGCTCCACTAGTCGATAGTATTGACATATGGGTCGATAGTATCGACTCACTTCTCGCCAGCAACCTGATGGTATCTCGATACCATTGACATCCCTGTCGATAGTATCGACGTTCTTCTGGTCCTTGCGGCTGGAAACCTATGGTCTGGTCGATGGTATCGACCACTGTCGATGGTATCGACAGTAGCAGATACTTGTTTTTCCTGAAATTAACACACGAAACCACATAAGTCTACACAAAACGTATTCTTTTGATAAATTATACTCAAAATGCTGAAATAATGGAAATTTGACATAAAGAAGTAGCATAGACCAAAGTAGATGAATTATGCAACATTAACCATGAAAATGACTAATAAATGCATAAAACACATATCAAACAAGTCTATAAATGTGACTCAAAATCATCGCATCAATACACCTTGCTGCCTTTCTCCTTTTCTTCTGTAGTTGGTGAGTCTCTTTCTCTCTTCCCATAGTACCACCTTCTTCCTTGCTTGTTCGGCCATGGAGGTGATAGGTTTCCCTACTTTTCTTGAGGTGGCCGAAGGTGGTGCTTGGATCTTTGGAGCTTGGAAGTGTTCTTAAGGTGGATTACATAACTCCTAACCCTAACTATACTACTTCCTTACCATGTTGCTTTGTTATATGCTATCTTGATTGTAAGGACACTGACCTCCATTTTGGGCTTATCCTATTTGTTTTGCCTAACCCTGGTGTTTAGTTGCTTGCTAATCACCTCAAGTGGTGATTAGGGTTTGTTTATGCTTTGTAGAGAGCTGGAGGTGCTACGTGCATATAACCTAAGTTTAGGGTTGATGAGCAAGTTTGTCACCTTGAGAGATGTTTTCTCCCTTTTCGCTTTCTCTAGAGCTAAGAGGAAGGTTTGGGCTCGTTGCTTGAGTTGCCTTGGGCTTTGTTGAGCTTTGTTGGGCTTTGTTTTGCCTTGTTTGGGCCTTGCTGTGCCTTTTTGGACCTTATATCAGGCATGAGTGTCTTGTATCGGCCATGGGTGTGTCGCCCATGGGGCTGTATCAGGAAAGGGAGTGAGTGTGTCGGCCATGGACCATCTTTGACTCTTAGCTTCATTTGTGTCACCACTCTAGTGGACACTTGGTGCATGATGCTTGCATGTGGAAATTGCCTTGGACATGTGTATGAGGTGGGATGAGAAGGTGGCATTGCTCATGGACAAGTGTCCCAAGGTGGGCGACACATTGCCTTGTTTTCTCCTCTACCCACTTCTATATATGTATCTCCTTTCTCTTGCCTTTAGTTCCTTAGTTTCCCCTCTTCCTTGGTGAACGACACCTCTCCTTTGCAACCTTGGTGGCCGATACCCTTGGAGGAGCTAAGCTTGGTGGTCGATCCTTCTCTTTGGAGTCTTCTTCTTCTTCCTCTTGTGGTGGCCAAAGGTGTTGCTTGGTTCTAGGAGCTTGGAGCTTGCTTAAGGCGGGTTACATAACTTCTAACCTTATCTATACTACTCCCCTTTCTTGTTGCATAATATGTTTCATCTTGATCGGCCATACTCCTTGCTAGATATGTTTCTTGCTCTAGTTTGTATCTTTAATCTTGTGGATATAGTGATCATGTTGTTGTTGATGTTGTTGTTTCTTGTGTACCTTTGGACCTAGTTGGACGAACCCATAGATTAGGGTTTCCTTTAGGCCAATACCCCTTTCTCTCCTTGGTTTTGAGAAGTGAGTTTGATATCTAGTGGTGTAGGTAAAACCCCTCTTTTCCATAGCCTTTGAGACGTGAGTCTATGCTCTAGTTGCTTGGGTAACACCCTCCTCTCACCATGGATTTGAGAGGTGAGCCTTTGGATGAGTGATGATCTAAGTTGGAGATGATGCATCATTGTGCCCAATTTGTGATGAAGGTTGTGCAAAACCCCTCTCACTTGGTTGTTAAGAGGTGAGCCAACTATCTTGATAAATTAGGGTTTGTTGCTAAAGAGTTTGAGGTTGATGATGACCATCTTGGTGAGGTTCTTATTCCCTTACACGATACACCCTTTTGTGGGTTTTAGCTTGGCCGATATGTTCAGTGAAGCCTTGTTGGGTTTGTTACCGATATGACCCCTTTCACCTTGTTAGTATCCTTAGACGATATGCTTTGGCCAAGATGATCCCTTGCTTTGGATGTCCCCTTGGTCGACATGGTTGCTGATAAGATATCTCTGTTTTGGGCGACATGGTTTGGTCTTGAGTTGCCCGATATAGTGTTTGCATGGTGAAACCCTAGTAGGTGCCTTGATCTAGTTGGATGATAGGCCATCTTCTGGTGCCTTAGTTTAATGTATTGTAGGTGGGTGACACCCTAGCCTCTTCCTTGAATGATATGAGTAAGATCGGTAAACCTTGTATCGGGCTTGGGGTTTGTGTTTGCACGACACACCCTAAGTTGAGTTTAGTCGATATGATGCCTTAGTGGCCACCTTTCCTATGGACGACATGATGCTTTGGGCGATAGAGTGCCTTGGTCGACATGAGGGTCCCTTGGATGACATGGTTTGATGGTTGGGTGATAGGGTGTCTTGGGCGCCATTCTCTTGGTCGATATGATCCTTGTAGAGAGGGTTGGCGGATAGAAACCCTAACCCTAATAAACGATAGGGTTCTTGGTTGATAGGATAAGTTTTGATACCTAGCTACTTGTCCACGATACACACCTCTAGTTCAAGCTGCACGGCACAACTCAGTGCTGGTTGCTCTCTAGTGCATAATAGGGTGAAGTGTTGATGGCTGATATGGTGACATAAGTGCTTTAGGGTTTGAAAACCCTAGCCGATAGGCTTTTATGAGGGATAAGTTCTTGCCCTCTTTTATTTTGATGAGGGTGGCGCTACCCACCACACTTATAGTGAGGGAAGTTGGAATCTTTGGTGAAGGTTATGTTTAACCCGGAAATCTTAATAAATGGATTAATCACCTTGAACTCGCATCTATGTTAGTAATGGGATATGATGGTAGGTTGTGAACCAGGGTATGTTGGGAATCTAAGATGCTGCTACATAAGATGATAAGATACATGTATATGTTCTCAAGAATAGGGCATAGTGTGTGGTCATGGTTTGATAACAATAATATCATTGATGCAACTTATGCTTCATATAATCATGGATGTTGTTCCAAACATGATAGCATGATAATCATAAAGATCTATGTTCAGTGATTTAAGTTATCTCTCTTGATATGTATGCTAAACATGCAGGTATATTAAATGGATTCATAGATAGGTAAGAGCTATGAGGTATATGTGCTTTGAGTAACACTAAAGGATAATAATTCCTTGTTGATGAGATAACATGCATCACCAGTATGATGAGATAGTTCTGAGGACCTGATACAGGCTGAGTGCCTAGTTGAGGTGTTATCCTCTGATGATGAGATAAGGGATTTCTATCCTAGGATGTTGATGTAGGATGTTGATGCCTTGAGAGGCAGTAGCAATCTGTGAGGAGGGATTGAGATCCCATGATAGTGACAGTGATAATGTAACTTGATGTTGTATAACTTGGTTTCCTCAACAACTAACTTAAAATATACTAATTAATTACTTTAGAACATATCATGTAGGTTTCCCTAGCCATAGATCCATCATCGTCAGAATTTGGTGATGGTGAAATAGGTTTATCCTGCGGGATTACCTGGAGCACATATTGTTGAATATGTAGGGTTTTCTCCTAGCCGAAAATAGGAGGATTAGAGTACAACTGTGGTTGTAGACTCCGTATGGTAAAGAGCATGGTGAACCGGCCCATGACTCAATGAGTTAGAGCATGAATGCATTCATGGCTCAAGAGCACGATGATCAGGCCCATGGCTCAAAAGGATACTAGCCCATGCCTTAAACTAAGATAAGTCCATATCATGTGAGATAGCTGGACAATTCTAATGTGTGGCCTATGCATTATATGCTTAGGGTGAGTATTCTGTGATGGAATGCATTAAGAGGGGAAATACCTTAATACAAGATAAAGTTGGTTAACTCAAGAGGGTCTGAATTAATGAGAAATGGGGAACCCTAACCCTAATTTGGGGAAAAGGGAATGATAAGCCCTGTTTGATAGTGAACCCTAATTCCTGGTTAAGGAGTGATGGTATTACTATTGTATCACATGATGTGATGAATATCTTGTATGACTGTTATCATGCCTAATAACCATGCAGGTATGATGAGATGATGAATATAGCCAAGTTTGGGCTGTGACATTTATATAATAAATGTTGATTGGTTTTTTGTGTGTTGATGTTGTTGTTGCTTAATAAAAGTAATAATGTGTACGGATTTTATGAGCCATGTGAATAAGTTGTTGCCTAGTGAGAGGTGACAAGATATGAATGGCCTTGTGAGCCATGTGTGATGCTTGGGTAACAAGTATCATGTTTATTTGTAGCATTTGTGTTAATAAGTTATGCTAGAGAACTTGGCTGATGTTACATTTCTGTTATATATCTATAGTTCATTGATGATTATTCATATATGTTGTACTCATTACAAGTAGATGGATGAACTTATGGGATCTAAAGTTTGATTTCAAACTAAGTAAGCAAAGTCACACCACAATAATGCTATGTTACTGATAAGGACCAAACCCTAGAATGTTTAGAGTTGTAGTAGTTCAAGGGATGTCACTAGTGATTTGACCTTGAATACTAGTATCTTTATAAAACAAGATCATACGATTTTCACTATGAAAGGTAACCTAGCACTAATAAAATCCAGGGTTTAAAGTTAGCTAATCTAGAAGGTAGAAACACAATATGAAAATGACTCGGAGAAAAGAGTAAGATATAATTTTGAAATAAATTCTTACAGTAGTAATAAGAAGTAAGTAGCATAGAATGAGGAGTATTACTCGTCACATGATCTGGAATTAGCTGCTATAGTTCATGCTCTTAAGACATGGCGTCACTACCTGTATGGTGAGACATGTCAGGGGTTTACGGACCATAAGAGCCTGAAATATATCTTTACCCAGAAGGATCTGAATCTTAGACAGCGGAGATGATTAGAATTGATTAAGGATTATGATATAATGATAGATTATCATCCTGGAAAGGTGAATGTAGTAGTTGATGGCCTCAGCAGGAAGTTAAGTTCAACAACTGATGCATTCTCTATGGCATGTTTCGAGAGAGACATGCTAGTAGAAATGTGAAAGTTGAACTTAGACTTAAGGGTGACATATCATAGTGGTTTGATTGCATAGATGCAAGTCAAGCCTACTTTTTATGATCAGATCAAGGAACTACAGTAGGGTGACAGTGGGTTACAGTAGATCGTACATGACATGACAGGGGGAAAAGGCCAAAGTTTAGGTTTTCAGATGATGGTGTGTTGTATTAGCATGATATGTTGTGTACCTCGAGACAGTGATTTGAAAGAAAAGATTCTTGAGGAAGCACATGCATCGATGTACGCTATGCATCCACGTAACACTAAGGTGTACATGAATCTCAAGGAGTTGTACTGGTCGTCAGGTATGAAAAAGTATGTAGCTGAGTACGTGGCTAGATGTAGTGTGTGCCAGCAGGTTAAGGCTGAGCATCAGAAACCTGCAGGTACCTTGCAATCTCTTCCTATACCAAAGTGGAAGTGGGAACATACCACAATGGATTTTGTGCTAGGGTTGTCCAGGACACCTAAAGGTTGTGACTCGATATGGGTGATTGTGGATATATTAACTAAGTCTGCTCACTTTCTTCCTGTTAAGTCAACCTTTGATGTTCCAAAGTTGGCTAAGATATACGTGGATGAAATAGTCAGGTTTCATGGTATTCCAGTTTCAATTATATCTGATAGAGATCCTAAGTTCACATCTAGATTTTTGAATCAGTTGCATCGTGCCTTGGGCACAAAGTTGAGATTCAGTACAACATTTCACCCACAGACGGATGGTCAGTCAGAAAGGACCATTCAGACTCTTGAGGACATGCTGAGAGCATGTGTTTTGCATTTCAATGGAAGTTGGGAAGAACACTTGAGCCTTATAGAGTTTGCATACAATAATAATCACCATTCTAGTCTTGGTACGGCTCAGTATGAAGCTCTATATGGTAGAAAGTGTAGATCATCCATATGTTGGTATGGGGTAGGTGAAAAGCATATTTTTGGACCAGAGATAGTGGATTTAACTATCAGAAAGATTGCAGTGATTAGAGAACAGTTGAAAGCTGCACAAGATAGACAAAAGAGTTATGTTGAGAAGAAATGAGACGTTGACTTCTTGAGTTTGAAGTTGGTGATGAAGTGTATCTGAAAGTTTGACCATGAAAGGGAGTGTTGAGGTTTGGTTAAAGAGGCAAATTGACTCCTAGGTTTATGGGCTTGTATCCTATTATTGAGAGGATTGGACCTGTAGCATATAAGTTAGATTTTCCATCTGAGTTGGCCAAGTTACATGATATGTTTCATGTGTCGATGTTGAAGAAATGTTATCCTGATGCAGAGAAGATAATGGACCCAGGACCTGCACAACTTATATCAGATGTGTCCTATGTTGAGGGACCAGTACATATAGAATAATTGGAAATTTCAAGAAGTTTAAAAATCATGAGATACCATTAGTGAAAGTTCTGTGGAGGTATCATAAACTAGAGGAAGCTACATGGGAGCTTGAAGCTGAGATGCGTAACAAGTTTCCTTTTCTCTTTTAGGAATTTTGGGACGAAATTCTTATAAGGGAGGGAGATTGTTATGACCGACTCCATGATTAACTAGTAAGTATCATGATTAGTGCATAATTAAGTTAATTGAGATAAGTTAAGTGCTCATGTGGTGACTAGTGCATCATCAAGTTAATTAAGCTAAGCTAAGTGCTTAAATGTGATTAGTGTTTTGATTAGCTGAGACAAGCTAAATAACATGATTTCTTGCACTGAGACTGTAGAGGATCTCACGCTTAAAATTTTGCAAGAGAAATCACCTCAATCGGACACTCGAGGCGAGAGCTACAACATTTTCTATAACTTTGGGTTTAAGATGGAAATTTTCCAGTTTTGGGCCTTTTATTTCTTTTCTTTTTCGTTTCTCCCTTATCTTTTTTTTCCCAACCGACCGATGCCCAGAAAAACACAGAGCAGCGCCCGCAGGGCAGGTCGGCTGTGATTTGGGCGATCTTGGGTGCGATCTTTATTGGCTCTAGCTCCGATTTAGCTTGGCGCCCTTCCACCCTTCTTCTTCCTCCACTCCTTCCTTCCTTCCCCTCTCATTTCCTTGCCCTACCTGTGCCCCCAACCACCTGCTAGGGCGCCGACTTGCAGAGCTACAACCAAGCTGCAGGGCGTCGGCCAGGAGCTGCTTTGGGATCGAGAAACACCTAGGAAAAGGCGGCATCAAGCTCGGCCTTGAGGTTCAAGCTTGGATCCGCAGCTAATAGCCGCGATTAGGCTTTGCTAGCTCTCCTTTCCAACCTGAAGGTGTGTGTGTTGCTGCTTGCTTGCAGCAGGTCTGGCCAGGAGCAGCTATAGCCATGGCCTTGAGCCACCTTGGGCGCAAGGAAGCATCGAGGAATGATGCTTTGAACTTGTCTTTAAGGTCCAAGCACAAAGCAACATCGATCGACGCCTAAATCAAGCAGTGTTGTGTGTGAGCGTGTGAACCAAAGTTACTGTTCGATTGCAACAAGCCCAAATCCAGACAATTCCGAGGTTGAAGACAACCCCCTAGATGCATTTCCGGACGAATCTGGACATCCCAAATCACTGTGAGTAGGAGTTCATTTAGTTATCATCATTTAACTCCTTCGTTGGAATTTTTCGGTAAACTGTGCATTTTTTCGCTGATACTTGGCTTTTGGACAGTATTTGGCGTTACTCGAATTTTATTTCATAAACTGCTTCCTTATGCCGTTATATGATTTAGTTTAGCATCTGATCAGTGTGGATTGAATCAGTGAATTTATATGGTTCATTGGAACTTGAAATACGTAATATGATTGATGAAAATGATAGAATTTCCTGTATTACAACTGCAATGTATACATTGAGCATAAACTGGATGTTTAGCATCGAAACTGGATAAGTTGATACTGAGTCATGTTTAAAGATGACAAATGATGTATATGTGTTTTCAAGTGATGTTCAGAATGTGAAATATGTATGAAATGTGATATTCCTGTTTAAGTGTTTATATGTTAATAAGTTAATAGACTTAGGTGCCCTAACACCGTAGAACCCCTTTGAGAGGCCTGCATCTTAGGGGTGAAACTCGTGTCCAACATCAACCGGTTGAGTAATTCTGGTGGCACAAGGATTGATAGGCAGTGTTCAACAATAATCCGTGCGGTGTCACGGTGGCACTGGAGTAAATAGGGGTTATTCAACAATAATTTGTGCGTGTGTCACGGTGGTAACCCAGTGTAGACTCTCCGCCTGTGTGCTCAGGTTAGAGGAGGAGTCTAGAGCACTTGGAGTTAGTGTAGTGAGGCCGGAGAGCCTGTAGGCCGGAGATCTTGTTGGTCCTGTAGTAGAACAAGACTGGCAGTCAGACTTAGCATTTCCCGGGTGTGTCGCTAAGTCTTGTACGGTGAGATCGTAGTTCACTACAGATCTTTGTATGCAGAGTACACTGCATATGATTAGGGCATAATAATATAAAAGTGTAATCATATAGGATCACAGTAAATTTAATATGTTAAGAGTTTAGACCTTCTGTGTTAATTCTCTATAACTGTTTATTTGTTTAAGATATCTGTTGTTGTATAAAAATGTGATTAATATCTGTAAATTCTGCTATGTCATTAGAACTGCCCTGCTTAGTACTGCACTTATGTTTTATTTCAATTTTATATATCTGATGAGTTGTTTAGTGATAGATAAATGAAATGCTATTCATTGAGTGAGTAGGCTCACTCCTCTACTCAAACATTTTCATGTCAACAACAGCATCAGGAATCTGAAGGATCTTTTCATCATAATGCTTAGTCTGTAGAAGGTATTTATGTAGCTAGTATAGTTAGAGGTCTCTTAGTCCTTTCCCCTCGGTCCTTGGGACATGGTGTGGGTGAGAGAGAGTGTGTATGTGGAATGTGTATAAAGATGTAAATTAACTATTATGTTTACTTTCTGTTAAATAATGTTACATGTTGTAAACTCTGTTTACGTACTCTAGCCAGTTTAATTGAAATTATTCCGCAATAGTTTATTATTTTTTAGTTTACAGCAATAATCCGGATATCATTACGAGGTTTTATAAATAAAAAGTTCTCAGTGATTTGTTTATGTAATAATCCCTCCGTCGCACCCTAATCTCGTGATTAGTGGTTAGTGTGAAATCGGGGTGTGACATCTTGGTATCAGAGCATAGGTTGAGTACATGGTTATTCTAATTCAAGGTCAGGGGATGATAAGAGACCAATAGGATTAGGACTTAAGTGTCTTCCTTCTAACTGCAATTTTCTAACAGGAAGTATTCTGTTATACTATTGCAGATGGCAGGAAAAGGATGTGGTCACGAGAACCAAGTATAGAGCTTAGGTTGAGTCGTTAAGAATCATTAGGATCAAAAGATAAATTTATAAGTGAGGAAAATAATAAGTGATGTGTCTTTAGCTCTGGAAAGTCTGAGTATTTAGGTACCCTGGCCAGGTATCTAAGTACTTAGATTGACCAATATCAAGCTACTTTGTCTATTCTTCTCTGGATGCCCTGTCCAGGTATGCAGAGGAAGGATAGGCTAGAGAGAAACCCTAGAAATCATAGGGTTAAGAAACCGAAAATTTATGTAAGAGTAAGAGATTAAATATAAGATGTGATACAAGTCTTGCTTTATATTACTTATTTGACTAAAAATCACTAGAAATGCTCTTATATGCATGAAATTAGATTTTCAGTTTGTAAAGTAAGCATGATTCTTTTATGTTGTTGTGTGTTATGAAATGATTTATTTATTGTTTATATTCTTTGTATTAAGTAGACCAGAAGTTATGTTTAAATGAGTTTGCCCTAAGTGGATATTCTTTCCACATGTTTGAGATTAATAGGAGTCGGTTAATCCTGAGTAGCTCTTATCTTCAGGACTACAGGTTCAGCCTGGTTCGGCTGGCAGGATGCGTTACTGGGATCTAACGACTCTTATTAAATATATAATAAAAGTAGATTCTGGATAATTTAGACCCGAATCATGGTGAAAAATGTATATACACTAAGATGTTGAGATATAAGGGAAAGATTAGAACAACTAAGAATTAGTTGGAACTGATATCAGAGACCCAACATTGGGACCTCATATGAGCAATCCTTAATTAGAAATAAAGGAACACAATAAGGTTCAGATTAAATTTAATGATTAGGTGAGAAATACCCTTAATGGTACTAATCAATAATGCATAACAAATGCATGGATCCAATACATGATTAGTAAACCCTAGTGGAGGGTGTCTCATTGTGAACCCTGGTTGAGGGTGTATCCTTGTGAAACCCTAGTTGAGGGTGTATCATTGCGATTGTTTATAGGCAACTTTATAATAAAGTTATGCCTTAAACTAAGATAAGTCCATATCATGTGAGATAGCTGGACAATTCTAATGTGTGGCCTATGCATTATATGCTTAGGGTGAGTATTCTGTGATGGAATGCATTAAGAGGGGAAATACCTTAATACAAGATAAAGTTGGTTAACTCAAGAGGGTCTGAATTAATGAGAAATGGGGAACCCTAACCCTAATTTGGGGAAAAGGGAATGATAAGCCCTGTTTGATAGTGAACCCTAATTCCTGGTTAAGGAATGATGGTATTACTATTGTATCACATGATGTGATGAATATCTTGTATGACTGTTATCATGCCTAATAACCATGCAGGTATGATGAGATGATGAATATAGCCAAGTTTGGGCTGTGACATTTATATAATAAATGTTGATTGGTTTTTTGTGTGTTGATGTTGTTGTTGCTTAATAAAAGTAATAATGTGTACAGATTTTATGAGCCATGTGAATAAGTTGTTGCCTAGTGAGAGGTGACAAGATATGAATGGCCTTGTGAGCCATGTGTGATGCTTGGGTAACAAGTATCATGTTTATTTGTAGCATTTGTGTTAATAAGTTATGCTCGAGAACTTGGCTGATGTTACATTTCTATTATATATCTATAGTTCATTGATGATTACTCATATCTGTTGTAGTCATTACAAGTAGATGGATGAACTTATGGGATATAAAGTTTGATTTCAAACTAAGGAAGCAAAGTCACACCACAATAATGCTATGTTACTGATAAGGACCAAACCCTAGAATGTTTAGAGTTGTAGTAGTTCAAGGGATGTCACTAGTGATTTGACCTTGAATACTAGTATCTTTATAAAACAAGATCATACGATTTGCACTATGAAAGGTAACCTAGCACTAATAAAATCCAGGGTTTAAAGTTACCTAATCTGGAAGGTAGATACACAATATGAAAATGACTCGGAGAAAAGAGTAAGATATAATTTTGAAATAAATTCTTACAATAGTAATAAGAAGTAAGTAGCATAGAATGAGGAGTATTACTCGTCACATGATCTGGAATTAGCTGCTATAGTTCATGCTCTTAAGACATGGCGTCACTACCTGTATGGTGAGACATGTCAGGGGTTTACGAACCATAAGAGCTTGAAATATATCTTTACCTAGAAGGATCTGAATCTTAGACAGCGGAGATGATTAGAATTGATTAAGGATTATGATATAATGATAGATTATCATCCTAGAAAGGTGAATGTAGTAGCTGATGCCCTCAGCAGGAAGTTAAGTTCAACAACTGATGCATTCTCTATGGCATGTTTCGAGAGAGACATGCTAGTAGAAATGTGAAAGTGGAACTTAGACTTAAGGGTGACATAACATAGTGGTTTGATTGCATAGATGCAAGTCAAGCCTACTTTTTATGATCAGATCAAGGAACTACAGTAGGGTGACAGTGGGTTGCAGTAGATCGTACATGACATGAAAGGGGGAAAAGACCAAAGTTTAGGTTTTCAGATGATGGTGTGTTGTATTAGCATGATATGTTGTGTACCTCGAGACAATGATTTGAAAGAAAAGATTCTTGAGGAAGCACATGCATCGATGTACGCTATGCATCCACGTAACACTAAGGTGTACATGAATCTCAAGGAGTTGTACTGGTCGTCAGGTATGAAAAAGGATGTAGCTGAGTATGTGGTTAGATGTAGTGTGTGCCAGCAGGTTAAGGCTGAGCATCAGAAACCTGCAGGTACCTTGCAATCTCTTCCTATACCAAAGTGGAAGTGGGAACATACCACAATGGATTTTGTGCTAGGGTTGTCCAGGACACCTAAAGGTTGTGACTCGATATGGGTGATTGTGGATAGATTAACTAAGTCTGCTCACTTTCTTCCTGTTAAGTCAACCTTTGATGTTCCAAAGTTGGCTAAGATATACGTGGATGAAATAGTCAGGTTGCATGGTATTCCAGTTTCAATTATATCTGATAGAGATCCTAAATTCACATCTAGATTTTTGAATCAGTTGCATCATGCCTTGTGCACAAAGTTGAGATTCAGTACAACATTTCACCCACAGATGGATGGTCAGTCAGAATGGACCATTCAGACTCTTGAGGACATGCTGAGTGCATGTGTTTTGCATTTCAATGGAAGTTGGGAAGAACACTTGAGCCTTATAGAGTTTGCATACAATAATAATCACCATTCTAGTCTTGGTACGGCTCAGTATGAAGCTCTATATGGTAGAAAGTGTAGATCATCCATATGTTGGTATGGGGTAGGTGAAAAGCGTATTTTTGGACCAGAGATAGTGGATTTAACTATCGGAAAGATTGCAGTGATTAGAGAACAGTTGAAAGCTGCACAAGATAGACAAAAGAGTTATGTTGAGAAGAAATGAGACGTCGACTTCTTGAGTTTGAAGTTGGTGATGAAGTGTATCTGAAAGTTTGACCATGAAAGGGAGTGTTGAGGTTTGGTTAAAGAGGCAAATTGACTCCTAGGTTTATGGGCTTGTATCCTATTATTGAGAGGATTGGACATGTAGCATATACGTTAGATTTGCCATCCGAGTTGGCCAAGTTACATGATATGTTTCATGTGTCGATGTTGAAGAAATGTTATCCTGATGCAGAGAAGATAATGGACCCAGGACGTACACAACCTATATCAGATGTGACCTATGTTGAGGGACCAGTACATATAGAATAATTGGAAATTTCAAGAAGTTTAAGAATTACGAGATACCATTAGTGAAAGTTCTGTGGAGGTATCATAAACTAGAGGAAGCTACATGGGAGCTTGAAGCTGAGATGCGTAACAAGTTTCCTTTTCTCTTTTAGGAATTTCGGGACAAAATTCTTATAAGGGAGGGAGATTGTTATGACCCACTCCATGATTAACTAGTAGGTATCATGATTAGTGCATAATTAAGTTAATTGAGATAAGTTAAGTGCTCATGTGGTGACTAGTGCATCATCAAGTTAATTAAGCTAAGCTAAGTGCTTAAATGTGATTAGTGTTTTGATTAGCTGAGACAAGCTAAATAACATGATTTCTTGCACTGAGACTGTAGAGGATCTCACGCTTAAAATTTTGCAAGAGAAATCATCTCAATCGGACACTCGAGGCGAGAGCTACAACATTTTCTAGAACTTTGGGTTTAAGATGCAAATTTTCCAGTTTTGGGCCTTTTATTTCTTTTCTTTTTCCTTTCTCCCTTATCTTTTTTTCCCCAACCGACCGATGCCCAGAATAACACAGAGCAGCGCCCACAGGGTAGGTCGGCTGTGATTTGGGCGATCTTGGGTGCAATCTTTGTTGGCTCTAGCTCCGATTTAGCTTGGCGCCCTTCCACCCTTCTTCTTCCTCCACTCCTTCCTTCCCCTCTCCTTTCCTTGCCCTACCTGCGCCCCCAACCACCTGCTAGGGTGCTGACTTGTAGAGCTGCAACCAAGCTATAGGGCGCCGGCCAGGAGCTTCTTTGGGAACGAGAAACACCTAGAAAAAGGTGGCATCAAGCTCGGCCTTGAGGTTCAAGCTTGGATCCGCAGCTAATAGCCGCGATTAGGCTTTGCTAGCTCTCCTTTCCAACCTGAAGGTGTGTGTGTTGCTGCTTGCTTGCAGCAAGTCCGTCCAGGAGCAGCTACAGCCGTGGCCTTGAGCCACCTTGGGTGCGAGGAAGCACCGAGGAACGATGCTTTGAACTTGTCTTTAAGGTCCAAGCACAAAGCAACATCGATCGACGCCTAAATCAAGCAGCGCTGTGTGTGAGCGTGTGAACAGAAGTTACTGTTCGATTGCAACAGGTCCAAATCCAGACAATTCCGAGGTTGAAGACAACCCCCTAGATGCATTTCCGGATGAATCCGGACATCCCAAATCGTTGTGAGTAGGAGTTCATTTAGTTATCATCATTTAACTCCTTCGTTGGAATTTTTCGGTAAACTGTGCATTTTTTCGCTGATACTTGGCTTTTGGACAGTATTTGGCGTTACTCAAATTTTATTTCATAAACTGCTTCCTTATGCCGTTATATGATTTAGTTTAGCATCTGATCAGTGTGGATTGAATCAGTGAATTTATATGGTTCATTGGAACTTGAAATATGTAATATGATTGATGAAAATGATAGAATTTCCTGTATTACAACTGCAATGTATACGTTGAGCATAAAATGGATGTTTAGCATCGAAACTGGATAAGTTGATACTGAGTCATGTTTAAAGATGACAAATGATGTATATGTGTTTTCAAGTGATGTTCAGAATGTGAAATATGTATGAAATGTGATATTCCTGTTTAAGTGTTTATATGTGAATAAGTTAATAGACTTAGGTTCCCTAACACCATAGAACCCCTTTGAGAGGTATGCATCTTAGGGGTGAAACTTGTGTCCAACATCAACCAGTTGAGTAATTCTGGTGGCACGAGGATTGATAGGCAGTGTTCAACAATAATCCGTGCGGTGTCACGGTGGCACTGGAGTAAATAGGGGTTATTCAACAATAATCTGTGCGTTTGTCACGGTGGTAACCCAGTGTAGACTCTCTGCCTGTGTACTCAGGTTAGAGGAGGAGTCTAGAGCACTCGGAGTTAGTGCAGTGAGGCCGGAGAGCCTGTAGGTCGGAGAGCCTGTGGGTCTTGTAGCAGAACAGGACTGGCAGTCAGACTTAGCATTTCCCGGGTGTGTCGCTAAGTCTTGTATGGTGAGATCGTAGTTCGCTACAGATCTTTGTATGCAGAGTACACTACATATGATTAGGGCATAATAATATAAAAGTGTAATCATATAGGATCACAGTAAATTTAATATGTTAAGAGTTTAGACCTTCTGTGTTAATTCTCTATAACTGTTTATTTGTTTAAGATATGTTTTGTTGTATAAAAATGTGATTAATATATGTAAATTCTGCTATGTCATTAGAACTGCTCTGCTTAGTACTGCACTTATGTTTTATTTCAATTTTATATATCTGATGAGTTGTTTAGTGTTAGCTAAATGAAATGCTATTCACTGAGCGAGTAGGCTCCCTCCTCTAATCAAACATTTTCAGGGCAACAACAGCATCAGGAATCTGAAGGATCTTTTCATCCTAACACTTAGTCTGTAGAAGGTATTTATGTAGCTAGTATAGTTAGAGGTGTCTTAGTCCTTTCCCCTCGGTCCTTGGGACATGGTGTGGGTGAGAGAGAGTGTGTATGTGGAATGTGTATAAAGATGTAAATTAACTGTTATGTTTACTTTCTGTTAAACAATGTTACATGTTGTAAACTATGTTTACGTACTCTAGCCAGTTTAATTGAAATGCTTCCGCAATAGTTTATTATGTTTTAGTTTACAGCAATAATCTGTATATCATTACGAGGTTTTATAAATAAAAAGTTCTGAGTGATTTGTTTATGTAATAATCCCTCTGTCGCGCCCTAATCTCATGATTAGTGGTTAGTGTGAGATCGGGGTGTGACAGATCGGGTGCCTGAGGACCCCCAACCTGACCCAACCATTCTTGAAAGCCCTGCCTATCAACACCTTGTGGGGCAATTATTGGCTATGATGAATCACATAGTAGAAAGAGTGCCAATGCCTCTTCCAAGAGCATAGGCTACCCATGGTGAATCATTAGGCATTGGGAAGACCTTTGAGTGGCTTTGTCGAGTCAGAGCTTCAGATTAAGCTAGAACGGCTGATCCGGCAGATGCATATCTGCAACTGACAGGTCTCGAGAAGGCCTTCCGGATCCTCGACATCCCCGAAGCAAACAAAGTCAAGCACGCTGTCTACCTTCTGAAAGGTAGTGCTGGCCACTGGTGGGCCATCGAGGAGGAGAAGTGACCTAGTGAGGTGATCTGTTGGGAGGTTTTCCGGCGAGAGTTCGTCAGTAGATACTTCCCAAAGACGTATCTGGATGAAAAGATCAACCAGTTTGAGAATCTACGCCAAGGATCGATCAGCACCACCAAGTATGAAGCCACGTTTATGGACCTATTAAGGTTTTGTCCTCACATGGCGGCAATAGATGATGAGAGAATCAAGAAGTTTGATAAAGGTTTGAGTGTTCAGCTGTCGACACCTACTGCTGCTTTGGAAAATTGGGAGCGATTTGCCACATTCGTGGAGTCCGTCCTCAGGATTGAACATTCTGTCAGGGGGAAAAGGGATTTCATGACCAGGAAAAGGCTTTCTTAGTTCCAAAGATAGAGGTTTGATGGCTTCAAGAAGCCAAGGTATTCGACACCTTTCGCGATGCAGATTTCTTGTGTACCTTCTCAGTGGTCTCTGATTAAGGGAAGAGGACGTGGATTTTCTCCATCCAAAGCTCATAGTACAGCTTCGATAATAGTGACAGGGCCATCTAGGCCACAGATACAAGGTAGGTCATGTTACCACTGTGGACAGACTGGGCACTTGAGGTCTAATTTCCCAAAGAGAGATGTTGAAGTAATACAACAACAGAGGTAAAATCAACAAGGGTCAGATAGACAGTAGCCCAATGGTAGTAGAGGGCGAGGACATGATCAAGCATCACAAGCAGGATCGTATGCTCAAGGAAGAAGAGGACGTGGATAGCGAGCAATAGCTCGATTCTATGCTATGAGTCAGCCAGAGGCGATAGTCAACCCACGAGTGGTGTCTAGTCAGATGGAGTTATTTCATTCTGATTTGTCTTATTCTTTGTTGATATCTTTTCTGGTTGACCCTGGTGCTACACACTCTTTTATCACACGTAGTACGCTTGATAGTTGTCTTTTACCTATTAGCTATAAGAAAGATAGCCTATTGTTAGAAACCCCTCTTGATGGTTCCTCAATGCTTCGAGAAGTGTGTCCATCATGTGTTCTATCTTTTTCGGGACACAATATACAAGTGGATCTTATACCACTTTATATGCATGGATTCGATGTGATCCTTGGGATGGATACATTAGAGAAGTATAAGGTTGTGATGGATTGTGGTTCCAAGCAGGCAGTGTTTGATGACGATGGCGAGAAGTGGATCTTCCAAGGAGATAGAAAGCTTCTTCTGACATGTTTTGTGTCAGCTATGGTGGCAGAGAAGATGTTGCAGTAAGGTTGTAAGGCGTTCTTAGCTCACGTTATGGATACCAAGGCAAAAGGTCCTAGACTTGAGGAGGTGTATGTTATCTGAGAGTTTGCGGATGTGTTTCCCGATGAGTTCCCCAGTGTTCCCCTACCTCGAGAGATTGATTTTGAGATCAATCCGGTTCCAGGAACACAACCAGTTTCTCAGACACTGTACCGGATGGCTCTAGCTGAGATGGCATAACTGAAGAAGCAGTTACAAGAGTTGTTGGACAAAGGTTTCATCAGACCGAGCACATCATCGTGGGATGCTCCGGTCCTGTTCGTAAAGAAGAAGGATGGATCGATGCGGTTGTGCATAGATTACCGGTAGTTGAACAAAGTTACGATCAAGAACAAGTACCCGCTGCCGAGGATAGATGATTTGTTCGATCTGTTGCGTGGTGCTACAGTGTTCTCGAAGATTGATCTACAATCTGGATATCATCAATTGAGGATTATGGTAGATGACATACCAAAGTCAGCTTTTAGGATGAGTATGGTCATTTTGAGTGTGTGGTTATGCCGTTTGGGCTAACCAATGTACCTCATGCTTTCATGGATCTGATGAACAGGGTGTTCCGTCCATTTCTAGATGAGTTTGTTGTAGTTTTTATAGATGACATCTTGATCTATAGTCAGGATAGTCAAGAGCATGAACAACATCTTCGACAAGCTTTGACTCTTCTTTGCCAACATCAGTTGTATGCCAAGTTTAGTAAGTGCGAGTTCTAGTTGAAAGAAGTGACTTTCTTGGGTCATGTGATATCTACAAAAGGAGTCAGAGTGGACCCTAAGAAGGTGGAGTTAGTTGCAGTTTGGGAGCAACCAAAGATGCCGACATAAGTTCGTAGTTTTCTGAGTTTAGCAGGATATTACCGAAGATTTATAAAGGACATCAGCGTGATCATATTACTGTTGACAAAATTGACCAGGAAGGATGTACCCTTTGTTTGGGATGATCATTATCAGCAATCTTTCCAAAGTTTGAAGGAGAAGCTGACTAGTGCTCCAGTATTGGTTCTGCCAAAGCCTGGGAAAGGCTATGTTGTTTTCTGTGATGCTTCCAAGAAAGGCTTAGGATGTGTGCTGATGTAGGAAGATCATGTGGTTTCTTTTGCTTCGTGACATATTAAGAAACATGAGGAGAATTATCCAACACGTGATTTGGAGTTGGCAGTGATGGTTCATGTGTTGAAGATTTGGAGACACTATCTGTATGGGGAAGTGTGTCAGATCTTTACAGATCATAAGAACTTGAAGTACATCTTCTCGTAGAGTGAGCTGAACATGCGACAGCGTCGCTGGATGGAGTTGATCAATGATTATGATTGCACCATTGAGTATCATCCTGGTAAGGTGAATGTGGTAGCTGATGCAATTAGCAGAAAGTCTTCTTCTCTTCCCATGAAGAAGGCACAGTTGAGTTCCTTGGTATGCCATAGGTGGGATATGTTTGTTTCTTTGCGGTAGATGAATGTACAGTTATAAGTTTCCTTATTGGCAGGACTATTGGCATAGATGCAAGTAAAGCCTACGTTGAGACATTAGATCAAAGATGCATAGCAGGCATATGCTTCAATTCAGTTGATCAGATCAAAGTTCGGCAACAAAAAGCATGATGGGTTCCATGAGTCTGAGGATGGACTAGTTTTCTATCATGGTAGGATGGTGGTCCCCGATGTTGATGATATGAGAAAGCTAGTGCTCGAGGAAGCGCACACATCGATGTATGCAATGCATCTAGGTGTCACCAAGATATATCATTATCTGAAGGACATATATTTGTGGTCTGGCTTGAAGAGAGATGTAGCCGAGTTTGTGGCTAGGTGTGCGGTATGCCAGCAAGTCAAGGCTGAGTATCAGAAGTCGGCAGGTACATTGCAACCCATGCCAATACCGCAGTGGAAATGGGATCATATAACCATGGATTTCATAGTTGGTCTACCAAGGACAGCTAAGAATCAGGATTACATTTGGGTGATAGTGGACAGATTGACAAAATCTGCTCATTTCATACCTGTGAAGACAACGTATACAGCAGAGAAGCTTACTCAGGTATATGTGAATGGGATAGTATGCTTGCAGGTGTAACTACAATTATAGTCTCTGATAGAGGACCCTAGTTCATGAGTCGTTTTTGGGAACAACTGCTCAAAGCATTGGGAATGCAGTTGAGGTTCTGCACTTCCTTCCACCTATAGATAGATGGATAGTCTAAAAGGACTATTCAGACTTTGGAGGATCTTCTCCAAGCATGTGTTTTGTAGTTTCTAGGCAGTTGGGATGTGCATCTCAGTTTGATAGAGTTCGCCTAAAATAATAGTTACCAACGGAGCATCGACATGGCTCCTTATGAGGCTCTATATGGCAGAATGTGCAGATCTCCTCTATGTTGGTATGAGTCTGGTGAGTATCAGCTTTTGGGTCATGAGTTAGTGCAGCAGACAATAGAGAAGATCAGAGTGATATAATAAAAGTTGAAAGTGGCACAGGACAGACAGAAGTCGTATGCAGATCATCGCTGACGACCTTTAGAGTTCCAGGTGGGAGATAAAGTGTATCTCAATGTCTCACCTTGGAAAGGCGTGCTGAGGTTTGGCCAGTGAGGCAAAATGGCACCCAGGTTTATGGGGCCATACCCGATAATAGCATGTGTTGGCAAGGTAGCTTAAAAGTTAGAGTTGCCGCCAGAGTTGCACGTTACATCCGGTGTTCCATGTCAGCATACTGAAGAAAAGTCATCCAGACATGGGAACAGTGATACAGCCAGTTGAGGTTGAGCTTGATGAAGATGTGACCTATGAGGAAGGTCCAGTGATGATCCTTGATAGAAGAGTAAAGAAGTTAAAAAGGAAAGACCCGGTTCTTGTGAAAGTTCTTTGGCATCATTGTGGTGTTGAGGAAGCCACGTGGGAGCTTGAGGAAGATATGAGGAGGAAGTATCGCTCGCTTTTCTCTTCGGATTTTGGGGACAAAATCCCTTTGTAGAGGTTTATGGCTTGTAAGGACCCTGACCTCCATTTTGGGCTTATCTTGTTTGCTTTGCCTAACCCTGGTTTTTAGTTTCTTGGTAATCACCTCAAGTGGTGATTAGGGTTTGTTTGTTCTTTGTTGAGAGTTGGAGGTGCTACTCTCATATAACCTAAGTTTAGGGTTTATGAGCAAGTTTGTAACCTTGAGAGATGTTTTCTGTCTTTTTGCTTCCTCTAGAGCTGAGAGGAAGGTTTGGGCTCGTTGCTTGAGTTGCCTTGGGATTTGTTAAGCTTTGTTGGGCTTTGTTTTGCCTTGTTTGGGCCTTGCTTTGCCTTGTTGGACCCTGTACTGGGCAGGAGTGTCTTGTGTCGGCCATGGGTGTGTCGCCCATGGGGTTGTATCAGGAAAGGGAATGAGTGTGTCGACCATGGACCATCTTGGACTCTTAACTTCCTTTGTGTCACCACTCTAGTGGACATTTGGTGCATGATGCTTGCATGTGGCAATTTCCTTGGAGTAGCTAATCTTGGTGGTCGATCCTTCTCTTTGGAGTCTTCTTCTTCTTTCTCTTGTGGTGGCTGAAGGTGTTGCTTGGTGCTAGGAGCTTGGAGCTTGGAGCTTGCTTAAGGAAGGTTACATAACTCCTAACCTTATCTATACTACTCCCTTTTCTTGTTGCATAATATGTTTCATCTTGATCGACCATACTCCTTGCTAGATATGTTTCTTGTGTACCTTTGATGATGTTGTTGATGATGTTGTGGATATAGTGATGATGTTGTTGTTGATATAGTGATGATGTTGTTGATGATGTTGTTGTTTCTTGTGTACCTTTGGACCTAGTTGGCTGAACCCATAGATTAGGGTTTCCTTTGGGGTAATAACCCTTTCTCTCCTTGGTTTTGAGAAGTGAGTTTGAGCTCTAGTGGTGTAGGCAAAACCCCTCTCTTCCTTAGTCGTTGAGAGGTGAGTCTATGCTCTAGTTGCTTGGGTAACACCCTCCTCTCACCATGGATTTGAGAGGTGAGCCTTTGGATGAGTGATGATCTAAGTTGGAGATGATCCATCATTTTGCCCAATTTGTGATGGAGGTTGTGCAAAACCCCTCTCACTTGGTTGTTGAGAGGTGATCCAACTATCTTGATCAATTAGGGTTTGTTGCTAAAGAGTTTGAGGTTGATGATGACCATCTTGGTGAGGTTCTTGTGCCCTTACACGATACACCCTTTTGTGGGTTTTAGCTTGGCCGATATGTTTATTGAAGCCCTATTGGCTTTGTGCTCGATATGACCCCTTTCACCTTGTTAGTATCCTTAGACGATATGCTTTGGCTGAGATGATCCCTTGATTTGGATGTCCCCTTGGTCGACATGGTGGCTGATAAGTTATCTTTGTTTTGGGCGACATGGTTTGGTCTTGAGTTGCCCGATATGGTGTTTTCATGGTGAAACCCTAGTAGGCGCCTTAGTGGTGGCCAATATAAGGTGCTTGATCTAGTTGGATGATAGGCCATCTTCTGGTGCCTTAGTTTTGTGTGTTGTAGGTGGGCAACACCCTAGCCTCTTCCTTGAATGATATGAGTAAGATGGGTAAACCTTGTGTCGGGCTTGTGTGTTTGCACGACACACCCTAAGTTGAGTTAGCTGATATGATGCCTTAGTGGCCACCTTGCCCATGGATGACATGATGCTTTGGGCGATAGAGTGCCTTGGCCGACATGAGGGTCCCTTGGATGACAGGGTTTGATGGTTGGGCGATAGGGTGTCTTGGGCACCATGCTCCTGATTGATATGATCCTTGTTGAGAGGGTTGGCCGATAGAAACCCTAACCCTAGTAAACGATAGGGTTCTTGGTCGAGAGGATAAGTTTTGATACCTAGATTCTTGTGCACAATACACACCTCTAGTTCAAGTTGCATGACACAACTCAGTGTTGGTTTCTCTCTAGTGCATGATAGGGTGAAGTGTTGATGGCCGATATGGTGACATAAGTGCTTTAGGGTTCGAAAACCCTAGCCGATAGGCTTTTATGAGGGATAAGATTTTACCCACTTTTCTTTTGATGAGGGTGGCGCTACCTGCCACACTTATAGTGAGGGAATTTAGAATCTTTGGTGAAGGTTATGTTTAACCCAAAAATCCTAATAAATGGATTAATCACCTTGAACCTGCATCTATGTTAGTAATGGGATATGATGGTAGGTTGTGAATCAGGGTATGTTGGGAATCTAAGATGCTGCTACATAAGATGATAAGATACATGGTTATGTTCTCAAGAATAGGGCATAGTGTGTGCTCATGGTTTGATAACAATAATATGATTGATACAGCTTATGCTTCATATAATCATAAATGATGTTCCAAAACATTATAGCATGATCATCATAAAGATCTATGTTCAGTGATTTAAGTTATCTCTCTTGATATATATGCTAACCATGCAGGTATATTAAATGGATTCATAGCAAGGTAAGAGCTATGAGGTACATGTTCTTTGAATAACACTAAATGATAATAATTCCTTATTGATGAGATAACATGTATCACCAGTATGATGAGATAGGTCTGAGGACCTGATAAAGGCTGAGTGCCTAGTTGAGGTGTTATCCTCTGATGATGAGATATGGGATTGCTATCCTAGGATGTTGATGCAGGATGTTGATGCCTTGAGAGGTAGTAGCAATTTGTGAGGAGGGATTGAGATCCCATGATAGTGACAGTGATAATGTAACTCGATGTTGTATAACTTGGTTGCCTCAACAACTCACTTAAAATATACTAATTAATTACATTGGAACATATCATGTAGTTTGCCCTGGCCATAGATCCATCATCATTAGAATTTGGTGATGGTGAAATAGGTTTATCCTGCGGGATTACCTGGAGCGCATATTGTTGAATATGCGGGGTTTTCTCCAAGCCAAAAATAGGAGGATTAGAGTACAACTGCGGTTGTAGACTTCGTATGGTAAAGAGCATGGTGAACAGGCCCATGACTCAATGAGTTAGAGCATGAATGTGTTCATGGCTCAAGAGCACGGTGATCAGGCCCGTGGCTCAAAAGGATACTAGCACCTATGTCAAGGTGAGCTAGATATATGGGTAGCTTGTGGAGCTGACCCTAAGGCTGAAGCCATATAAGAATGAGACTGTGGTCCTGCTTTGGTTTTCTTGCACTGACCATGAGGAGGTGAGGACATGGAGTCCGGCTCTCCCATTGACCTTGTATGGCACCGGTTTTTGGGCTTCGCAGCCAAAGGTTGGATTTGACCAGGGACAACTCACTTCCTTAGGGCATAATAAAACGTAATCCAGCCGAATAGTATATACTGCTTAGAGCAAAACACGGAACATTGATTCAGGCCTTGCTTATATAGCTGATCTAGTTATACCTTGTAGTTATGTGTACGATCCTTATATTTTGTGATAAGTTATTATAAAGATTATCTTGTCAAACATGTTCCATAAAGAAATACTTGCTTATATGCCTCCTGGATATCTTGGTAAGATTGATGGTAATAATATGCTTGCTTAGTATGCTGCTCTTATTATATGTCTTAACCAGCTATCTGCTTTATCTTCTTTAACCTTCTTTGGTTTTATAGTTTCAGTGAGGAGTTATGTTTTTCGATGGGACTGTGTGTCTCACCCCGCTTGTTTACAACCTTTTTAGATGGTCGCGCTAGATGTGGTGGTGGTCGTGAGGTTGTGGTCAAGCAACAAGAGGAAGAGAAGTAGAAGGTAAGAGGTGGACATGCTGCTATTTTGGTGGTTTTGTAGTAGAGTCCTAGAGTCATCCCTGTACTCTCAGGTCCTCTGAGGTGTTTGACAACGTTTCACGATGACTAGTTGTTGTAATTTTATATATCCTGTTGCTGGCCTTATGTGGCCCGTTATGTATGTATAAATAGGTGATGAACTCTGGTGCTGACAGTACAGCTGGTTCCGATAAGATGTGCACATATATCAAGGCTTGTAATGTTTATATAACATGTTTCTTTGCAGGATCTGGATGTAACAGTTCTTGTTACGACCCCATCTGAGCCTAATTGGTAAACTAGGGTTACCAAGATGATTACATAATTAATTGGACTGATCACTCTTGAAATCTAATTAATGGCGATAACACAATTAGGATGTTTTAACTATGATAATAAGTCTAAATGTTCTTTTGTCTTGAGAATTAGGGTTTGAGAAGCATAGACCCTAATCGGCCCAAAATAGGGTTTTAATGACATATGAATACAGAATTTGATGAGTAGAATGTCTCACTAAATGATTTTTAGTATTTTATGTATAACTCTGATTTACTTCAAATTTGGATATGATTTGTATATATAAAATGTTAACAACATTGGAAAATATTAAAATTTTTGAAGAATGTTCTGACCTGTTTATCGGTCGAGTTTCAAACTCGACCGATCATATTTCCAGATTTATACAGAAGTGTGGTAATTGAATTTTATCTTTTTATTTGTATATCCAATTGATCTCAAAGTTTAACTGTACTTTCAAAACCCAGTTTTAGACACTCTGTTAAATTGGCATAATTTTTGGATGACTTTTTGATCTCTACAGTAAGGGTGTCGGTCGAGTTCTGTGCAGGACAAACTCGGCCGAATATTCTGCAGACTGCAATATAGAAGTGCACTGTTCGATTTTTAATTAATTATTGGTAACAAGAAATGATCTCAATTTTTAACTGGAGGTCTGAAACTCCATTATACATAACATATAAAATTTCCATAATTTTTTGAGCTTCTGTTAGCTATTCAGTAAGTGAATTACAGAAGCTATTGTGAAACTGAATATTCAGCCAATATAATTAAAGTTGAGTGTTGGGTCAATATGCAATTGACCCAAGCAGCTCAAATTGACTTATATGATTGACCACACACACACACATCTCTCATTCTTCGCCATTCATTCCAGAGAAACGAGCTCCTAGAGAGAGAGGGAGAGTTAGGGTTTGAGAGAAGAAAGTGGGGGAATTGCTGAATTAGGGTTTTGCGATTCCAGGAAGGGTGAAATCAAGTAAGTTTGGATTCTTTGCATAGACTTTTATGGTGGATCTTCTCTCTCATGTCAAGATTCCGTCCATGCTCTGATTTGATCCAAGATGATGTCCAAATTCCCTCTTTTCTCACCCTTTCTTCATAATCCCTCATTTTCAAGGTCCCCAAGTTGAATGGAAGAAGAATTGGGAGATTTGCTAGGGATTTGATGTGAGTTCGAGATTCCCTGAGTTGAGCTGCAGTTTTGAGGTGTTTTCACACCTTAGGGTGAGTGGGTTCTTCCTTTAAACAGTATAATGCACGAAATTTGATTATAGCATCCAAATCCCTAATTGCTTGATATGTGATTCTAAACCCTGAAATGTCTGTTTAATTTAAGTTGTTGCAAATTGATATGATATGGATTCCTTCTCTATTTGAATGACTCTTTGATGGTAGATCCACATCAGAAATGTATACAACACATCCTAGAAAGAATGCTTTTCAGATTTATACCATATGATGTAATTAGGGTTTAACCTAATTGAGATATCTCTAGAGTTTCAACCTTATTGAAAAGGACTAGTAATCTTATAAGTGGTTAGGATGTACCTCATGGGTTATCTTAATTGAATTTTATTCTGGATACATGATATCTCAATGAATGATATGGAAAACCTAAATTTAGTTAAATTTCCATGGTTTCATGTCTATATTGATTGCATATGATTTGTTGGAAACAATCTTTATTTAGTGAATGCTTATATCCTATGAAATTCTTATGAGAGTCATGTGACAAGTGAATGAGGCAAATGAAAAGGTGAATGAGGCAAATGAAACCCTAAGAGTAGGGTGTTGGCATGTGATGAATGAATAAAGCAAATGAAACCCTAAGGATAGGGTGTTCAATGAATCATGTTATGGTAATATGAAAGGTCTCGATATGAGATGTGGTGATGCTTAATTGTTGAATTGTATGTTTCTAGTGCATTTAACTTTATATGCTTGTTCTCTATGAGATGATATCTATATACTGCAGGGCTCCTTATTTTCAATACATATCTCGTAAATTGCAGGTGATGAGTTATGACATGCCCTAGAAAGGGATGTTATTGAGATATGATATATGTTGAATACATGAGTTATGATGTTGCTTATGATATGATATGGCAGGCCGTGTGAGCCTTGTAAGAAATGTTAAATGAGTCATGATTTCTATTTAAAATGTACCTATAATGTTAATGTTAGACTTAGGTTCCCTGAACACCGTAGAACCCCTTTGAGAGGTCTGCACCTTAGGGGTGAAACTCGTGTCCAACATCAACCGGTTGAGTAATTCTGGTGGCACGAGGGTTGATAGACAGTGTCCAACACCAACCGATTGAGTAATTTTGGTGGCACTGGGGAAAAATAATAAATAAAGTAAAGGGTTATCCAACACCAACCGATTGAGTAATTCTGGTGGTAACCCAGTGTTGACTCCCTGTGCCTGTGTGCTCAGGTTAGAGGAGGAGTCCAGAGCACTCATGGTGAGTGCAGAGGAGGCCAGAGAGCCTGTGGGTCCTGTGCAGACCAGGACGAGAAGTCAGACTTAGCATTTCCCGGGTGTGTCGCTAAGTCTTGTACGGTGTGGTCGTAGTGCACTGTGAGTCTCTATGCAGAGTACACTGCATAGATCAGGGCATAATCTAAAATATGATCATATAGGTTCACATAGTTCCTTATAAATGAAAGAGTTAAGGAAGACTAGAGCATAGTCTTCTAGTAGTTATTCTTTGGATGCAATATTTACATTCTTTGTTATCTCAATTATATTGTTTTAGAACTGCTCAGTGTAGTATTTATTGTTGTTAAATTTCATATCGTTTACTCAAAGTTATATATGTAATCACATTAGTGCCTTAGACTGTTTCCTTGAAGTACTCATTCACTGAGCGAGTAGGCTCACCCCTCTATTCAAACATTTTTAGGGTTAACCGCGTGGACTTGAAGATGGTCAGAGCATCAGTGTAGATCTGCTACAAGAGTTAAGTACAAGATTAGTTGAGTCAGTCGGTCCTTGTCACTCTAGGTCCTCAGTAAGAGTTAAGAGAGAGAGAGAGTTGTATTTACGATGTGTAATATTATTCCCCTTTTGATATGTATGCTAATTAGCAAGTTTTATGTGCATAAGATGTGAGAGACATCATGAATGTTTATACATGTATCTTTTCTATTAAAGTCTGATTAGTAAAAGAAATGTTCAGATTCCTTTGTAAGATGTTATGTGGTTCAATGCGGGGAATCAAGAGTTTAAAAGAAAGAAAAAAAAAGTAAAAGTTAAGGATGTTCTTTGTGTCACATATAAATCTTATCTTATGCCCTAATCTCATGATTTGAGGAAATTGTGAGATCGGGGTGTAACAGCTTGGTATCAGAGCTTAGGGTGAGTTGTCAAGGACCATTAAGTTAGTAAGTTAGAGTCCTAAGTGTGGCAGATAGGAGATGTTTTGATGTTAGCTTTGGGGATTTGAGTATTTGGATATCATGGCCCGATATCTGAGTACTTGGATCAACCAGTACAAGCTATTTTGTCTATTCTCTCACGTATACCCTGGCCAGGTATACAGTGGAGGAATGGGCTAGAGATGAACCCTAGAAATGTTAGGGTTAGAAAATGATAAAAGAAACAAGAATTAAGAGCATAAATGTAAAAGGAGATAGAACTTACATTTCATAATGTTGTTTTTGTTGGAAATGTATAGAAATGCTCTTATATGTTTGAATTGAAATATTCAATACTTTGAAATATGGGTCTTTAATATCTGTTGTACACTATGCAATTGTAGCATTTATTGATTTCATTCTTTGTAACAAGTAGACTAGAATTGACCTTTGAATGAGCTTTTGTTTCTATGGTTTTGCCCGCTGATTCGAGTGAAATTGACATCAGCAAGTCTGTTTAGGTTTTCAGTCTGTACGCGATTCGACCGAGTTGTATGTGATTCGGCCGAGTTTCCTTAATAGGCAATCGAACAGCAAGTTGATCGGTCGAGTTTCAAGCGGATCGGCCGAGTTGTGAAGCAATCGGCCGAGTTTCTGACCAATCGGCCGAGTTTCTGAGCTGTGAGTGGCAGTTCAGGAAGAATGTAATTCGTGTAGTTCTTGGCTCCAGGACTTCAGGTTTGGCCTGGTCCGGTTGGCAGGATGCGTTACTAGGATCTAATGAATCCTATCAATAGTATAATAAGAATAGAATTTGAATAATTAGACCCACATCAGAGTAAGAATGTACATACAGTAAGATGTTGAAACATATGGGCAAGATCAGAACAACTAAGAATTAGTTGAAACTGATATCTGAGGTTCAATTTTGGGGCCTCATATGAGAAACCCTTAATTGTGAATAAAGGAACATGATATGAGATTCATAATCAGTTTATTGATTAATATTATATGAACTATACATATGAAATATAGAAAAGATATGTGAAATGTATGTATGGTTCAAGATAGCAAGAATCAATCATGAAGAATGAATCATAGAATAGAGTATAATGCTTTTATGAACTCTAAAGAAAAGGCTAAGTAGAGAATAGGGTTGAGCATTCAATAGGTCCATAGAAGTAAAGAGTCTTCAAAAGAGTAAAAGTGAAGAGGATCGTATGAACATGTAATTCATAAGACTAGAACAACAAACTAGTTTCTAAACAAAGAACATAGGTGTAGTTGAACGAATGAATAAGTCATACAAAGGTAGACTGTATTCAGGAGAGAAAAACGTGATTGAAAGAGAAACTATGTTTGACCCATGCATGATCCACTTGATTTAAAAATGAAGAATATGTAATGTATTCAACATGAGGAAAAACTAAGAGAAGGGATATTAATTTAGAACGTTAACTTCGCAATAGTATAAAGATAAAGGAGGAAATATGTGCAACATGGTATACATGACCATACATATGAATAAGCAACATGGACATAAGAGAAAAATTTAGAATTAAAGATGACGGGTTAAAGAGTAGTATATGGTAAGAGGACTATGAAACGTAAGATAGGGTTTGAAATATGATGGAGAAGTTATAAAATAAAGAGGTTGTGAGATTCAAGCAAGTGCTAATTAATCAAATATCTCTATTGATAACTAAGTAAATCTACATACGAGAATGTATTAAGGGAATGTTTGAATACAAGTATTCCAAGTCTTAAAATCATCTTCTCTTTCATATATTCCTTAATGAGAGTAAGGTGGGAATGAAATGATAAGAGAAAATGAATCATATATGGTGCATAACTACCTTGGTGGGGTCATCTAGTGAATGTAATAGTGACATACAATATGATGAAGTGCGATAAGAAATAAATTCTTGTGTGATAGCAAGAATGATGAATAATCTATTCCTATCTTAAATGCTTCAATGTTAATGATGTTTATCGTATATAATCATATGAAAAGGATAGGTAGCAAAAAGTAAAGAAGTAATGAATGAGCAGAGAGATATGGGAAAACACTAGCTTTGTGTAATATGTGAATTTGTTTTTACATGTATGATTTGTTGAAGGCATATTAAGGTATGAAAGTTGGTTCTACATATGATTTCAGTGTATTTGTGCAAGCTATATGTTAAATTAAAGGCGTATGATAGTTGTAGTAATTCATACCTGATATGCATCTTACTATTGTGTATTTGTGATATGGTGATACGGTTTGGATGATGTCAGAACACATGGAGAGATACCCTGAACAAGGTAGTCATACTTATTCACTCATATTAATAGAAAGGGATGATAATCAGATTGTCTGGACAAGTAACCCTAATGAGGTGTAGCTTGTTATACCTAGCTCTAATATAACTGAGTGATGGTAATTGAGTATGATTAATGCTTGAATGACTGATACAATTGCGGATTACCTTATTACTGTTGTTGAAACCCTAAAATGATATAATGCGATGGTTACACTTTGAATTGTGTGTGGGCCCATAACCCACATGTCCCAAGATCGAAACAGGATAGTATGGAATGAGGTGGTAATGCTTCACCTCATGCATCCATGACCCAATGGGGAAGCCAAGAGTAGTATTGTGCAATTGATTGTTGAATCTAGTCTTTTAATTCAAGACTGTTTTGCTATTGAATAGCACCGTATTAAAGTTTAAAACAGCATGGTGAACTCGCTTTTGTCACTTAAAGGTGATACAGAACAATAGAACTTTCTGAGCCGCATAAGTTGAGATAGTTGTATCAGAGTTGCGCAGTGAAAGCGTGGTGGTTTATCTTTGCATTCTATGTTTGACTGCGGCATAAAGAATTTGCTTGATATCATTGAAGAACTATTTGAAATATGTTGTGATGTAGTAAAGAATTAAAAGATCTAATGTTGAAAACTACATTCAGGTATGAAATACAAGAATATAATGACATGGAAGGCTTTATAAGCTTAGAATAACCTCGAATGTATCTTTCTTGTAGGTTTATGTTTCGAGGACGAAACATTCTAAGGGGGGGAGAGTTGTTACGACCCCATCTGAGCCTAATTGGTAAACTAGGGTTACCAAGATGATTACATGATTAATTGGACTGATCACTCTTGAAATCTAATTAATGACGATAACACAATTAGGATGTTTTAACTATGATAAGAAGTCTAAATGTTCTTTTGTCTTGAGAATTAGGGTTTGAGAAGCATAGACCCTAATCGGCCCAAAATAGGGTTTTAATGACATATGAATACAGAATTTGATAAGTAGAATGTCTCACTAAATGATTTTTAGTATTTTATGTGTAACTCTGATTTACTTCAAATTTGGATATGATTTGTATATTTAAATGTGAACAACATTGGAAAATATCAAAATTTTTGAAGAATGTTCTGACCTGTTTATCGGTCAAGTTTCAAACTCGACCGATCATATTTCCTGATTTATATAGAAGTGTGGTAATTGAATTTTATCTTTTTATTGGTATATCCAATTGATCTCAAATTTTAACTTTACTTGAAAAACACAGTTTTAGACACTCTTTTAAATTTGCATAATTTTTGGATGACTTTTTGATCTCAACAGTAAGGGTGTCGGTCGAGTTCTGTGCAGGACAAACTCGGCCGAATATTCTGCAGACTGCAATATAGCAGTGCACTGTTCGATTTTTAATTAATTATTGGTAACTAGAAATGATCACAAATTTTTACTGGAGGTCTGAAACTCTATTATTCATAACATATAAAATTTCCATAATTTTTGGAGCTTCTGTTAGCTATTCAGTAGGCGAATTACAGAAGCTATTGTGAAACTGAATATTCAGCCAATATAATTAAAGTTGAGTGTTGGTTCAATATGCAATTGACCCAAGCAGCTCAAATTGACTTATATGATCGACCACACAAACACGCAGCTCTCATTCTTCGCCATTCATTCCAGAGAAACGAGCTCCTAGAGAGAGAGGGAGAGTTAGGGTTTGAGAGAAGAAAGTGGGGGAATTGCTGAATTAGGGTTTTGCGATTCCAGGAAGGGTGAAATCAAGTAAGTTTGGATTCTTTGCATAGACTTTTATGGTGGATATTCTCTCTCATGTCAAGATTCCGTCCATGCTCTGATTTGATCCAAGATGATGTCCAAATTCCCTCTTTTCTCACCCTTTCTTCATAATCCCTCATTTTCAAGGTCCCCGAGTTGAATGGAAGAAGAATTGGGAGATTTGCTAGGGATTTGATGTGAGTTCGAGATTCCCTGAGTTGAGCTGCAGTTTTGAGGTGTTTTCACACCTTAGGGTGAGTGGGTTCTTCCTTTAAACAGTATAATACATGAAATTTGATTATAGCATCCAAATCCCTAATTGCTTGATATGTGATTCTAAACCCTAAAATGTCCGTTTAATTTAAGTTGTTGCAAATTGATATGATATGGATTCCTTCTCTGTTTGAATGACTCTTTGATGGTAGATCCACATCAGAAACGTATACAACACATCCTAGAAAGAATGCTTTTCAGATTTATACCATATGATGTAATTAGGGTTTAACCTAATTGAGATATCTCTAGAGTTTCAACCTTATTGAAAAGGACTAGTAATCTTATAAGTGGTTTTGATGTACCTCATGGGTTATCTTAATTGAATTTTTTTCTGGATACATGATATCTCAGTGAATGATATGGAAAACCTAAATTTAGTTAAATTTCCATGGTTTCATGTCTATATTGATTGCATATGATTTGTTGGAAACAATCTTTATTTAGTGAATGCTTATATCCTATGAAATTCTTATGAGAGTCATGTGACAAGTGAATGAGGCAAATGAAAAGGTGAATGAGGCAAATGAAACCCTAAGAGTAGGGTGTTGGCATGTGATGAATGAATAAAGCAAATGAAACCCTAAAGATAGGGTGTTCAATGAATCATGTTATGGTAATATGAAAGGTCTCGATATGAGATGTGGTGATGCTTAATTGTTGAATTGTATGTTTCTAGTGCATTTAACTTTATATGCTTGTTCTGTCTGAGATGATATCTATATATTGCAGGGCTCCTTATTTTCAATACATATCTCGTAAATTGCAGGTGATTAGTTATGACATGCCCTAGAAACGGATGGTATTGAGATATGATATATGTTGAATACATGAGTTATGATGTTGCTTATGATATGATATGGCAGGCCGTGTGAGCCTTGTAAGAAATGTTAAATGAGTCATGATTTCTATTTAAAATGTACCTATAATGTTAATGTTAGACTTAGGTGCCCTGAATACCGTAGAACCCCTTTGAGAGGTCTGCACCTTAGGGGTGAAACTCGTGTCCAACATCAACCGGTTGAGTAATTCTGGTGGCACGAGGGTTGATAGACAGTGTCCAACACCAACCGATTGAGTAATTTTGGTGCCACTGGGGAAAAATAATAAATAAAGTAAAGGGTTATCCAATACCAACCGGTTGAGTAATTCTGGTGGTAACCCAGTGTTGACTCCCTGCGCCAGTGTGCTCAGGTTAGAGGAGGAGTCCAGAGCACTCATGGTGAGTGCAGAGGAGGCCAGAGAGCCTGTGGGTCATGTGCAGACCAGGACGAGAAGTCAGACTTAGCATTTCCCGGGTGTGTCGCTAAGTCTTGTACGGTGTGGTCGTAGTGCACTGCGAGTCTCTATGCAGAGTACACTACATAGATCAGGGCATAATCTAAAATATGATCATATAGGTTCACATAGTTCCTTATAAATGAAAGAGTTAAGGAAGACTAGAGCATAGTCTTCTAGTAGTTATTCTTTGGATGCAATATTTACATTCTTTGTTATCTCAATTATATTGTTTTAGAACTGCTCAGTGTAGTATTTATTGTTGTTAAATTTCATATCGTTTACTCAAAGTTATATATGTAATCACATTAGTGCCTTAGACTATTTCCTTGAAGTACTTATTCACTGAGCGAGTAGGCTCACCCCTCTACTCAAACATTTTTAGGGTTAACCACGTGGACTTGAAGATGGTCAGAGCATCAGTGTAGATCTGCTACAAGAGTTAAGTACAAGATTAGTTGAGTAAGTCGGTCCTTGTCACTCTAGGTCCTCAGTAAGAGTTAAGAGAGAGAGAGTTGTATTTACGATGTGTAATATTGTTCCCCTTTTGATATGTATGCTAATTAGCAAGTTTTATGTGCATAAGATGTGAGAGACATCATGAATGTTTATACATGTATCTTTTCTATTAAAGTCTGATTAGTAAAAGAAATGTTCAGATTCCTTTGTAAGATGTTATGTGGTTCAATGCGGGGAATCAAGAGTTTAAAAGAAAGAAAAAAAATAAAAAATTAAGGATGTTCTTTTTTTCACATATAAATCTTATCTTATGCCCTAATCTCATGATTTGAGGAAATTGTGAGATCGGGGTGTAACAGTTCTCTTTCATCTGCTTTCCGCAAACAGTTGTAATTAACCCGTTTTTTCAGTAATATATGGTTTATGGTGTTTCCACACCTTTTTGTGTGGCATTTTATTGTCTGTGTGATAGCAGTGTGTCAGATTGATCGGCCATGTTATCTTGCTAGATATGTTTCTTGCTTTAATGGTCATGTTGTTTCCCTAGATGAACCATGGATCTTGTTGGCCGAACCTTGGATGTGGGTTCCTTGGGAAAAACCCCTCTCTCTTAGTTGTTGAGAGGTGAGCCTAGGGTCTCCTCATTCAATGGTGTGTTGTGGCATGTTGTTGGGGCAAAACTCCTTTCTCTCCTTGGTCTTGAGAGGTGATCTTAAGCTCTAAGCAAAACCCCTTTCTCCCCTAGTTGTTGAGAGGTGAGTCTACACTCTAGTTGCTTGAGCAACACCCCTCTCTCTCACCATGGATTTGAAAGCAGAGCCTTTGGTTGGATGTTGACCTAGTTGATGGTTGGTTGGCCAAAGTTTGTTGACCTAACCTTGTTGCTTGATATGTGATAGAGGTTGTGCAAGACCCCTCTCACTTAGATGTTGAGAGGTGAGCCAACACTCTTAATCTTTTATGGTTTTTGGTGGTTGTCTTGAGGTTGAAGATGACCAACCCGATATGTGGTGTAACCCGATATCCCTTGCTACCCGATATCGTGATGTGAGATTGGTTCCTGCTATCCCCCTAGTTAAGGCTTGGATGATATGATAAGTGGGTTTGGCTGAGTTGAGCTCTTGGACGATATGAGGCTCTGCCTGGGACACAACATTAGCCATTATTGCTTAGAGTGATATCGATCTATTGAGTTGATGCACGTCATGGCATTATGCATGGACGATATCGGCTAGGTTGGCTATGTTGCACGATATGCTGCTAAATCGATATGGGTGTTATGCACCTTGTTGTCCCTTGCATGATATCGACCCTGCAGTGTGTGTGGCTGGGAAGTACTGTCCTACTATGTGTTTGCCTGGTATCGACCTTCTATGAGTAGTGTGCAAGTGTGCTACCCGATATTGGCCTTAGGGCGTTATCGGGATGTGTTGGTAGGGTGTTGCCCGATAGGGCGTTAGCCCGTTATGAGTGATGACCTGGGTAGGGTGTTATCTATTAACCATTATGTTATTCTGAGGCTTTGCACATTGCCTGGCATAGCATCACCCGACACAACGTTGCACACATGATGCTTGCCTGATATGATGTTGCACGCTTGGGCATTACATGTTGGTTCTTAGATGTTGCTCGACATGGCGTCTTGAGGAGGTGTTTCCCAATATCAGTTGTCTTGTGCCTTACTGTAACATACCCAATTTTGACTACTAAATATATATTGAGCTATTTTACCCAAACTTGAACTTATTTGCAATGTTGTCTTTCATTTCAAACCCGAATCAGTTATTTTGATTCAATATCATGGTCTTTGATAAATCTCAGTATCCAATTCAAGTCCTTTTGTCAAAATGTATCTATTGTCCTCATTTGATAAAATATCTCCATGAAGTCCCTAAGTTAAATATCAATTATCATACTTTGGTATCATATAGTCCAATTTGATATTATAATTCCTAAATTCTTTGCTTAGATATTGAACCCATCGATTACTCTCAATTTGACCACTCTTTATTTGGAATCAATGGGAAATATTAATCATATAAAGAGAAATAAATTTTTCAATCAATCATGGGATAATTTGAGTAAGATATGCTACATTCATAAATTGATGGCCCAAGTGTCTTTAAGGCTTAGTCAAATAGAAGGTAAAGCCATAGTTAAATACTTATTGCAATCGACCTTGCAGTTTTGGAGTTACACAAGGAATAGTAATTAAGAAATCGACTAGTTTTATTAGTTTTCTTTCTTAGTAAATGAGGTAACGCCCCATCATCACTCGTCTCCCACAAACCCTCGAGTTTCCCTATAAATTGCCAATTCTTGCTCCGTGCACGCGGAAAAAGCCGCACCTAATGACTCTGTCCATTCCCACTCCTCTTCCTCACCCTCTCCTCAATCCCCCATCTCTCCCTCTTCATAGTAATGTCGCAAAAGGGTATGAACCCTAGGAGGTTGGGCGCCGCCATGATGCATTTACAGATCGAAAAATGGCTGTGCCGTTACCCACATTCATGACCTTGATGTGTCAGCTCCTCCTTCTCCTCCCTTCATCTCCTCGTTGTTAGTGGACACACCAACCCCATACCCCTAGTCTCTCCCTAGCCCTATATATATGAGCAAACCAATCCCATCCATCGTGAGCCTATGATCTACAGACACCATACCTGTTCTATGAATCCTTGACTTTGGCAATAGGAAGTCGATAATCCACTACAGACGAATCTGCATGGTTCGACTCTCCTCTCCCTCACTTTGTCATCGAATGCCCTAGACAACTCCTAATGATCTGCTCCTCATCGCCGTCAGCCTGATCCCCATTCCTTCCACCACCACCGTGTTACTCTATGATTACCAAAGAACCCTGGCTCCTTCATCCTCATCAACTCAGCAGGCATGAACTCGCCAGCAAGGAAATCAGCAGATCCATCTCCTCTACAACACGGCCGCCTATTAATAGATCCATATTCACACCACCAATCTCGACCGCCTCTTCGGTTAGGCCTTCACAGAGACTCCATGCCCTCGGATTCCCCTGAAGCTAGCATCTACGGGTTGCCTCAAGCCATACCCTCAGACATGCAGTCACCATGGCACCCTGGCATGTCCTCGCAGCAACCTGCAAATTTAAACACCACCGACGAGCGTCAGAATTTTCACAACCATCTCCCCTGCTACTCTTCAACCTTCCACTTCCACAAAACCATCGTCAGTGCTCTGAAACACATTCCCACCACTGTGTTTTGCCACCGCCTGATAGAAGCCTAACACAACAGGAAGAAGATGACTTCACATACTAGTGCATGTTGACTCCCTGAAACCAACGGTTGTTGTACAATGGTCTTTGTAGTGGGCAGAAGACTGATGATGTTACTGCCACCCCCTCGAGCCACAGGCTTGCATCCACATACATGTAAACCTAATCTTCCTACCACACCACCAACACTTGGATTCAACTCGCCCTCCTCCAGCTTCCCTACATCTGTCCTACCTGCACCACTGTCAGGTGCCTGACCCCAACCACCTTACCGATTTGTGGACACACCTACTACGTCCTTGAGCACCCTCGTCGCTCAAACCAAGAGTAGGTTCCTCTTTGAAACTGTTGATGGATTCTCCACTTCAGATGTGTGACTTATAAAGAGTGATTTCTAGAACACCTCGAAGGCCATGAAGCCAGAGTCATCCACCATCTGCAGCTCCACCATTACTTGGTTTCGACAAGGCAGAGGACAGTCCGCCAACACCATGGCACCTATATCTCCAAACCTTGTGCCCCATAATCATGCTCCCACATGATCTAATCTGCAGTCTGCTACTTCCATGATGACTCAGAACATCTAACCCGCTGCTCCATTTCCCTCAAAGAACAACTAATGGAAGAGCTCTAGGTTTGCACATACAAGATCAAGAGCAAGTTAAACACAAAGGAGTTCAATCAGAATCCGCCCTATCTCACATGAACTTGCAGATCATTCGTAACAGATCCTTGAGTAGGTTGGTCCTCTCCTCTCTCTTTTTCAAATCCTGATAAATAGATTTTGGTGACTAAATATGAAATATATTCAGTTGACTTAATGATAAATAGGGCACCTAAGACACAATATATAGTTTCTATAACAACGTACATCATTAGTAACCCTAATATTACTATAGGCATAAGATATAACTAAGCAAATAAATGAATAGGAAAGTAGGTAATTGTAGTATATCCTAATGGAGTATATATAAACAATGATTTAGTCCATACCATAATGTTTGAAACCAAAAGTATGCATGTGATAATCTTGAAATTATAAATTATAATAATCTACATATGACTATATACATTAGTTTATATGTATATCAAAGATCCCAATAAACATAAATTTATTATATGGTAATAAAAAATAATATGGAGTGGACTCATAATGATAACATTGACATCCTAACATAAATAATAATTACTAGATTGATAAATTAAATCGGTCCATATTAGTGTATGTACTGACATAAACATATGTATATGTTGTATGTTAATAATAGAGATACTTGGTAAATGTTGTCATAATATTGTAAACACAACTATAGCCTTTCTATGAAGTCATAACCTAGGTATGTATATCTAAAAATATATGATCTATGGTAGAAAGAGAAAATACAAGAAGAGTATTTGAACTATGAATAAAATATTAGAGAAAGATGGGTATGCTATAGTTAATTCTAGTACCTGGATGTAGTTTGATGAAACATATATTTAGGATATATGAAATAAATATTTCTTTATTCACCTATGAGTGTATGCAAGATTTAAACCCTAAATATTCCTAATATGGGTATATTGGTAATTGAACCTCTTGGTGAGATAATGGAAATACATTAGGATATGATTTAAAGAAAATATGATATACTTAAATATGCAACATTGATGATATGGAACTTAGTTATAAACTCTAGAGTGATGTTGATGGGAAATTATAAAATGGTAATCTAATATGGAAAAAAACCTAACTAAATACGACAAATTGAACAACATTAATTCCAAGTCAAATGTTGAAAAGATTATTATTCTTTGTAGCTACCTCTTCATAAATTCTTGGAGACACATTATGCTTATGCAATTCTTGGAGCCCTAAATAATTGAGGTACTAGATCTTCTATTTCAATTGTTGAACTATTTTCCCTCTTGATGGACACACATATATTTTGATTTGTGGTGAATTCCATATAGTTTTGAAACATTCTACTTGTTCTTGAAAGTTGACCACTCTTATTTTGTAATTGATGAAATGTTGTTGATAAAATATTTTGGCACTAGACTTGATCTATTTGGAGTTTTGACTCCCTGTGGACTTTGGTCCCTTGGGCTTTGGCCCTATAGATCTTTGGCTCACTTGATTGGGCCAAGTACCCCACAACCCTGCGCAGAGGATAGGGATTAGTTGTCCCCCAGTTAATTGGAATAACTAATAAGGCACTAGTGTCGTTCTCTCCTAGAGTGTGAGAACACAAGGCACTTAGCCCTAGAAAAGATATGATAGGAAGGTGCAAAACTTGCCAAATAGAATATCTTGAAATTGATATACCTTGTGAATAGCTTGGATAAATTTTGCATACTTGAATTATTGAATCTTGCTTAATGATATTCGTGAAAGATTTGCTATCTTGAAGTTGATATTGGAATTTCTTTTTGTAAGACTTTAGTCCACCAAATAGTCCTTTCCTACTTTTATTATACATCTAGACCTATTTCGTACATAGTTTAATGATTGGATTTAGTACCAGCTTTGCTGACCCTTTGTTTCCCTTCAATGGGGTCCATGTGTGGTTTCGTTCCCTCTGGGAACTCATGGACATGTGGTAGATGGAAGAACTTGAAAATACATGCACTGGGTAGTCCTCCGTTGAAGACTAGATAGAATGAATGCTATTTCTTAAACTTGTAATTATATTTGTAAGCTTTTGCGACTCTAATGTACAAGCATGATTGTAATAAAGATTTTTTATGATTGTGATATTATTTGGTAAATATTTGATCACAAAGATTGAGTCTTTACACTTACCCGATATGGGTGTCAACCCGAGATGCATGTTGACTGATATCCATGTCAGCCCCTTTATGCTGTGTTAACCAAGACAATGATGAATGTTACACCTTTGGTGAGGGTTGATACACCTATAGTGAGGAACGTTATGGGTTGTGATACCTTTGGTGAGGGTTGTTCCTTACCTGATATATCTATAGTGAGGATTGTACCTTGTGTTCGGTTGGTAACCCTAATGCTTGATTGAAAAGTTATATATGATAATGTCATGCATAGATATGCTCATCCAATAGCATAATTATATCTCTCTTGATATATGCAATAAGTTTAATATGTTCCTTGTATGAGTACAGTTATACCTCTATGCTTATGCTAACCATGTAGGTACCATTTGTATGATGAGGCCATGGTGATGGAATGATAATGATATGATGTGGAACATCAAGGGTTATGATGAACCCAGTGACATATGATGGGTGTTACCCATGGAATGGCAATGTGTGCCTTGATGATGGGACTGTGTCCCTGTGATGTTGATCCTTGAGATGGATCATGATGATGATGGCATTGAGAATAACATAACAGTGTGACACAGGATGATGGGATCTATGTTGTTTATCCTTGTTTATGGTTTGTTTAATACAACTTGGTTGATCCCAACAATCCACTTAAAATATACTAATTAATTACAGAAGAACCTTTCATGTAGTTTGCCCTGGCCATAGATCAATCATCATCAGTAGCTGGTGATGGTGAAATGGGTTCTCCTGTGGGTTAACCTGGAGCACATATTTTGAATATGCGGGGTTTCTCCTAGCCAAGATGTGTGTAGAGCATGGTAAACATGACCATGGCTCAGTGTGATAGAGCATGGTGAACATGCCCATGGCTCAGTGTGATGGAGCATGAATGCGTTCATGGCTCGGGAGCACAGTGAATAGGCATGTGGCTCAAGATATACTAGCATCGTGACCTGTACCAAGGTGGGCTAGAGAAAAAGGGTAGACTGCATGAGCTAACCCTGTGACTGAGGTCACGTAAGTAAGAGACTGCAGTCCTACTTTGGTTCTCGTGCACTGACCACGAGGCTAGAGGTCATGGATTCTGGCTCTTCCATTGACCTTGTATGGCACCGGCTTTGGGTTTCATAACTGAAGGTTGGATTTGAGCGGTACGACTCATTTCCTCAGGGCATAATAAACCATAATCCATCCGTATAGTATATTTGCTTAGGGAAAACACGGAACATTGGTTGAGGCCTTGTTTGTATAGTTTCCCTAGTTATATCTTGCAGTTAATTACATGTTCCTCAGATGTTATGATAAGATTGACTTGTCTTGTCAATCATGTTCCATATATTATCTGTTTATATGCCTCTTAGATATCCTGGTAAGATGTTATAGAGTTAGTTCTTCTCAGTATATTGCATATATGATCTGCTTATATCAGTTACCTGCTTTATCTATTCTAGCTCTCCTGAGCTTTTATAGTTTTGGTGGGGGTTATGTTTCTCGCTGGGATTGTGTGTCTCACCTCGTTGGTTTAAAACCTTTTTAGGTGGACATGCTAGATGTGGTGGTGATCGTGGTGTTGCAGTTGAGCAGTAAGAAGAACAATAGAAGGCAAGAGATGGATATGCTGCTTTTGTGGTTGTTTTGTAGTAGAGTCCTAGAGTCATCATTCGTGTACTCTCAGGTCCTTGGATGTGTTTTGACGAGGTTTCACGATGTATAGTTGATATGGATTTCTTATCCTGTTGTAGTCCTGGCTAGGTCTGTTATGTACATAAACATGTGGTGAACTCTTATACTTATAGGACAACTAGGTACTATGAGTTGTGGACATGTATCAAGTTTATGTATATTTATATAACATGTCTCTTTGCAGGATGTGGATCTGGTTGTAATAGTTTCTTTCTTATCTTCTTTCTGCAATCGGTTTTAATTAACCCATGTTTATGGTAATATGATGTTTATGACGGTTCCACACATTTTCGTGTGGCATTTTGTTGTCTATGTGATAGCGGGATGTCACACCTGACTTCTACACCTTCATAGTAGAAGAAGACCCGCGTACCTATGAGAATGCCATGAAATCCATAGACTCTAGCTTTTGGAAGGAAGCCATTGATAATGAGATAGAATCAATTATGAGCAATCATACTTGGATTCTTACTGAACTTCCTCCAGGCTACACGACTATTGGATGTAAATGGGTGTTTAGGAAAAAGATAAGGGTAGATGATTCCATTAATAAGTTTAAGCCTAGACTAGTAGCCAAAGGCTTTAGTCAAAAGGAAGGATTTGATTACTTTGACACATACGCACCAGTAACTAAAATATGTTCCATTCATGTCCTAGTTGCTCTAACTGTGATCCATAAGCTTGAAATCCATCAAATGGATGTCAAGACAACCTTCTTGAATGGAGATCTTGAAGAAGAAATATATATGGATCAGTTTGAAGGCTTTGTAGCACCTGGACAAGAGCATAAAGTTTGTAGACTTGTCAAGTCCTTATATGGACTGAAACAAGCACCTGAATAGTGTAATGATAAGTTTGACAAAATTGTTTGATCTACTAGATTTGTTGTGAATGAAATTGATTGTTGTATTTATTCCAAAACTGTTGATGATGCCTGTGACATCCCGCCATCACACAGACAATGAGATGTCACACAAAAATGCACGGAACCACCATAAACCACATATTACCGAAAACATGGGTTAATTAAAACTGATTGCGGAAAGCAGATAAGATAAAACTATTACATCCAGATCCACATCCTATAAGGAAACATGTTATATAAATATTCACAACCTTGATATATGTTCACAGCTTATAGGAACCATCTGTCCTATCAACACCAGAGTTCATCACATGTTTATACATACATAACGGGCCACATCAGGCCAGCAGTAGGACATACAAAGCTACATCAGCTATACATCGTAAAACATCATCAAAACACCTCCGAGGACCTGAGAGTACATGGATGACTCTAGGACTCTACTACAAAACAACCAAAACATCAGCATATCCATTTCTTGCCTCCTACTGCTCTTCTTACTGCTCGGCCGCAACCTCACAACCACCACCATGTCTAGCACGATCACCTAAAAATGTTGTAAACCAAAGGGGTGAGACACACAGTCCCAGCGAGAAACATAACTCAAGGCTGAAACTATAAAACCTTTGAAAGGTTAAAGAAGATAACTAATATAAGCATATTATATGAGAAACATACTGAGCATGACTTATTTCATTAATAAACTCACCAAGGTATCCGGGAGACATATATCCAGATATTCTTATGAAACTTGATTGACAAGATAAGGTTAATAGAAACTTATCACAAAACATAAGGAACATACAAATAACTGCAAGATATAATTAGATCAACTACACAAGCAAGGCCTCAATTAATGTTTCGTCTTTTACCCTAAGCAGTATATACTATTCAGCTGGATTACGTATCATTATGCCCTAAGGAAGTGAGTTGTACCGCTCAAATCCAACCATCGGCTGTGAAGCCCAAGCCGGTGCCATACAAGTCCAATGGAAGAGCCAAACTCCACGAACTCACCACCTTATGGTTAGTACACGAGTGCTCAACAAGCAGGACCGCAGTCTCATATTTAAGTGGACGCAACCACACATGGTTAGGCTACCCTTTGCCTAGCCCACCTTTGTACATGTATCGGCGCTAGTGAAACCGAGCCACAGGCCTATTCATTGTGCTCCATAACCATTGAGCCATGTGCCTGTTCACCATGTTCTTACTACTCATCATGAGCCATGGGCTTGTTCACCATGCTCTTTCACATTGAGCCACGAGCCTGAAACCGTGCTTGGGAGTCTACAACCGAAGTTGCACTCTAATCCTCCTATTTTTGGCTAGGAGCAACCACACATATTAAAAAATATGTGTTTCCGGGTTAACCCGCAGGAGAACCCGTTTCACCATCACCAGCTACTAACGATGATGGATCTATGGCCAGGGCAAATACATGATATGTTTCACTGTAATTAATTAGTATATTGTAAGTGGATTGTTGAGGCAACCAAGTTGTAAAACATAAACAACATTGAGTTACATTATTACTGCCATTATCACATTATCATGGGATCTCAATCCCTCATCACAGAATACCACTGCCTCTCAAGGCTTACATCATCACCATGGGATAGCAATCCCTTATCTCAACATCAGAGGATAACACCTCAACTAGGCACTCAGCCTTTATTAGGTCAACAGACCTTTATCAGCAACAAGGTCAACAGAACCCAACTTAGCATATCGTCCAAGACAAAACCCTAGAAGAGGGGTATCGTGCAAAGCACTACACAAAGGAGGGTATCGGGCACAAGAACCATACCAGTTTGGTCATCATCAACCTCAAGATCACCATCATCAAACCCTAATAGATCAAGAGAGTCGGCTCACCTCTCAACAACCAAGAGAGAGGGGTTTTCACAACCTCCATCACATATCGGGCATCAAGGTAGGTCATCCATATCGATCAACCCTTCAACCTCAACTAGGTCATGAACAACCAAAGGCTCACCTCTCAAATCCATGGTGAGAGTAGGGTATTGCCCAAACAACTAGAATATAGACTCACCTCTCAACGACTAAGGAAGAGAGGGGTTTTGCCTACACCACTAGAGCTCAAGCTCACTTCTCAAAACCAAGGAGAGAAAGGGGTATTGCCCCAAGGAAAACCTAATCCATAGGTTCGGCCAAAAAGGACCAAGGTCATACAACTACAACATCATAACCACTAAGTCCAACAAGATTAAAGGTACAAACTAGAGAAAGAAACATATCCAACAAGATGTAAGACCGATCAAGATCATATATGAACATGCAACATAAAATAAGGTAGTATAGCTAGGGTTAGGAGTTATGTAACCCACCTCAAGCAAGCTCCTCAAGCTCCAAATCTCCAAGCACCAAGCTTTAAGCTCTAAGCACCACCTTCAGCCACCTCAATAAGAAAAGCAAAGCTCATAACCACCATGGTCGAAGATCAAGCAAGGAGGAGAAGAAGGTGTTAAGGAAAGATGGGAGATGCTTACCAAGGAAGCAAGACCCTTCTAGGGTTCGGCCACCACCTAAAGGAAGAAGAAGAAGGAGACTCCACCAAGGAGATCGGCAACCAAGCTCCGCCAAGAGGGGTATCATCTACCAAGGAAAAGGGAAGGCAACTAAGGAGCTAAAAGGGATCCCAAGCAAGTAAAAGGAGAGGCATATATAGAAGAGGGTGAAGAGGAAACTAAGGCAAGGTTCCGTCCAACCTAGGGACACTTGTCCTAAGCCATGCCACCTTGCTAAACCACATGCTCATGTCGTGCCACCAACTAACAAAGGATTGGCCACTTGTCCAAGGTATGGTGACACAACCAAGGCAAGGTCAAGGTGGTCACATGGGCGAAACATCCCACTGGTCGACACACTCATGGGTGACACAACCCTCTATGCGACACAGAGCTTCAAACTCTCCTATGCACGATACAAACCCTTATCAAGGCAAAGCAAAGCCCATTAAAGCTCAACAAGGCCCGAAACTACTCAAGAAACAAGCCCAACTCATCCTCTCAACCCTAGAGGATGCAAGGAGAGAGAAAACATCTCTCAAGGTGACAAACTTGCACATCAACCCTAAAACTTGGATAATTTGCAAGTTGCACCTCCAACTTTCAACAAATCACCAACGAACCCTAATCACAACCTTAGGTGATTAGCAAGCATCTAAACACAAGGTTTAGGCAAAACAAATAGGGTAAACTCAAAACGAAGGTCAGGGTCCTTACAATGCCTACATTAGTATGTGTTTATATGTAGATGATAACTTGCTATTTGGATCTAATTCTAAAATTATTACTGAAATGAAATTTTTTCTTGCTAACAATTTTGATACGAAAGATTTAGGACTTGCTGATGTAATACTTGGTATTAAGTTGAGTAGATTTGCTTTTGGCTATGTACTTAATCCAACTCATTATGTTGATAAAATCATGCATAGATTGGATATGTTTGATTATACTCCTATTAATACACCTTATGATGCTAGTTTACATCTTGTTGTACATAAGGGTACTCCTGTGGTTCAACATAGATATGCTCAAGTTATAGGAAGCTTAATGTATCTGGCTAATTGCACTAGGCCTGATATTTTTTATGCTATAAGAAGGTTGAGTAGGTACACTAGTTGTCCTAATGCGGACCATTGGAAAGCTTTGGTAAGAGAGTTTAAGTACCTCAAAGGTACAACTAAGTATAGTCACCAGTACACTAGTTTTCAACCGATGTTAGAGGGGAAAACTGATGCTAACTGGATTACAGGTTCAGATGAAACCAAATCTACCAGTGGGTATGTTTTTTTGTTGGAGGAGGAGAAGTTTCTTTGAAATCATCAAGTTGTGAGATCTAGATCCACAATGGAGGTTGAGTTTATTGCTTTAGCTTTAGCTTGTTGTTAGGCTGAATGGCTTTGACATTTACTTATTGATCTACCTATTTTTTCTAAACCATTTCCTCATGTTTGCATATTATGTGATAATAAAACATCCAGTGACAAAGCTAAGCAATCTAAAGGCAACCCAGGTAAGAGCTTTATGAGATTAAGATATGAGAGATCATAACACCTGAGGGTTCATATCTATGGAGTATGTGAAATCTGCAATGAATATTGTAGATCCACTTACTAAGGGTCTAGCTAGAAAGCTAGTACTCAGTTCGTCGAGGAGGATGGGTCTTCTACCCATAGATTAAACATTGCAATGGTAACCCTACCGGTCTAAAACTAGAGATCCCATGATGATTGGTTCAAAGGGACAACTAAGTTGTCGTGTTATGTGGAAGCACACTTTGGAGTTTTACTCCTTGACCCTCCGTATGGCACTAGTGCTTCGACTCTATCTCAGTAGAGGAAGAGCTTTGCTCTAAATGAGTTCAAGGCCATTTTTTGGTAGGGTATACACCATACATGATACCTTTAGAGATCCCTACTATTTGAGTGTAACCGTTGGGGTTTATGTGAGTTGGGCATACTCACTAGAGAGCTCATGAAACAAGATTTTTTTGAAGGCCGTTTATGCGCAACACTAATACGAACTTATTCTAGTGTCCGCAATATGATTGTTTGATTTACTAAGGTCTGAATTAGGGAGTCTAGTTCAAGACGTAGTTCACCACATCTCTCAAGATTGAAGTGAGTCATTCTAGGAAATGGTTCAAAGCCACAAGCTACCAATGCTGAAAAATATAGTAATGTCGCAAATTTTGTTATTTATTGAATTTTCAAAAAGAATTATAGAACATGTGGAAGAATGTTGTATTTCTTATTCCTTTCCATCCCAACAATTATCCCATATTGGTTACTTCAGAACCTCACAACTCCTTATAAGGGGTAGTGGTCCCCTGAGGTCAGGACCTCTCAAGGGCATGAGAATTTACGATTGATTAGCTAGCATTGTGTATTTCTCAGAATAAAATAATAACACACACGCACACACATTCGTTTGCTCGCTTGCCTCACCCCGTCCAACCCGACCCGGTCCAGTTTGGTTCGGTTTGGTCTGGTCCGGTGTGTGAGTGTGTGGTTTTATCTTTTTTACAAATAATTTATTTTATTTGTTTTGTTTGTGAAATGAAATTTTTATTTTCTGTGTTGCGTCGTTTGGAGTCCAGTCGACAGTGTTTAAGACACATCAATAAACCTCTCTTAACTATCCATTATGTCGTCCATTAAACGTGATGCTAATGACGCACGTTGGAAAGACCAATGGGTGTGGGCAGTTACCGTGGGCGACTGAGACACACTCCATATAAGGAGGCGTCTGCTCTCATTTGAGAAACACAGTAGACACAATGCATACCAACAATACATAGTGACTTGAGAAAAACTGCATCCATACAAAGAGTTCTTCTTCCTCCCTTTTCTCCACCTACAATAAGCTTGTTCTTCCCGAACATCGTCATGTTTTGCTGTTGTCTAATGCCGACAAGACTTCGTGACATTGTCTTTGTTGTTTGTGACCAAGGGCTAACGAACGAGTTCAACACATCATTCTCTCTTGCACCGAGCAGCAGTACCAGAGTTGGGGTGGTTGAATCTTAGAGATAGACTGTCAGAAACGCTCGTGCTAGGAGTGACAGAATCTTTCTTAAAGATAGTGTTTCACACGCTTTCATCTCATGCTTTGGAGTTTGATTTCTTAAACTCTTGTCACTTTCTTCGAGTCCATTTACTGTGACTATTATAGTTGCATCCTGGTGGTTAACTACTTGTGAAAACCTAATTAGATTTCTAACAATTTATTGTACCGGATTTGTTGTCCCATTATGTCTCAGAAAATTCCTACCGTTAATTTACATAAAAATCCACTCTTATAAAATATTTATGAGGTGTGCGTAGGGCTGACTTTTAACAGGTACACGTTGGGACATCAAACTTGGAACAACAAATTTGAACCCCAAGTATTCGTGATGTTTATGAACAATTTGATGTCTTTTCTATATTAGTACACAAAGCAATAGAATCAAAAACATTCAGGGATACAAGAAAGGAAGACACCCTAGCCTAGGGGTATGTGTATGTGTCTGAACTTTCTTCTCTGAGGTAGAACGTTCACACGATCCAGAAACACACCTCTACTTTAGCAAAGTTTGACAATGACTTAATTGTCGAGAGTCGGACAACAAGTATGCCACAAGCATGCCATAAAGTTAGAGCTACGCTACACACAACCGGCCAGCCACCCGTTGGTATACCCAGTTCTTGGAACTGTGCCCCACTACCTTTAATAGCATTTAGCAGCAATTAATGCAATAAAGGATGAGGGAAGTAGAAGAGAGAGAAAATACTTTTGTCCATAACTTTCAATCTGAAATGAATTTTTTCGACAAAATAAATTGCATTAGAATCCTTGTAGAAAATACTTTCCAACGAGACCAGTGTTGACATATTTTAAAATAATGATATTACGCGAGAAACATAGTACCATATATTAGGATATCATACACATGTTCTGGGTACACACGTACAGTACTCGTGAGTACTGTACTTTTGAATGAAGGAGGATCAACAATACTCGTGAGTACTGTACTTTTGGATCCATAAGTACTACAGCCACTTGTTAAGACTCAAGCATAACTAAAGTACTTGCCAAATTACAAAACCAAACATAATCGTATAACTGATGTAGAAGTATAAGTAAAACACCTGCCTACTTCGTTAACATAAGAAGATCTCATTGTCTCATTGGTATGCACAGCCACGACTTGCGGTTCTAGGTAATGTCAAACGTTTATGCGTAGCTGTGTCGGTTTGTTCTGTTGCGCTTTGGTCGGACGTGATAGCGTGGATTGATTCAGTGGTCCTCCAGCTTTAAATGTTGTGCCGCCTAATCCCATCGAGTCCATAATGGTGCTGCTTGTTAATTGTGCATATACTCGGAAACTGCTTTTTCTTGGCCTCTGCTTAGTCATGATTGGGAAGCTAGCTGGCGACCGGTGGACTTGTCAAACGACTGGGTTGGACGGGTTTGGGTTGAGTTATTTCGGGGGTGGGTCTCGCGAGTGCGGGTCAAAAAGATACAATTCTAAATGGGTGGAAGAATATCACATCAAAACCCGACCCAGCGGGTGGCGGAATGCCCGCGTATCAATATAAAATGTGTCCAATCAACAATAAGTTGTTACTTCCTTCCCTTGATACAAAAAAAACACTTACAACATGTCATAACTATGTTTGGATATCAAATATAGTACAAAGCAAAATTACTATGTTTGATGTCAAACCAATCAATTAATTGTCGACTAATATTTATACCAAAAGAAAAGAAAAAACCAAAAGCTAGCTATTGTATTTCTATGTAAATTAGGTAAAAATCAATATAGTTTTCAAACATAAAGTATTACAACATGCACAATTTGTTTTTTCATTAACTTTACAAATTGTAAATTTTACAAGTACTAGTTGTTGTCTATTGCAAACATAAATAGAATACAATTGTTGCAATTAATGGTAATGATTTAACTTGTGAAAAATTGGTATGCATTTCTTAATAAGTGTATGTATATAATGTTGGGAAATACAAGCACAAAGTATAGCAGTGGAAATAAATTTTTTATCTATCAATATTTCCATACCAGCAAGATCGCGTCAACCACTATAAATTAGAAAGGGAGGTTTTAGCGAGTTAGATCTAGTCCTGGAGAAAGTGCAGTGACAAAACTCGCTTCTCTACAACTGCTGACTAGTTGCCCTTGGACGGTGGTTGTGCATCTCCTGATCTTCATCATGAAAGCTACCTGCACAACCTCTGCAGTGACTCTAGTGGTCTCGTCATGGATTGTAGGTTGACTTCACTCTCCGAGCAGCTACCAAAAGACTCCTGCCTCTAGAGTAGTCCACACAGAGCAACTAGAACTCATATTGTTCACCAAGAATAAATAGGAAAGAGTTGTCCCTCCTGTTGGTGTACTAGTCACCAACCTACTCTCTCACCAACGAAGATCACCAGTTGTTTCTCTCCCGTAGCTATCCATTCCTGTCAGGTAGGACATGCTTGGGCTCTCTTGGTTACCACAACCAGAGAGGACAACAATTGTCAAAACAACTGATTCTCAGTTGTTTATGTTGTGTCTTGGGAAACCTCCAGTACCCCTCCTTTTATAGGCGGGATTTGGGATAGGGTTTTCAATCTATACGAGATTGTGTGGGAGTGGAAGGGACCGGAAGAACTTGAACTTTCACAACCTGTGAGCTCCAAACGGTCGTGTGGCACACTCAGACGGTCGTCTGGTGCACGAGACAGTCGTCTTGCATTACCAAATGGTCATTTGGCAGTTTCCAAATTAGATACAAATTTGGCAATTTCGATTTCAATTAATATCACATATTAATTTACTTGCACTCCAAGTTTGTGCAGTCAAAACTATTCGGAAAATATCTCAAACCTTTGTTCGGTCCAACTGAGCCATCTCACATAAGAGAGACGGTTGTTTCACTCACCATGACCCCCGTCTAGTGAGTCAAGATGAGCCGGTCAGTTCAATCATATTGAACCGATCGGTTCAAGGGCAGAACTTAGCCAATTCGAACTTTGATTAGCTTGACAACCCAAACAACCATCTCAACACTTGAGATGCCCACCTGGTATGCCCAAATGGCCGCCTCCCTCAGTGAGACGGTCATTTGGGACACCAGACAACCAATCAGTCAATCAATTGCGTGAATTAAATATCTAAACATTTTTGTATCAATCCAATTATCATTCAAGATCAAACTCCTCTTCTAGATGAGTTCCTATGTGTGTGACCATATAGGTCCCACATCACGTTGGTAGTGATTACATAAGTATCTTATGATATCAACAAGCAGAGAGTGGTGCCTAGTCGCACATTAGTGCTATCCAAGTGAATGGAATATTGGAGAACAACTTCAACCTACAATTTGTGTAAGGTGTTGCAGTGATTGTATAATTCTTTTGTCTCTGATATCTAGGATGAACTCGAGGCATGGAAGATAATCCTCTCAATGTTCAATCCATGTTCCTTGAACTAAGAGTGGATTTTCTGAGATAATGTGACCTCAATATCATATATTGATTCACATGTACATGCACATGCGTTTCTAAGTCTCACTTTTCAAGTGGCTAGGATATCATACTCCAGTAGGAGGGACAAATCCCATATCTATCACTCAAATACTATCCTCATGTGTCAAAGTCATCCAATCATCACAATTACAACAACCCATGTTTCATGATTATGTTTGATGATGTCAAAGCATACCCAACGACATGTGACGAGTGTAGTGATTTTAGGTCTAAGAATTACAATCACCACCTTCACTATGAGAGATGACTATGACCACCACAACCACGTGTCACTCTCAAGGTGGGTATATCTGATACATTGTTCCCTAACATGTATATGTGTGCTTGGTTTGATATTTCCGTATCATGACTTAGTGACACTTAGTGATCTAGTGACACTTAGTGATCAACCAACTCACACTCCGGTCTTATGTGTTATTGGTGTCTATCTACCTTCCACAGTATTAACCAAATAGAGACATATTGAGAATATGTATATGTACTGTTAACCTCTGTATGATCTCATTTTGATAAGGCTAATAATTGAAGCCATACATCATTGAGTAATATTATTCTCTAGACATTCACATTGTTTCATCATTATTTCATAATTAAACTTTAAGGACCCTGACCCATGTTTTGGGCTAACCATGTTTGTCTTGCTTAAGTGTGTTGCTTAGCTCCTTGCTCTAATCATATAAGATGTAATTAGGGCATGTTGGAGGTTTGTGTTCCTTGTTTGAGCTTGTTTGGTTGATGCTAGTGTTTTGTGGAGCGGTTTGGTGCAAACTTACAATTTACCCAGAGTAGGGGTTGATGTGTAAGTTTGCCACCTCTAGAGTGTTTCTTCTCTCTCTTGGTATCATATAGATGAGATAGACAGTGTTGGGTGCCTTGTTTTGGCCTTGGTTGTGTGGTGACATCCTTGGTGGTGTTTTGGGCACATGTTTGAGGTGTGCCTTGCTCATAAGAGTGTTGTCTTGGGATTGAGAGCCTTGGTGAAACCATGTATCAGTTTTTAGTTGCCTTGAGGAGGCTTGGTATCGATTGAGGGTATCTTAAGGGACATCCTATCAATTTGGTGGTATCTTGAGGACCACCATATCAGGTTGTGGTGACTCTAGATGAGTGTCATATTTTTTTTCAGGTTCTCTTTGTCATCCACCCACACCCCATTCTCATTCTGCAATCTAGAAATCTGATTTCTCCTTCTTATGGCTTTTATGAAATTGTGGTAGAATTTGTTGTTTGCATCTCTGAATTTAATCCAGTCACATCTCGATCGTTGTTTGAGGTCTATGTTCTCAATTCTCAGTACCTGTTCATATTTGGCTTGTACCTCCACAAGTACAGAATCAATGTATGCATTGTACCCTTTATCAAGTACTTCTTGTAGCTGGCTTATGCGTCGAAGCAGTGTAGTTTTTGTTTTGTTTCTTTCTCTTCATTGTTGATCATCCCACTCCATCGCTTTGACTTTGAATTGATCTACCATATCTGTATAACTAGTGTCGACCCTCCAGTTATCTTCAACAAATTACTGGAATGCAGGTTCCTCGTGCCATATTTCTTTGGTTCTGAAAATTGGTTGTGTTCTTATGTTTTGTAGCTTCCATTAGACTAGCAGCGGTGAGTGGTCAGATCCAATTCTAGGTAATATTTGGACTGACGTGTTTGGATGACTCTCCAACCATTCTGAATTGAAGAGTGCACGATCTAGCTTCTCCAATAAGGTGCCTCTCTTGAATGTTGTCATAGGGCCTGATGTTGAAATCTCCTGGAGACATGTATCATCCAAGACATCGATGAAGTCTTTTGTTGCTGTTGTGTTAAAAGTTCTTGCACCTACTCTCTCTGATCGATTTATTGTTGTATTAAAATCACCGAATACTAGCCATGGTCTTGTGTTCGATTGAGCAATCCTCCTGATGTGGTTCCACAACCTCCTCCTTGGTCCCGGTCGTGGGCTTCCATAAACAACTGTAACTTGGATTTGGTTGTCAATTAAGAAGTGAATGTATTGGAAATGGTTCTCTAATACTTTGATATTCATATTAGCATCGTCCCAAAGTAGCCAAATACCTCCAGCGAACCCAATAGCTTCCACCCTGTGTGAGAACGGGAAGTTGAGTTTTTTGATGGTGCTTGTTGCTGTTGAGCCTGATTGTCTCGTTTCCATAATCCCCAATATTCGCAGTCTGAACTTATACCTTATTTGGTTGAGATAGCTTTGTGTGGCTAGCTTAGCTACCCCTTGTACATTCCATGTAATTAACATATTAACAAGTGTATTGGTTCTGCTCCTCCCCTGTCATATCTTGGGTTTCGTCTACCCCTGCTGATTGATTCGCTTCTTTTTCCAACTCCTCTATGCTAGACTGTTTGCCTCTCTTTCGAGATGGGGTATATCCCAACCCCTGTTGCCTATTTATTTTCCGGTTCCTCAGGTGAATAGATGAATTGGACGTCCCCCACCTTTCTTGAACTTCATTCACTGATGTGCCGAAAACAAATCGTGATTGATGGTCTGTTTGTTTTGTTGTAGATACCCCCTGCTCTTCCTCATGCAGTGTAATAACTTCATCTTCTGTCACATTTACTACTGTATGGTTTTGAACATCCTCTTTCTCCTTCGTGTTGGTGTTCTCCTATCGTTGCCTTGGTGGTTCAGTTTGTTCGTTCCTAGTTTGCCAGTTGGATATATTCTTGTTCTATCGCGCATTTCCCCTTCCTCTCCCTTGGTATTGTCTATAGTAGCCTTGAGTTTCAGCGAATTTTACATTTGGTTCATTTTGTTCCTCTTCCTGGACGCTGTCCTCATTCTCATTCTCATCCTGAAACATAGCAAACCTGTTGTGATTTCTCCCATTCTCCCTTTGTTGGTTGGCCCTTTCTGCTGTCCTATTTGTTCTTTTTTGGGCATGGATTTTCTCTGTGAACAAGCTTGGTGTTTCCTCTCGTGTTGCACTGGTTCCAATATGATGTATCTCCTCCTGTCCCAAGTTATGTGTCTCCTGTTGTGATTGAGTTTGCTGCTCCATAGGCACCTCTGCCATCTGCTCATTTGTTTGACGACATTGCTCCGAACCGTGTCCAATGCGGCCGCATTTGAGGCACAAAAGTGGTATGTTTTCATATTCCACTGCGTATGACTTCTTCATAATCTGAATTTTGGGTGTAACTCACTTGGCAGTACTAATCTCGACTGCTATCCTCGTGAATTTTCCTCTTCGTTTCTGCCAGGTATTATTATCTACCTTGATTGTGTTACCAATCAGGTTTCCCACCTTTGTAAGGATTTGTTCTTCATAGAAGCAAGGTGGCAGATTTGGGATTCGGATCCACACTGTGATTGACTCTGGAACATCTGAGTTGGGGTTGAAGTCCGACTTCCATCGCTGGACTGTGAGGTAAGATCCTAGCATCGGCCACGGTCCCCCTGTCATCGCCGTAAGGAAATCGTCTTTCGTAGTCAACTGTACCATAAAATACCCATTGTCCAGATCGATTATGCGATAAGCTCCCTTAGGTTTCCACATTAACCGGATTTTTTCTTGAGGTTCAGGTACCCGATGGTCCTAGCCATAACCTTGACCACCACTGTGTAGCGCTAGCTTTGAAGAATTTGATTCATAGCTTCTTCTTTTATGTCAATCGAGGGTATTCTTGCCGTTGAGTCATGATGAAATCATCATTCGCCAACATCACAATGGACCTACTTAGGTTGATCATTCTGCCTCCACTTTGCCCCATTGAGCCGCAGAGCTGGCTGTATGTGCCATGGAAATGAGTCTGTTTTACATTGTGTCCATTAGCCTATCCATTGATCGCCGGAAATGAGTTGGTATCCTCAGCATCAAAAAACATTTCCTGGTCGATCGGTTGTCCTGTCTGCGATTGAGGGATGGTGTCGCGTGCCCCATTCTCTCCTCCCCGAGAGGCGTAGTTGAACTGGAATCCACTTCTGTGGAGGGCTGCTGTTGGGTTCTCCATCGCCCCTATTCTGCCCTCTCTATTCCCCTCCGCCGCCATCGGCGGCGTCGGGGTGTCGAACTGTAAGGTCACCGTCTCCCCGCTAATCGCCGCTTCCTGCCTCTAAAAACCCTCTCCGCTACTAGCTGGATAATCAAGGATTTGAATTAATCAACACTACTACAGAAACAACATTCAGTGTCGCTTTTCTGGGCGTCGGTTCTTTAGGAAAACCGACGCCTATAATATTAGATGTCAGTTATTTAGGCAAACTGACGTCTATATTCGAAGACCAGCCAGACACGGGTACCGCTTTGAATACAGCGTCGGTTGTTTATAAAAAACCGACGCTTAAAGTCGCCCGTGAAATCCAATTTTCGAGCAAAAAAATAGTGTCACTTTCAGCGTCGGTTATGTAGATAAAAAACCGACGCGTATGTGCGATGGAAATTTGCGCGAAAAGTGTCACTTTCAGTGTCGGTTATCCTTTTATAACCGACGCTGAAAGTGGGTCCCGCCAAATAATTTCATGAAAATATCATCCGATTGGACGTCGGTTGTTTAAAACAACTGACGCCTAAACATCTTTAGCGTCGGTTGTTTTAAACAACCGACACTATTTGGGAACTTAATATCCCGCGATGCCCGACTCTTCCCCTTTCTTCTGTTTCATTGCGAGCCGATTGCCCTTTTTCTCGGCTGTCGCCGCCGATTTCCCTTTTTCTCTGCTCCTTCTTCTCCACGACAGCGCTGCCGCACCGCCACTACTGCTGCCTTCTTCTTCTTCTCCGCGCCCCCTTCTCCGCCGCGCCCCCTTCTCCTGTGCTGCTGCTCACCGACGTGTCGCCGCTCCTTCTCCTCCGCCTGCCTGCCCGCCGCCGCCTACCTGCAGCTCTTTCTCCGCTGCCTGCCTGCCCGCCGCCGCCTGCCACTCCCTGCTCGTCGGAGTCGCTGCCGCTACCTGCCTGACTTGTGCCGGTGGTTCTGGAGCTCGCCGGTGTCGCCGCCGCCCACGTACTCGACCAGCTCGACCTCGCCCTGCTCGCTTGCCCAGGTACCTACCGACCTACCCAGGCGCGAATTTGGTTCTTTATAGGGTTCCTTTGTTCCATTTAACTCTGTTCCATTTAATTGACTCTATTCCATTTAATTGAGCTAAATTAACTTTGTTAGTTTCATTTAATTGACTCTATTCCATTTAATTGACTCTATTTTCAGCTTCTAATCAAATTAATTAGTTTAGATTCATTCAAACATATTTATAGGGTTCCTTTGTTCCATTTAACTCTGTTTCATTTAATTGACTCTGTTCCATTTAATGGCCAGCTAAATTAACTCGATGAAAATCATTTTACAATTTTTCCTTTGACTCTGTTCCATTTAATTGAGCTAAATTAACTTTGTCTTATTGTTTGTTCTTAATTAGATGTCTAGTCTATTTTAACACTATGAGACATTTTTTTCTCATTAATTCTAGTGGATTATTATGACCTATGATGACCTAACAAGAAATCATGCTCTTAATGATATGATTCACATATCTATTCTTGTGTTTGTTGGCCTAGAAACCCGTCCAAGATTGACTCATTAGGAGTAAATCTTGGATAGTCCCCGGTTTGGGACTGTTCTTGAACACCTAATCTCACTTAGGATGTAAGTGTATAATGTGTATTGGGTTTTCGAGAAAATTTCGGTAGCATTTCCCCGTTTGTTCTCTAAGGACATATGTACTTAGAGAACAGCGGGGAAATGCTGCCGAAATTTTCTTGAAAACCCAATACACATTATACACTTACTAGTGAGATTAGGTGTTCAAGGATGGGATAGGTGGTACACATTTATTATATATAAGAATGACATCAAATGTGTTTGTTGGCCTAGAAACCCGTCCAAGATTGACTCATTAGGAGTAAATCTTGGATAGTCCCCGGTTTGGGACTGTTCTTGAACACCTAATCTCACTTAGGATGTAAGTGTATAATGTGTATTGGGTTTTTGAGAAAATTTCGGCAGCATTTCCCCGTTTGTTCTCTAAGTACATATGTACTTAGAGAACAACGGGGAAATTCTGCCGAAATTTTCTTGAAAACCCAATACACATTATACACTTACTAGTGAGATTAGGTGTTCAAGGATGGGATAGGTGGTACACATTTATTATATATAAGAATGACATCAAATGTGTTTGTTGGCCTAGAAACCCGTCCAAGATTGACTCATTTGGAGTAAATCTTGGATAGTCCCCGGTTTGGGACTGTTCTTGAACACCTAATCTCACTTAGGATGTAAGTGTATAATGTGTATTGGGTTTTCGAGAAAATTTCGGTAGCATTTCGTCGTTTGTTCTCTAAGTGGGGAAATGCTGCCGAAATTTTCTTGAAAACCCAATACACATTATACACTTACTAGTGAGATTAGGTGTCTAAGGATGGGATAGGTGGTACACATTTATTATATATAAGAATGACATCACATTATACACTTAGGATGTAAGTGTATACCCTAATCTTTTCCTAATATATACTTGTTTCCTAATATATACTTGTTTTCTCTGATCATAGAATGGATAGATCATGGATGTCCATTCGTAATCGTTGCACCCCAGAGTTTATATCTGGTCTTGATCAGTTTATTAGATTTGTCGAGGAACATAGGAAAAAACCTATAGATAGGTTCTACTGTCCATGTAGGCATTGCGGTAACAACTTGAAAGTCAACACTGGTGAGGAAATCAAAAGTCATGTCATGTGCAATGGGATTGTACAAGGCTATACAGAATGGCACTGGCATGGAGAGATTTCAAAATCGAAACCAGTAGATGTCGATAGTAGTGCTTGGGTGGAAGAAGAAATTGCCTCCGATGACATAAATGTGAACGAACCAGTTCCAGCAGACATCGTTGATGCGATGCTGGATAGTTGTAGGGTAGAGCACACTGATCCACCTCCTATCTTTAGAAACATTGTGCATGATGCTGAGATACCGTTATACACAGGTTGTGCTAAGTTTACGAAGCTTAGCGCTGTGTTGAGATTGTATAAATTGAAAGCTAACAATAGATGGAGCGACAAAAGCTTCACTTCATTGTTGACTTTGTTGAAAGAAATGCTTCCTGAAGGAAACGAGCTGCCAATCTCAACATACCAGGTAAAGAAAATGTTGTGCCCAATAGGAATGGAGGCCAAGAAGATACACGCGTGCCCGAATGATTGTGTATTATTTCAAAAGGACTATGTAGATTTGAAAGATTGTCCAAAATGTGGTGCGTCACGGTATAAATTGACGACTTCGGGGGAGTCCAAAACTGGTTCTCCTGCCAAGGTGTTGTGGTATCTACCTATAATATCACGGTTTCAACGCTTGTTTGCAAATCCGAAAGATGCGAAGAATTTGAGGTGGCATGCAGATGTTAAGAAAAATAATGATGGGATCCTGCGACATGTGTCTGATTCCCCACAGTGGAAGAAGATTGATCTATTGTACCCCAAATTTGGTGAAAAAGATAGGAATCTAAGACTTGGGCTTTGTACAGATGGGATGAATCCGTACGGGACATTGAGCATCCAACATAGCACTTGGCCAGTCATGCTTGTTATATACAATCTTCCTCCCTGGATGTGTATGAAAAATAAGTACGTTATGTTGTCATTGTTGATATCGGGCCCTAAACAACCCGGAAATGATATCGATGTTTATCTTGAACCTTTGATTGATGACTTAAAGAAACTTTGGGTTGAAGGTGTGATGACCTATGATGCTTCAGCAAGAGAGACATTTCATTTGCACACTATGTTGTTTTGCACTATTAATGACTTTCCAGCATATGGGAATTTGTCTGGATATAGTGTCAAAGGAGCTAAAGTGTGTCCTATATGTGAAGAAAACACTGATTCAATAAGACTAAAACATGGCGGCAAGACTGTATATCTTGGTCATCGAAGGTTTCTTTCAAAATTCCATCCATATCGTAGGAAGCGCAAAGCATTCAATGGATGGAATGATGAACGGAGTGCACCTAAACCTATACCAGGGGATGTTGTTTATGAAAGAGTAAAAGACATTGTCAATGAATTTGGTAAGAAATCACAATGTAGTATGGCCACACGGAGTGACAATTCTTCATTCAAGAAGAAGTCAATATTTTGGGATCTTCCTTATTGGAGTTCTTTGACAGTCAGGCATTATATCGATGTAATGCACGTTGAGAAAAATTTCTGTGATAGCATCATTGGTACTCTGTTAAATATACCAGGTAAGACTAAAGATGGGATAAAATCCAGACTGGACCTACGTGAAATGGGAATAAGGTCAGAATTAACAGAATTACGTGAAATGGGTAGTAAAAGAACATACTTACCTCCCGCTTGTTACACGTTGTCTAGAAAGGAGAAGAAAACTTTTTGTGAATGCTTGGTAAATGTTAAGGTGCCACATAGTTACTCATCCAACATCCGTAGATTGGTATCAATGAAAGTAATCAGCCGTGATGTGGTAATGACACTCCTGATAATGACAAGAATATTGAGGAGGGCAAAGGAATTTTGGGATCACGGGTGAAAGTAATCAGCCGTGAGCAGTTGGAACAAGCTCACTTGTATATTTTACACAATATGGACGAAGTGAGTGTTTATATCGAGGAACATACCAATTTCATAAAGAGACAACATCCTCAAGCAAGTTCAATGTGGCTTGCTAGAGAGCATAATAAGACTTTTACTAAGTGGTTTGAAGATAAAGTCTTACATCAACTATCTCAAACACCAAATGATATTACAGAAACTATCAAATGCCTCGCCTTTAAACCAAAACCGAATGTTATGTCTTATGAAGGGTTTGACATTAATGGATTCACATATTACACAAAGTGCCAAGATGATAAGAGTGTCGTCCAAAATAGTGGGGTCACTCTTCAAGCGTCAACTATGTACTTTGCAAGTGCAAAGGATAAGAGTCCACGTGAAGCTAAAATGTCATATTACGGTGTCATTGAGGACATTTGGGAGTTTGACTACATAGATTTCAAAATTCCGCTCTTTAAATGTAATTGGGTTGATAACACCAAAGGAGTTATAGTGGATGAATTGGGTTTCACTTTGGTGAACTTTGAAAAGATTGGCGAGAAGGGTGAACCATTCATATTGGCATCACAGGTGAAACAAATATTCTATATCGATGATCCTGCGAATGATAAATGGTCGGTTGTTCTTCATGGTAAAAGACATTTCATTGAAGATCCTATAGATGAAGAAGAGTACTATGATAAGTATGATGACTCCAGTCCATTCTCAGTTGGGTTGCCAACTCCACAAAATATTGAAGCTAATGATGACTTATATGTGCGTGGAGATCACAATGAAGGATTGTTAATTGATAAAAGATCACAATTTTAGAGACATGTATGTTTATACAAATGCTAAATGTTTGCCTTTTTATAGTTAATACAAATGCTAAATGTTTGCCTTTTTCTAGTTAATACAAATGCTAAATGTTTGCCTTTTTCTAGTTAATACAAATGCTAAATGTTTGCCTTTTTAATGACATTTTCAGATGGCTGACCATGATGAGCATGATGTCCATGATGAGCATGAAGTCCATGATGAGCATGCTGTCCATGACGAGCATGGCGAGGATACCAATGTAAGTTCTAAAAACATATCCTGTATTTCTATAAAATTCATTATCTTCTAGTTGTGTCATATATCCTATATTTCTATATTGGGCTAATTCAGTGTGTTTATTTTTGTCAAAATTTAGGTTGATGATGCACATGTACCCACTGAAGCACTGGAGCAACTTGATGCGCAGCACCAAACACTTAACAAGAAAAGGGGCATCACTCTGTTGAAGAAGTTAATAGCGCTAAGTGGCAGTGGATCCAAATTGGTTGTGGAGTTTGATAATGGAGGAAATGCAATTGGAGTGAACCGTAATAATTTTGTAAACTATCTTGGGTGTACCACTCGGAGCCATTGTGGTGTTAAGTATGATAATTGGCATAAAGTTCCTCAGGGGAAAAAAGACTTGATATGGAAGGATTTATGCGTGAGTTATTATTATTTTAAATTCTATTTTGTAGATTACAAATTCTATTATTTGCAATTCTATTTTGGATACTAGTTAATAACATTTCTATTTTACAGAATCCGTTTGCATTGGATGAGAAGTTGCATCGTAAAAGTGTGATGCAACGCGCTGGAAAGATGCTTAGGAATTATAGGACAAATTTGAATAGAGAATACATAAAAGAGGGTGATAAGAAGACGAAGTCAGCCCTTGAACAATGGAACTTCTTGGACAAAGAAGATTGGGACAATTTTGTTGCTTCAAGAAAATCTGAAGAATTCAAGGTATTAGGCGTCACTCCCAATTTAATTAATATACATTGTATTCACCTTTTCAATATTAACATTTAGTGCTACTAACCAAATCATTAATGTGCATACTAACTAGGCCCTCAGTAACGCACAAAAAGCAAGGCGTGCATTGAATGTGCATGACCACACTATGGGTCCAAAAGGCTATGCAAGCGTTTGCCAAAGACTACAGGCGGAGTCTGCGGCTACTCAGGAGTCTGCTGCTACTGAGGAGTCTGCCATACCCATGCCTCGCCATGATATCTGGATAGCTGGGAGGCAAAACAAGAAGGGTGAAATAAACAAGTCCGTAACTGCTGAGGCGGCTGTGAAAATGGTAAAATACAACTCTTAGAGCAATCGTTTGAATATTGATTATTTGTTAACTTACCAATTTCTGTTGATGGTGATTAGTGGGAGCTGCACGAGCAGAGGAAACAAGGCACGTTCATCCCTCAGGGCACACAGGATGAATTGACAGTTGCTCTGGGTAACCCAGAGCATCCTGTACGTGTTAGGGGTGCAGGCGCTGGTGTGGGCATCAAAGCATTCTTTGGGCCATCCCAGCGCAAACCCAGAGTGGGACTTTCACAAGAAGAGGTAACCTATACTTTTTTTAGAATGTTGCTGCAAAAGGAAATTCAATAATAAGAAGCTAATGTTTCTTTTATCCATGTATAGGAGAATAAGAGAGTCGAGGATATAGTTGCTAAGAAGGTCAACGATGTAGTTGCTGAGAAGGTCAAGAAAGAATTGTTGCGGTGGCAGGCATCTCAGGCTTCCAATCAGCCTATGGCGATCCACTCTTCTCCTGATGTACAGACTACAAGTAATCCTGTAGACCCACCGCCTAACACGTCTGCTGTAAGTATTGTTTATGACATTGTAGTTAGTCTTTTCAAGTTGTTATGTTTTCAAGATGATATGTATATATGTATAATATTCTTTACGTAAATTTGTAGGCATTGAAGCCATGCCGCTTAAGAATGCAAGACTACGTCATTGCAGAGGCGCAGGCTTACCCGTCCCTTCCTGGGGCAATGTTTCACGGGACTCCAATGCCACAGGGCTACGTTCGTGTGAGCCCGATACGTGTGTTACCTGATTGGAGAGAAGCTACATTGCCATATCCCCACCCGGATATTGATACACTTGCTGATGCAGAAGGCGGGGTGATATTGTGGCCCAAAGCAGATGTCATCTACACTACTGAAATTGTAAGATAAATTTACATTACTTTAAATTGTTAATGTGTATATATGAGGTCAACTGATCTGAAATTATATATACAGGTTAAAAAGAAGACAACCGGAGCACCTAGGCCTCCACCTCCACTTCCCGCATTACCAAGTTGGGTTCCAACTGACCTAACATACCCGTTAGGTCCTGCTTGTAGGGGAATGGCATGTTGGCTACGGGCACATAATATACATTGCCCTATAATTGTTTCTTTAGATGCAGATTATGCAGGACAATCATACGATAGCTCTTTATTTATACAAGATATTATTGAGTTGTTTATGTATGAGTGGTTGAATACATCAATGATAGAGACATGGATTAGGTGAGATCTTATTTATACATCCATATACCTTGTGTAAGATCCGGTGAGCTGGTTTCTTATATATTAATGCATAAGTAATACATGTTTTGCAGCTACTTAGTCGAAGATCATTGCAAACAATTTGCATTTGATCATGTGGGATTTTTTATTCCTTCATTGATTAGTTTGGTAGCTAAAGACCCTGATAATGTTCAACAATACTGTATAGATGCTTTTACAATTTTTGGTCAGCAAAAGAAGACGATAATAATAGCTCCATTCAATGTCAAGTAAGTTTACTTTATTTATAATTTGGACTTAAGAAAATTCCATTTTTATTGTGCATTTTGAGTTATTAATTGTTAACTTTTTACCTCTAGCGGTAGACATTGGGAGTTACTAGTTATTGTCCCCGGGACGTTCACTGTTTATTATCTAGATCCCACGGGAAGTACATTAAACACTAAAATTGGACACGTAATGAGAATGCCATTATTCTGGTGAGAAATATTTCATTTTTGTATCTGTTAACATCTGTTATTACATTACTATTTACTTATGCAATTTACTGTGTTATATTAATATGTAGGGGTTTAGATGCATTCAAAAAGGCTGGAGGAACGGTCCCAAGGAAAAAGAACCAGCCAATAAATTGGCAAAACGTACAAGTAAGTTCCCGAATCCAATGTATATATTATTGATGTGAATTGTGCTTAGTTGTATTATTTTGTATGTTTCAATTTATAGTGCGCTACACAAGACAATGGTTGGGCATGCACATACTATGTGATGCGATTTATGCAGATGATTATCCGACATGCCGCATTGGACATCGATACCATACATGAGGTATTATATATAGTCTCATTAGTTAGTATGAAATATATCAATCTTATTTTTATATTATTACTTATATATATACATCATTCTCTTTGCAGGTGTTTAAAACTAACAACACAACAGGTAAACGCTTAAAAAATATACATGCTCCATATACGATGGAAGCATTAAATGAAATAAGAGAAGAATGGGCAAAATCCATACAAGCAGTGGCAACTGTAAGATATAATTGGGATGTTGATAGCGATAATGAATGATACTTTGTAAATGAATATTTCTGAATGTTAATACTTGTATTTGAATGTTTCTATATGTGTGAATGTGAGAATTGAATTGATGTCCGAATGTATCTACTTGTGTGAATTATTTTTTGTGAATTTTGCAGGTTTGTGGCCTGTTTGTAGGCTGATATCAATGGATGTCGTAAACCTGCAGTTCAGAAAACTGAACTGCAGGTTCTCATCCTGCTGACCAGCTACAGCAGGCCTGCAAACTGATATGAAAAAAAAATAGATATAGGCGTCGGTTATTTACAGAAAACCGTCAGCAAAGACCTACAGTGTCGGTTATTTGATAAAAACCGATGCCTAATAGTACAAACAACCCGACCGTGCAGGATAGCACGGCCGTGGTGGAAAAGGCGTCGGTTATTCATATAAAACCGACGCTTATAGTACTAAACACGGCCGTGCAGGGAAGCACAGCCGTGTCGTCTTGAAGTATAGGCGTCGGTGTTTTAGTAGATAACCGACTCAGAATGTGTCCTAGATGACACCGTTTTCTGTGGCGTGAACCCTTTTGGCGTCGGTTATCTACTAAAAGACCGACGCCTATATGTTAAATAGGCGTCGGTTAAAAAAATGATGCCAAAGTGTTCGACCTTTAGCGGCGCCCACATAGGCATCGCTCAGAAACCGACGCCAAAGGGGGTTAAACAACCGACGCGAAAGGCTGTTTCTGTAGTAGTGTAAGAAATAAGTCAAAGGAGTGTCATATTAATTTGTGACATAGGGTTCCATCCCTATCAGTTTGTGAAGGGGGTGGATGAGTGTATCGACCTTGACTTTCCTTAGTGACCAAGTGAGTGAGACATAGGTCCTATGTCCTTGTTGCATGGTGTTACATGTGTCCTTTTTTCTTGGACAGTTGTCTCCTAGGGCTCTAAGGTGGTGACACCTTCCCCTTGCTCTCTCTCTCTCTCTCTCATCAGCCATGTATATATACTTCTCTCTTCCCATATAAGAGAACCCTTTTAGTGATCCTTGCTTTCTCTCCTTGGTGTCCGACCTTGAGCTTGAAGTGCACTCTCCCTTGGAGCTTGATGGAAGAGCCAAAGAATGTGGTGCTCTCTTTCATCTTCTTCCTTGGTAAGCCATGGTTTTATAGCTTTCTTTCTCTCCTTCTTTCTTCTTTTCGACCGTGGACCTTGGTATCTTCTTTCCTCTCTTTTACTTTCTTAACCTTAGTTCTATCTTCCTTCTTAGAGGTGTTGTGGAGATCGAGCTAGGAGGATCTTCTTCTACCTTGAGCTTGGGAAGCTTGGAGCTTGACCTTGGAGCTTAGAGCTTGGTGGTTGTTCTTGAGGAGGGTTATATAACTCTAAACCTACTTTGTTATTATAGACTTTCTACTTGTTAGCTTGCTAGTTGCCCTTAGCTCATTATTCCTTGCTTGCTAGTAGCTTTCTTGGTATCCTTATGTTCTGTTTTTTAGAATAGAACCTTGCTAAGTTGTTGGCATGAGATGTACCTTTCCTTTTCCTTGTTAGTATCATCATATTGAAGTAAAAGATGACTAAACCGATATGACATGCTAAAAAGATACGATATGCTAAATTGATATGCAATGCAATCTGACATGCCAAACATATATACTTTTATCTAAACCGATATAACTATCACTATGGGGTTTGTTATGAACTAGTGATGACTAGTGAGGAAGAGTGTTGATCTCCATGCTTTTAGTTGATTATGGAAGTTTCATGGGTAACCCTAACCCGATGTACATGTAATCCAACACACATGCAGCCCGATACACCTAGAGTTGAAGAGGGAAACATCTCTCTTGAGGTTCAACCGATACTACTCTAAACCCTAGTGGTCGATACCCTAGTTGTTGGTATGGCTGATATCCCATGATGTTGAAGGTGGTCGATATCTAAAGAGATACTTAGGCCGATACCCTATGAGATGGTGTGGCCGATACACTTTCTCATGATCCTTCAAACCGATATCATTTGTGGTAACTGATACAAGTGATGATAAATCGATACTTACCTTGAGGTTGGTAGGCAGATACCCTACTTGGGATGGTTGCCCAATACCCAGGGTTAACTGATACCCAAACCCTAACTGATACTCTACCTTATTATGGTGGTCGATACCCTACCTTAGCATAGTGGTTGTCACAACCTAATCATTGGAACCTAGAAAGTACATGATTAAGTTATTAATAAGATCAATTTATGATATATTTATGTTTACTATAAGGTTCCATCCATCTTGCATGATCTTTGGATGTAAGGGGAAACAAAGTGTAGAGAGGGTCTTTTATGCAATTTGGATAGTTTTGTAATGTCCTTGTGAAGTTTGGTGATTACATATGTAACTCAATAATGAGGTGAAAACAATGAAGGAAATATGACGAGTCTACTTAATAGTTTGAGCCTAGGCCTAGTTATGATCTTAATAAATAGAAAGCAATGTAATTTTGAGAAAAAGTATCATTAGGAAGTTTTGATTGGGAAATTATATTGATTCTAGCTTTATTATCATGATTTAGAATATTATTAAGCACATGGACCCTTTGCAAGACTATGGAATGTGCCATGTGTCGTAGAGTCCAATTCTAGCTCAATTGGGCCAATAAGGTTTTATAAATAGGTCCTTGGAGTACAAATTTAGAAATCTAGTATTCTTACACATGATAAGTACTTTAATATTTTTAATAGATGAAGAACTAAAATATAAGATCATAGAAGAATTTAGATATTTTTGGATTATCTACTGATCTGTGTAATTAATTTCACCCTAGACCAATCTAACAAAATAAGGAAGCAACTACTCATCACTCCCTTAGAGGATGTTTTCTTTGATATTTGTGCTTCTTGAAAATGGTTTTAATCATGTTAATTTATTTTTGGCTTCCAAATGGACATCTTTTTTGAAAGATTTGATGGTTATCTATTTATGGGGAATATCAAATTAAGGGGGAGTTTTTCTATTCATGTTTAAACGAATATCTTTTTGAAATGACAAAGGGGGAGAAATAAATGTAAATCCTGCAGAGGATTGTTTTTCCATCCCCCGAGGTTGTGGTCTCTTCTAGACACCATTGTCTTTCAAAAAGACCCTCATAATTCCCTTGGGCTCTATAGTATTGTTAAATTTAATAATTATTAAAGGATAAATGGTAAACTAGGATATGAAACCAAATGTAATGACCCCCTACCCCTATTATCCCCTATTCCAGTGGAGTGACAGGGCAAGGGCCATTATCATATTTATAGGAATAGGGTCTAGAAATTAATCAAATTAATTATTTTATAAGTATATTGGATATCATATTTAGATTTTGATTGAATTTAGAATTTAAGGATAGAGATTAAGATTCAGGTTTATATTTAGAACTCAGTTATCAATATTCAATTTTAGTTTCAGTATCAGATAAGTTCATATTCAGAATTCAGTAAATGTTCAGTTAACAATATTCAATTTCAGTTCAGATTAAGGATTAAGTAAGTTTAGACTTAAGATAAATAAGTCAAAACCTTCACATAAGACATTATATGATAAGTCCTCATTCAGCAGTCTCAGGACGATTCAGAGGCATCTGTTGCCAATTTAGAGGAGTGTTTACTCCAATTCAGAGGTGTTGCGACACCATTTCAGGGCGTAGTTATGCCAATTCAGAGATACCTCAGTGTCATTTAGAGGCATGTATTTCCAATTCAGAGTACTTCAGTACCAATTCAGGGTGTAAATACGCCAATTCAAGAGGACTTATTGTATAATGGTGGCCAAAAATTAGATAAAAGTCATAAATAAAAGACATATCGATTTAGTATAAGTTTAAAGTTTTCATATAATAGTTCAACTTTCAATTACATCATGGTTATGTTTGTCTTATTAGAAATTCAATGCCACTTACTCTAACCTAGGTTTCCCTTTGTGCATGGCTAGGGACGAGATGTCCGTAGGTATAGAACTTCATCACATGGTAATGACAAGAGGATGCCACTACAACTTTAGGAGGTTTGCTTGGTGGGGCACCATCTACATGATCCCAGAGCTTGGTGATAGAATTATAATGTTTAATATGTTATGGTTTTCTTATAAGGATTGAGGTAACCAAGTTTCTATTCTGAGAATGTGATGAGAATTCATTTCATACACAATCAGTAATGGTTTTTTTTGTCTATTATTATTGTTATGTGTATCATGTTTGTGACACTCCCCAGTTGAAAAAAAATATTTAGCTTCTGCTCATGTTATATAAAAATTAGGGTGTTATAGTGGCCGATACCCAACCTAAGTGTGGTTGTCTGATACATTTAGGGTTAACTGATACCATAGATGTAAACCCTAATCGACATCTTGTGATGGTGGTTGAGACATGCCATGTTGATGTTAGGATCTCATAGTGATGATGTGATATCCTATGAATTAGTTGTGCGTATGATGTGAGGGTTTTGTTTCTATATCTCATAACATGTTTTATAATGATAATGAGAAACATTCTTCTATGTCTCATAACACATCTCATAATGATGAGGAAATTGATAACCTAAGGGTGGTTGTTGATACAACCTTGTAAACCCTAATCGGGAGAAGTGAAACCCTAATTGCTATGATGTAATATGTATGATGTAAACGTATAGCACGAGTTCTATGAGATGATGATGCTTTGCCTTCTTGTTATCAACTTCTAACCATACAGGTGATATTGATTGATTTACATAGCCAGGTATGAGCTATGGTGGTTATGATGTGATGGACATTGGTCCTTGTGATGGACATGTGGTCCTTGTGATGGACATTGGTCCTTGTGATGGACATATGGTGAATAATAAGCACAAAGAGACATGATGTGATGAGATCACACTTAATGTGATTCAATATGTTTTGGTTATGAGTCATGCCATGCTTATGTAGATCTTGTTTAGAGGTTATACGTTGTAACTGGATTGATGCTTAAGGATGTTAAATTGATCTAAGTAATCAAGTGAAATCTAATAGTGTAGTTTTCCCTATGCCATAGATCCATCCAGTGTCAGCACTTGCTGAATGGTGAAATGAGTTTAACTCAGAGCGCATATTGTTGAATATGCAGGGTGCAAGTTGAGGTATATCCTTGTGTCCTGAATGTATATCTATCACAGTATTAACTGTAAGTCATACCTGGAAATGTATCTCAGGATTGACGGTAAGTCATACCTGGAAATGTATCATAGGATTGACCATAAGTCAAGTAAACTCATCTTTATGTCCTTACATTCCAAAGTACAATGATAGTTAGATGTGGAAGGCCATTCTAAAGCACAGAACCAATCTTATGCACCTGGTTCATTTTAAGGTTGGAGTTGACTCTGAAATCTCCTTGTGGAACGATCCTTGGTCCAATGGAACCTACCTAAATGAGCTGGTGGACCCTATTCTAAGGCCGAGAACTAGATTTGGTTTGGGTACTAGACTCAAAGAACTGATGAAAAATGCTATGTGGTCTATACCATACTATAGAGGGACAAAAAAGCTTGCAGAAATATGCGAACACACTGATATCACCCAATAGGACCTATGCTACTTCATAGGACTGGGGAGTTTCACACTCAAGGGAGCTTGGAACTTACTTAGAAACAAATCTTGTGAAATCCCATGGACTGTGTGGTGCTGGAGAAATAAAATACCAAACAGAATGAAATTGTTCGGCTAGAAGTATCCAAGGGAAACTAACCACTGAAGATTATTTGCAGACAAGGGGGTACCAAATTGCATCAAGGTGTCTGTTGTGCAAACAAGCAAGAGAGAACCTCACACATATCTTTTGGGGTTGCCAGTTTAGCAGCGAAGTATGGGACAGAGCCTTCTCAGAACTTGGTGTAATCCCAGATGGAACATAGTCCATTTTACAGATACAACAGAAAAGAAGAAGAGCCTTTGTGATGTGCATCATGTACCACGTCTGGGGGGAAAGAAACAAAATCATTTTTGAAGATGGAGATGATCAACCCTCTACAGTATGGAAAAGGGCTATAGAGGATTGGAAAGCACTATAGAACATATAGGGATGAGAATGTATAGATATTTTTCTGCTTTTTCCCTATACTCCTTTTCACCCACTTGTATATGCTATTTTTTTGAGTTATGAATAGAAGCACACTTACTGATAAAAAAAGATTGACTATAAGTCAAATCTTGGAAGATCACTACTGTAAGCTATAGCTCAATTTCACTAGCACTGTAACCTATACCAAGGTGGGCTAGGTCTGCATAGCTAGACTAAAATGTCTCTGGAAGCATATGACTCATGATGTCACTACATATTTACTCGTACTGACCGAGGAAGGTGAGGTCATGGATTCTGCCTCTTCCATTAGACATTGTATGGCACTGATTTCGACTCTATACATGTAGTGGTCGGTTGGATTTGGATGGCATGATTCAAATCCTTAGGACATAATGAATATGTAATCATTTGTGTAGTATAATTTTATAGGATCAAATACAAAAACATTGGTTGAGGCCTTACTTGATCCACATGAAAGATGAACCTATCCACTTTTACTAGGACATCCTCGCACATGCCATATGGCTTAACTACTGAGTTGTCTGCTAACGGGATTGTCATGTTGCTCTTCCTGGATTCCTTAAGTCTGAGCTTCTTGAAGGTAGATAGGGGCATCTGATTTATACTCACCTCGGAATCACATAAAGTCTCTCCTAATTTTGTCTTGCCTATGAAGCATGTGATATTGAAGCATCTAAGATTCTATCTTTTAGGAGGCATTGTCCCCAAGATGAAAGCACTAACCTACTCTTTCAGAACCACATCATCAGACTCTGGTATCTTTCTCTTATTTGTAATTATATCCTTCAAAAACTTCCCATAAGATGGTACCTACTCAATAGCATCTATCAAGGGAATGTTCACAGATAACTTCCCAAAATTATCTAGAAATTTCTTAAACTATCAGTCCATCTCAGTCACCTTCAAACTATTCAGAAAGGGCACAGGAACTTCAGGTTCCCTCTGGTGAGGTGGGATATAAGCTTGAGTTTTATTACCCACAACCTCATCAACTTGCTCATATGCAGTCTTCTCCTATGTTGACATGTCTGGTTCTTTTGCATCCACTGATATAGAGTGATGAGTAGCTTCTTCTACAACTGCACCATGTGATGCATCATTCAGTAGCTTCTTGCCACTGCATAGTAGAAAAACCTTTACATGATGATTCCCAGAAGGTACATTGGTGTTCATCGGAAATCCATGTTGGGTTTGTTGCTTTAATGCACTCACATCAGCCGCTCTCTAAGAGATCTATGTCTATATGCGGTGAATATGTACCCCTTGATTTTGAAGATCCCTTTGAGTTTGTGCAATCTGTAGCTCATTCTGACTCAACATCTTACCCAACATTTCTTCAATGTGTCACTTTTCTGATGCTCTGGTTGATATTGTGCTTGGCCACCATACTGTTGTAGCTTTGGATGTTGTTGTTGAACCTGTAATGGATCTTGTTGGAAGTTTTTAGGATCCTCCCAAGAGAATTTGGGGTCCTTCCTCCAAGAATAGTCATTGTTCCTGTATTGCCCCTAGCACACATTACTTGCACTCTTCTTCTTCTTCCTCAGCATAAAATATATCTGTAGCACATAGCTTCTTAGCAATCAGATCTAACTTCTTGTTTAGAGAAGATATCACCTTGGACTCCCTGACACTTTTAATGATTGTCAGTGGCTCTCTTTCTTCTCCCCATGATTGGTTTTTAGACATGTTCTTAAGGATCTCATGGTAGAAAGCGGGCTTGTTGTGGAGGAAGAAGCCTATTCCTACACTGTCAAGAGTTGTTCTCTCCCCTTTGTGTAGGCTGTAATAGATGATCTTGGCCCACCCCAGTAGATCAATGCCATGATGAGGCACTTTCCTCCGCATATTATGAAACCTCTCCCATGCCTATGAATACGACTCATCGGTTTTCTTCTTAAAGTTGTGAATATTCTTCACTAGGTCATTCATCTTTTGTGGAGGGAAGTTGTGCTCAAAGAATACATCTATCTTCTAATATCGTGTCTCAATGATCTCATCATCAAGATGTTGAACCATGACTTTGCACTATCCGCCAGTGAAGATAAAAATAGCTTAAGATATATTGTAGTAGCTGGGACCCTGTGTATCTTGACCATATCACAGTTCTCCACAAAATTGCTAATATGCATCATTGGATCTTCAGAAGGATGGCCATGGAATGCTTGAGATTTGACTAAGGCAATAAGTCTAGGATCTATCTTGTAGTTTCCCACATTGATGGCTTGCGTTTTGATGGACCCTTTCTGGGTCGTAGATGACGAAGCCTATATCCTTTCCCATATCATTAGTTCTTCTTCTCCCTCCATTTCTGGTTCTTCTGGTGTCATAGGTCTCTCATGTGGAGCTGTCGGTGGAGGGGTTCGATTGAACCTGTCTAGATTTGCCAGACTCCCTTTCTCCTTGTAAGAACTCTGCTTGTCCAAAGCCTGGTGAGGATGGTTCTCCGTATTCTATGACTCTGGTATGCACCATGCACTAGTTCCCCCAAAACAGTAAAAAGTAGGTATTAGCACAAGAACTTTATGATGTATTAAAAAGATCTTATGATTTATCTTGGAGAAATTTAAAAAAAAAGGAAAATAAAAATAAAAATAAAAAAATTGGCCTAGAGTAGCCAACCATAACACTCGCAGTGTTGGATGTTGTCTCTTCCCTAGAACTGGCACAAAAAACTTGACACGAGTTTATTGTGCATAATATGCAAGTGGACATATTGAAGTAATAAGGCCTTGTGAGGCCCGAGTTGAACATAGGGAAGCATTTATCCTGTAGACTACTACCAACTATAGTCAAATTAGCTAAGTCGGTTGTAAAAGGTTGAAATTGTTTGAGTTAAAAAACACATGCAGAAACAAAATGAATTTAAAGGTTGAATTAATCAGAGATGGAATGAATTCCTTAGGACAGTAGTTTCATCACGGATAACACTAATAATTGACCTCACACACACTAACATTTATTATCTCAATTCCTGGATAAGGAACTTGTAGCCAGAATTACCTACTGTCGTAGTGTAATTCATTACCTAATCTAATGCCAATCCCACTTCCGTAGTTATTGGTTGATTAGTTAGATACTTTATGATTATTCTCTAGATTTTTCCTCCCATTTACACTCCACTTTTCCCAAAGGGCACAGTACATGGGTAAATCTATTCTTTCCAACTCTCAATCTCTCTCTCGAGATAACTAAGCATCTATCAATCCACTGATGGTGATCAAGCACAAGTAGAACACAAAGCTTTCATAGATTTATATCTAGTAAAATGAGATAAAATTGATATTAATGCATAGAAATCAATCATAGTGTATATCCAAGCTACTCCCGGATCCTAAGGAATAAAGGCTTTTAGCCTTGCATGGTTTTCATCAACGAATACATAGAAACGAATAAGAAAAATGTGGGAAATATTAGGAAACGAAGGTAACCCCTGAATCTCTACCTGTCCGGAAGATCACATCCATCATACATGTGTTCTGCTATCTTATGGCTATAGAATCATCCTCTGGAGGTGCTCAGATCTCCTCGATTGAAGCTTTTGGTCCTCCGTTCTTCTCTTCTCTCTCTTCAATTGTCATGCAATGAAAATGACTACCCTCCTTCGTCTGGCCGTCGCCCCCCTAAGTCATAGAAGGCACTTAGGGTACGAAATAACATCCACCATTAGATTAGAGTGAAATCTATGGATGGCCTGATCAGGCAGACTCTGTGGGGCGACACATCCCGCTATCACATAGACAACGAGGTGCCATGTGAAAACATGCGGAAAACACCATAAACCACTTATTACCAAAAACATTGGTTAATTAAAACTGATTTCAGAAAACAGATAAACCAAGAAACTATTACATTTAGTTACTCATCCTATAAGAAAAAAAGTTATGTAAATATTTACAAGTCTAAATATGTGTCCACAGCTTATCAGATCAGCTGTCTTATCATCACATGAGTTCATCACCTGTTTATTTACATAACGGGCCACCTCTGGCCAACGGCGGGATATACAAAGCTTCATCATGAAGCAACATCAAAACACCTCCAAGGACCTGAGAGTACAGGGATGACTCTAAGACTCTACTACAAAACAACCAAAACAACAACATATCCGTCTCTTTCCTTCTACTGCTCCTCTTACTGCTCGGTCACCACTCCGTGACCACCACCACGTCTAGCACGAACACCAAAAAAGGTTGTAAACCAATGGGGTGAGACACACAGTCCCAGCGAGAAACATAACTCCCCGCCAGAACCATAAAACCTCAGAAAATAAAGCAATAGCAGTAGTTAACTGATAAAGCATAGCATATTGAGCAAAGTGTACGTAAGGCATATAACCAAGCATTTCTTTATGGAACATGATTGACAAGATAAGATTTATAAGATCTTACCATATAACATAAGGAACACATAAGTAACTGCAAGGTATAACAAGATTAAGTACACAAGCAGGGCCTCAACCAATGTTCTGTGTTTTGCCTTAAGCAATAAATACTATTCGGATGGATTACGTGTTATTATGCCCTGAGGAAGTGAGCCGCACCACTCAAATCCAACTGAAGGCTGCAAAACCCGGATCCGGTGCCATACAAGGTCAATGGAAGAGCCAGACTCCACAACCTCCCACCTTGTGGTCAGTGCATGAGAACCAAAGTAGGACCGCAGTCTCATGCTTAAGTGGCCTCAGCCATAGGGTCAGCTCCCGCAGGCTACCCTTTCTCTAGCCCACCTTGGTACAGGTCTCGGCGCTAGTATATCTGAGCCACGAGCTAGTTCACTGTGCTCCCTTAGCCATGAATGCATTCATGCTCTATCACACTGAGCCATGGGCATGTTCGCCATGCTCTATCTATCCCGAGTCTACAACCGCAACTGCACTTGAATCCTCTCTATTTTAGGCTAGGAGAAACCTTGCAAATTCAACAATATGCGCTCTGGGTTAACCCGCAGGAGAACCCATTTCACCATCACCAGCTACTAACGATGATGGATATATGGCCAGGGAAAAATACATGATATGTTCCACTATGATTAGTTAGTATATTTTAAGTGGATTGTTGAGGCAACCAGGCTGTAACACATGCATAACATAAAGCTACATTATTGTTACCACCATCATGTTATTATGGGATCTCAATTCCTCATCACAAGAAACCACTGCCTCATAAGGCATTCTCATCACTTGGGATAACAATCCCAGATCATCATCATAGGATAACACATCAACTTAGGCACTTTAGCCAAACTCAGGTCCTCAGACCAAAACACATCATACAGGTGATGCATGTTATCTCATCATCAAGTGTGACCATCAAAGCAGTGTTATTCAAACATATATACCTCATAGCCCTTTACCTGGATATGCATCTATATGAAACACCTGCATGGTTAGTATACACAATCATCATGGATTAACAGAAGGATCATATTATCAAATATAGGGCAACATTGATAATTATATGCTATATCATTCATGCCTCAACCTATAACCATAGACATAGGTCATATCATCATGTGAACCAGCTCATATACTTCCAAGCTTATCATTTACTCATCATTATATATATACATGATTCAAGATGATCATAAACACATATAATATCATGTCATTAGAGTTTCAGATATGTCATGCTTACATAGGTGCGTTCTACTATATCAACCACCTTACCATTACCAAACATGTCAAAGGTTCACGAACCGTAAAGCATAACTCTTAATCAACAAAGAAGTGATCGCATGATAAGGAACTAACACATGAGTTTCCGGGTGGAACATGACCCTCTCTAAAATTACCCACTACCCTCACAAGAAGTGTGACGGGCAGGGCATCCTTCACTAGAGGTGGTATCAGGCAGGGTACTTTCCTCATATCACCCAAGCACTCCAGCCTCATATCGGCCAAGCAATCTAGCTACATATCGGCCAAGCACTTAGCAAGGGTGTCGGGCTACCACCTCAAGGTGTGTCATGCAACCAACTGTATCGTGCAACCAGGGTATAATGTCCACAAAGCCTAACGTGCAGCTAAGTCTATGGGGCATGTCGTGCAACAGGTGTGTTGTGCACTAGGTGTATCATGTACTAGGTGTATCGTGAACAAGGTGTTAGGGGTTGCAATGGGCGACAACTATTCTGACGGCTAGAGCCATGGCGCCCAAAAAACCACACATCATCCATCGAGACAAGGGAACCAAGGGAAAGCCTATCGTCCAACCAAACTAGCCTCATCTATCAGTCAACACACAAGGAAAGAACCAAGGTGTGACGCCCAACACGTCCTCCTCATAACGACCCAGAACTCAAGCTCAGGAGAGGTATCGGGAAACACCATCCTAAGGCCATATCGTGCAAGCTACAACCCAACAAGATCGTCTTCAACCTCAAGCACAAGGTCACCAAACCCTAATTGATCAAGAAGATGGCTCACCTCTAAACAATCAAGAGAGAGGGGTCTTACACAACTTCTTATCACCAAATGGAAACCACAAGGATCAACCCTAACAAAGGTCTTAAACCACACAAAAGCTTACCTTTCAAGCCCATGGTGAGAGGAGGGTGTTGCTCAAGCAACTAGAACACAAGCTCACCTCTCAACTTAAACAAGACAGGAGTATTTCCCATATTACTAGAACTCAAGATCACTCCTATAGACTAAGGAGAGAAAGGAGTGTTTCTCAACAAGGAAACCTAAAACATGGTTCGGCCAACTAGGTGTAACTTAAGCAAGAAGTTATCTTAGAACATACATGGCCGATATGAGCATTATGAAACATACAAGAATATAGAAGAATGTAATATGGTTAGGGTTAGGAGTTATGTAACCTGCCTTAAGCAAGCTCCAAGCTCCTAGCACCAAGCTCCACCATAGGAAGGAGAACAAAGCACTCTAGGGTTCGGCCACCACTAGAGGAAGAAGAAGACTCCAAGATAAGGATCGACCACCAAGCTTGCAAAGGAAGAGGTGTCGTGCAACCAAGGGAGAGGGGAAACTAAGGAACTAAAGGGATCCTTAGAAAGAGAAAGGGAACACATATATAGGAGAAGATGGAGGAGAAACCAAGGTAAAACAAAGCAAGGTTTCGCCCACCTAGGGACACTTGTCCATGGGCAATGCCACCTCTCTATCTCATCTTAAACACATGTCCAAGGCCATTGCCACATGCAAGCATCAAGCACCAAGTTTCCACTAGTGGTGACACAAACAAGGTCAAAGGGTCAAGGAGTCCATGGCCGATACACTCCCTGGGTGACACACCCATGGCCGATACAGGGCTTTCTTGCCTGACACAAGATCCTACAAGGTCAAGCAAGGCTCAAGAAAGGCATCTCAAGGCCCAACAAGCTCATCCAAGCCAAAAGCAACTCAAGCAACGAGCCCAACCCTTCCTCTCAACACTAGAGCAAGCAAGGAGAGAGAGGAACACCTCTCAAGGTGACAAACTTGCTCAACAACCCTAGGCTTGGGTTAATTGCAAGTAGCACCTCCAGCTCTCAACAAAGCACAAACAAACCCTAATCACCACTAAAGGTGATTAGCAAGAAACTAAGCACCAGTGTTAAGCAAAGTAAACAGGATAAGCCCTAAATGGAGGTCAGGATCCTTACAAGCTATAACCCTCTACAAAGGGATTTCATCCCCGAAATCCGAAGAGAAAAGCGAGGGATATTTCCTCCTCATCTCTTCCTCAAGCTCCCACGTGGCTTCTTCAACGTTACGATGATGCCAAAGAACCTTCACAAGAACCAAGTCCTTCTTCTTCAGCTTCTTTACTCTTCTGTCAAGGATCATCACAGGACCTTCCTTGTAGGTCACATCTTCATCAAGCTCAACCTCGACTGGCTGTATCACTGTCCCTGTATCTGGGTGACTTTTCTTCAGCATGCTGACGTGGAACACTGGATGTAACTTGTGCAACTCTGGCGGTAGCTCTAACTTGTATGCTACCTTACCGACATGTGCTATGACCGGATATGGCCCTATATATCTGGGTATTAGCTTACCCTTCCGGCCAAACCTTAGCACACCTTTACATGGAGAGACCTTGAGGTACACCTTGTCTCCTACTTGGAACTCTAAGGGTCGTCGGTGATTGTCTGCATAAGACTTCTGCCTATCTTGTGTTGCTTTCAGCTGTTGCTGTATCACTTTGATCTTTTCTGTTGTCTGTTGTACTAACTCAGGACCCAAAAGCTGATATTCACCGGACTCATACCAACATAAAGGAGATCTACACTTCCTGCCATATAAGGCCTCATAAGGAGCCATGTCAATGCTCTGTTGGTAACTATTGTTGTAGGCAAACTCTATCAAACTGAGATGTACATCCCAACTGCCTAGGAACTACAAAACACAAGCCCAAAGAAGATACTCCAAAGTCTGAATAGTCCTTTCAGACTGTCCATCTGTATGTGGGTGGAAAGCGGTGCTGAACCTCAACTGTGTTCCCAACTCTTTGTGCAACTGTTCCCAGAAACGACTTGTTAACTGAGGACCTATGTCGGAAACTATTGTTGCTGGTACACCGTGCAAACACACTATATCATCTACATATACCTGAGCAAGTTTCTCGGCTGTATATGTTGTTTTCACAGGTATGAAATGGGCAGACTTCATCAATCTGTCGACTATCACCCAAATGGAATCATGATTTCTAGCTGTCCTGGGCAGACCAACTACGAAATCCATGGTTATCTGATCCCATTTCCACTGCGGTATTGGTAGGGATTGCAACGTACCTGCCGGCTTCTGATGCTCAACCTTGACTTGCTGGCATACCTCACACCTAGCCACAAACTCGGCTACATCTTTCTTCAAGCCAGTCCACCAATACATGTCCTTTAGATTGTGATACATCTTGATGACTCCTGGATGCATAACATACATCGATGTGTGTGCTTCTTCGAGCACTGCCTTCCTCAGATCATTAGCATCGGGGACCACCATCCTATCATGATAGAAAACTAGTCCATCCTCAGACTCATGGAACCCATCACACTTTTCGCTGCCAAACTCTGACCTGATCAACTGCACTGTATCATCTATTTGCTATGCATCTTTGATCTGCTGTCTCAGTGTAGGCTTGACTTGCATCCGTGCCAAAAGCCCTGCTAACAAGGAAACTTCCATCTGTACATTCATCTACTGTAAGGAGACAAACATATCCCATCTATGGTATACTAAGGAACTCAACTATGCTCCTTTTATGGGTAGATAAGAAGACTTTTGACTAAGCGCGTCAGCTACCACATTCGCCTTACCAGGGTGATACTCAATGGTGCAGTCATAATCATTGATTAGATCCATCCAACGATGTTGTCACATGTTCAGCTCATTCTGCGAGAAGATGTACTTCAGATTCTTATGGTCTGTAAAGATTTGACACACTTCCCCATAAAGGTAATGTCTCCAAATCTTTAACACATGAACCAATGTTGCCAACTCCAAGTCATGAGTCGGATAGTTCTCCTCATATTTCTTAAGATGTCGTGAAGCGAAAGAAACCACATGGTCTTCCTGCATCAGCATGCATCCTAAGCCCTTCTTGGAAGCATCATAGAAAACAACATAGCCCTTCCCAGGCTCTGGAAGCACTAGCACTAGAGCACTAGTCAGCTTTTCCTTCAAACTTTGGAAAGCTTGTTGGCAACGATCATCCCAGACAAAAGGTACATCCTTTCTAGTCAGCTTTGTCATTGGCAACGCAATCACGCTGAAGTCCTTTATAAACCTCCAGTAGTACCCTGCTAAACCTAGGAAAGTGCGAACTTCAATCGGCGTCTTTGGCTATTTTCATTCTGCAACTGACTCCACCTTCTTCAGGTCTACTTTAACTCCTTCTGTAGATATCACATGACCCAAGAAAGTTACTTCTTTCAACCAGAACTCGCACTTACTAAACTTGGCATACAACTAATGCTGGTGAAGGAGAGTCAACGCTTGTCTAAGATGTTGTTCATGCTTCTGACTATCTTGATTGTAGATCAAAATGTCATCTATAAAGACTACAACAAACTGATCTAGAAACGAACGAAACACCTTGTTCATCAAATCCATGAAAGCAGCAGGTGCATTTGTTAGCCCGAACGACATAACCACAAACTCAAAGTGACCATACCTCATCCTAAAAGCTGACTTTGGTATGTCATCTGCCTTAATCCTCAACTAATGATATCCAGACCGTAGATCGATCTTTGAGAACACTGTAGCACCACACAACTGATCTAACAGATCATCTATCCTTGGCAATGGGTATTTGTTCTTGATCGTGACCTTGTTCAACTGCCAGTAGTCTATGCATAGCCGCATTGATCCGTCCTTCTTCTTAATGAAAAACACTGGAGCACCCCAAGGTGACGTACTCGGTCAGATGAAACTTTTCTCTAACAACTCTTGTAACTGCTTCTTTAGCTCTGCCTTCTCTACTGGAGCCATCCTATACGGTGTCTGTGCAACTGGATATGTTCCTGGAACCAGATTGATCTCGAAATCAATCTCTCAGGGTGGAGGAACACTGGGAAACTCATCAGGAAACACATCTGCAAACTCTTGAACAACCGTCACCTCCTCAAGACTAGGACCTTTTGCCTTGGTATTGACAACGTGAGTTAAGAACACCTTACATCCTTGTCGTAGAAGCTTTTCTGCCACCAACGCTGACACTAGACATGTTGGAAGAATCTTCCTATCTCCTTGGAAGATCCACTTCTCTCCACAAACCTCAAACACTGCCTGCTTGGAACCACAGTCCAACACAACCTTATAATTCTCTAAAGTATCCATCCCAAGGGTCACATCAAATCCATGCATATCAAGTGGTATGAGATCCACTTGTATACTATGTCCCGAAAAAGATAAGGCACAAGATGGACACTCCTCTCGAAGCATCGAGGAACTGTCAAGAGGGGTTTCTAACAACAAGCTATATTTCTTACAGCTAACAGGTAATAGACAATTATCAAGCATAGAACGTGCGATAAAAGAGTGTGTATCCCCCAGGTCAACCAAAATAGATATAAAGCAAGAAGAAGACAAATCAGAATGAGATAACTCCATCTGACCTGCCACCACTCGCGGGTTGACTATCGCCTCTGGCTGACTCATAGCATAGCATCGAGCCGTTGCTTGATGTCCATGTCCTCTGCTTCCTTGAGCAGACGATCTCACTTGTGACGCTTGACCGTGTCCTCGCCCTCTGCTACTATGGGGTTGTTGTTGGTCTGACCCTTGTTGATTTTGCCTCAGCTGATGGGTCACTTCAACATCTTTACTTGGGCAATTTGACTTGAAATGCCATGTCTGTCCGCAAATATAACATGCCCTTTCCTCAAACTGTGGCCTAGATGGCCCTGTCACTGCCACTGAAGATGTACTATGTGCTTTTGACGGTGAAGAAACATATCCTCTTCCCTTACTCGGAGACCATTGTGACGGTGCACTGGAACATATTGCCCCAAAAGGTGTTGAAAACCTCGGCTTCTTGAAGCGAACAAACCTATGTCCTTGGAACTGAGCATGCCTCTTCTTAGACATGGATTCTCTTTCCCCCTTGATTGACCGTTCGATCCTCCGGACAGATTCCACAAACGTGGCAAACCGCTCTCAGTTCTCCAACGCAAAAGTAGGTGTTGTCAGCTCAGCACTCAGGCCTTTCTCAAAACGTCTAATTTGCTCGTCATCTGTTGCTGCCATGTGTGGACAAAACCTCAACAGGTCTATGAACTTGGCTTCATACTCAGTGATATTCATCGCTCCTTGACGCAAGTGCTCAAACTAGCTGATCTTCTCGTCCAGATACGTCTTCGGAAAGTATCTGCTGACGAACTCGCACCGGAAAACCTCCCAACCGATCACTTCACCGGGTCGCTTCTCCTCCTCGATGGTCTACCAGTGACCAACACTACCCTTCAGAAGGTAGACAGCATGCTTGACTTTGTCTACTTCGGGGATGTCAAGGATCCAGAAGGCCTTCTCAAAACCTGTCAGCCATAGATCTGCATCTGCTGGATCAGCCGTCCCAGCATAGTCTGAAGCTCTAACTCGGTGAAGCCGCTCAAAGGTTTTCCCAATACCCGATGTTTCACCATGGGGAGCATGTGCTCTCGGTGGAGGCACTGGCAATCTCTCTACCATGAGATTCATCGTAGCCATCATCTGCCCCACAAGCTATTGGTAGGCAGGATTTTTGAGAATGGCTGGGTCAAGTTGGGGAACCTCAGGCACCCGATCTCCATGGGCCTGCCCTCAAGCTCCATCAACTAATGCAGCATCGCTGCTCTCGGCAGCATGTTCTTCATGATTTCTAGACATCTTGGCTTTTTCTTCTGCTAAGGGCAGAAGATAATCCTAATAAAATCTGGAGGACTCACAAGAACAGACACAACCTAGTCCTAGATCCATGTAGACTCAGCGAACCTAGAGCTCTGATACCAAACTTGTGGGGCGACACATCCTTCTATCACACAGACAACGAGGTGCCACGCGAAAACGTGCGGAAAACACCATACACCACTTATTACCAAAAACATGGGTTAATTAAAACTGATTTTAGAAAATAGATAAACCAAGAAACTATTACATTTAGTTCCTCATCCTGCAAGAAAACAGGTTATGTAAATATTTACAAGTCTAGATACGTGTCCACAGCTTATCAGATCAGCTGTCTTGTCATCACATGAGTTCATCACCTGTTTATTTACATAACGGGCCACCTCCGGCCAACGGCGGGATATACAAAGCTTCATCGTAAAACAACATCAAAACACCTCAAAGGACCTGAGAGTACAGGGATGACTCTAAGACTCTACTACAAAACAACCAAAATGGCAGGATATCCGTCTCTTGCCTTCTACTGCTCCTCTTGCTACTCGGCCGCCACTCCGCGACCACCACCACGTCTAACGCGAACACCTAAAAAGGTTGTAAACCAATGGGGTGAGACACACAGTCCCAGCGAGAAACATAACTCCCCGCCAGAACCATAAAACCTCAAAAAATAAAGCAATAGTAGTATTTAACTGATAAAGTGTAGCATATTGATCAAGGTGTACGTAAGGCATATAACCAAGCATTTCTTTATGGAACATGATTGACAAGATAAGATTTATAAGATCTTACCATATAACATAAGGAACGCATAAGTAACTACAAGGTATAACAAGATTAAGTACACAAGCAGGTCCTCAACCAATGTTCTGTGTTTTGCCGTAAGCAATAAATACTATTCGGCTGGATTACGTGTTATTAAGCCCTGAGGAAGTGAGCCGCACCACTCAAATCCAACCGACGTCTGCGAAACCCGGAGCCGGTGCCATACAAGGTCAATGGAAGAGTCAGACTCCACGACCTCCCACCTCGTGGTCAGTGCATGAGAACCAAAGCAAGACTGCAGTCTCATGCTTAACTGGCCTCAACCACAGGGTGAGCTCCCACAGGCTACCCTTTCTCTAGCCCGCCTTGGTACAGGTCTCAATGCTAGTATATCTGAGCCACGGGCCAGTTCACCGTGCTCTCGGAGCCATGAACGCATTCATTCTTTATCACACTGAACCATGGGCTTGTTCACCATGCTCTATCTATACCGAGTCTGCAACCGCAGCTGCACTCGAATCCTCTCTATTTTAGGCTAGGAGAAACCTCGCATATTCAACAATATGCGCTCCGGGTTAACCCACAGGAGAACTTGTTTCACCATCACCAGCTATTGACGGTGATGGATCTATGGCCAGGGAAAACTACATGATATGTTCCACTATGATTAGTAAGTATATTTGAAGTGGATTGTTGAGGAAACCAGGTTGTAACACATGTATAACATAAAGCTACATTATTGTTACCACCATCATGTTATTTCGGGATCTCAATTCCTCATCACAAGAAACCACTGCCTCATAAGGCATTCTCATCACTTGGGATAACAATCCCAGATCATCATCAGAGGATAACACCTCAACTTAGGCACTTTAGCCAAACTCAGGTCCTCAGACCAAAACACATCTTACAGGTGATGCATGTTATCTCATCATCAAGAGTGACCATCAAAGCAGCATTATTCAAACATATATACCTCATAGCCCTTTACCTGGCTATGCATCTGTATGAAACACCTGCATGGTTAGTATACACAATCATCATGGATTAACAGAAGGATCATATTATCAAATATAGGGCAACATTGATGATTATATGCTTTATCATTAATGCCTCAACCTGTGACCATAGACATAGGTCATATCATCATGTGAAGCAGCTCATATACTTCCAAGCTTATCATTTACTCATCATTATATATATACATGATTCAAGGTGATGATAAACACATATAATATCATGTCATTAGAGTTTTAGATATGTCATGCTTACATAGGTGCGTTCTACTATATCAACCACCTTACCATTACCAAACATGTCAAAGGTTCACGAACCATAAAGCATAATTCTTAATCAACAAAGAAGTGATCGCATGATAAGGAACTAACAAATGAGTTTTCAGGTGGAACATGACCATCACTAAAAGTACCCACTACCCTCACAAGAAGTGTGACGGGCAGGTCATCCTTCACTAGAGGTGGTATCGGGTAGGGTACTTTCCTCATATCGCCCAAGCACTCCAGCCTCATATCGGCCAAGCAATCTAGCTACATATCGGCCAAGCAATCTAGCTACATATCGGCCAAGCACTTAGCAAGGGTGTTGGGCTACCACCTCAAGGTGTGTCATGCAACCAACTGTATCGTGCAACCAGGGTATAATGACCAAAAGCATAACGTGCAGCTAAGTCTATGGGGCATGCTGTGCAACAGGTGTGTTGTGCACTTGGTGTATCGTGCACTAGGTGTATCATGCACCAGGTGTTAGGGGTTGCAACGGGCGACAACTATTCTGACGACAAGAGCCATGGCGCCCACAAAACCACACATCATCCATCGAGACAAGGGCACCAAGGGAAAGCCTATCATCCAACCAAACTAGCCTCATCTATCAGTCAACACACAAGGCAAGAACCAAGGTATGACGCCCAACACATCCTCCTCATAACGACCCAAAACTCAAGCTTAGGAGAGGTATCAGGAAGCACCATCCTAAGGCCATATCGTGCAAGCTACAACCCAACAAGATCGTCTTCAACCTCAAGCACAAGGGCACCAAACCCTAATTGATCTAGAAGATGGCTCACCTCTCAACAATCAAGAGAGAGGGGTATTGCACAACTTCTTATCACCAAACGACAACCACAAGGATCAACCCTAACAAAGGTCTTAAACCACACAAAAGCTCACCTTTCAAGTCCATGGTGAGAGGAGGGTGTTGCTCAAGCAACTAGAACACAAGCTCACCTCTCAACTTAAATGAGAGAGGAGTATTGCCCATATTACTAGAACTCAAGCTCACTCCTCTAGACCAAGGAGAGAAAGTATTGTTGCTCAACAAGGAAACCTAAAACATGGTTCGACCAACTAGGTGTAACTTAAGCAAGAAGTTATCTTAGAACATACATGGCCGATATGAGCATTATGAAACATACAAGAACATAGAAGAAGGTAGTATGGTTAGGGTTAGGAGTTATGTAACCAGCCTTAAGCAAGCTCCAAGCTCCTAGAACCAAGCTCCACCACAGGAAGGAGAACAACTCTAGGGTTCGGCCACCACTAGAGGAAGAAGAAGACTCCAAGATAAGGATCGGCCACCAAGCTTGCAAAGGAAGAGGTTTCGTACAACCAAGGGAGAGGGGAAACTAAGGAACTAAAGGGATCCTTAGCAAGAGAAAGGGAACACAAATATAGGAGAGGATGGAGGAGAAACCAAGGTAAAACAAAACAAGGTATCACCCACCTAGGGACACTTGTCCATGGGCAATGCCACCTCTCTATCTCGTCTTAAACACATGTCCAAGGCCATTGCCACATGCAAGAATCAAGCACCAAGTGTTCACTAGTGGTGACACAAACGAGGTCAAAGGGTCAAAGAGTCCATGGCTGATACACCCCCTGGGCGACACACCCATGGCCGATACAGGGCTTTCTTGCCCGACACAAGATCCTACAAGGTCAAGCAAGGCATCTCAAGGCCCAACAAGCTCATCCAATCCCAAAGAAACTCAAGCAACGAGCCCAACCCTTCCTCTCAACACTAGAGGAAGCAAGGAGAGAGAGGAACACCTCTCAAGGTGACAAACTTGCTCAACAACCCTAGGCTTGGGTTAATTGCAAGTAGCACCTCCAGCTCTTAACAAAGCACAAACAAACCCTAATCACCACTAAAGGTGATTAGCAAGCAACTAAGCACCAGGGTTAAGCAAAGCAAACAAGATAAGCCCTAAACGGAGGTCAGGGTCCTTACAGACTCGATAGTACCAACTAGGTGAGCCGGTAGTACCAAGTCACTTAGGTTTAGTCATGCTATCCTGATCATGTCGGTACTATCGACTGGACTGGATAGCACCAAGTTTTATGATTTTCAAATTGCCTCCCTGACGTCAACTCAGTAGCACTGAGTTGGCAACTTGGTAGCACCTTGTTTTCTAGATTCATGTTGGGGATTACTAATGCTATTTCGGTACCGACGACTTTGGTTGTCGGTAGCACTCACTCTGGGTGAGTTTCTGTATCCATCACTGATGTCAAGTCCATTCCACCAACTAACTGTTACTAGGTCGGTAGCACCGAGTTTGTGGATCTTCCTTGTACCTAAAAATGCACAAAAACATCATAAGTACTTGTGATGCATAAAATATTACATAAAATAGTAAAAACCATATAATTTGATGCATTCAATAGAAACATGCCATCTATGACATTTCATACATTATAAATCAAATAAATGACTAATATACAGATGAAATCAAGGAAAAGTGTGCCTATAATAATGACTAAAAATACATGCATCAACTGGTCACCAACATGCTCTTCCACCAACAACGATCACTAGTTGTTTCTCTCCCGTAGCTATCATTTCCTGTCAGGTAGGAATTTTTTAGTCTCTCTTGGTTACCACAAATAGAGAGGACAATAATTTTCAAAGGAATTGATTCACAGTTGTCTATGTTGTGTCTTGGAAAGCCCCCAGTACCCCTCTTTTATAGGTAGGGTTTGGGCGAGGGTTAGCAATATGTGCAGGATTGCATGGGAGTGAATGGACTGGAAGAGCTTGAACTTTTGCAACATGTGATATGCCAAATGGTCGTCTGGAACACCCAGACGGTCATATGGTGCGCAAGACAATCATCTCGCACTGGCAAATGGTAGTTTAGTAGTTTCTCAATTGGATATGAATTTAGTAATTTCAATTCCAATCAATATCACATATTAATTTACTTGCACTCCAAGTTTGTGCAATCAAAACTATTCGGGAAACATCTCAAACCTTCATTCAGACCAATCGATCCATCTCACATAAGTGAGACATCTGTCTCGCTTACCTAGACACCCGTCTGGTGAGTTGAGATGAGCCGATCGGTTCCAGGGAAGAACTTAGCCAGTTTGAACTCTGATTAGCCTGACAACTCAAACGACTGTCTCAACACTTGAGATGCCTGTCTGGTATGCCCAAACAGCCGTCTCACTCTGTGAGATGGTCGTTTAGCACACTAGTCAGCCAATCAGTCAATCTATTGCGTGAATTGAATATCTAAGCACTTTAGTAATCAATCCAATTATCATTCAGGATCAAACTCCTCTTCTAGATGAGTTCCTATGTGTGTGGCCCTATAGGTCCCATATCACGTTGGCAGTGAATGTACATCACTAGTTTATGACTTCACAAGCAGAGAGTGGTGTCTAATCTCACATCAGTGCTACCCAAATGAATGAAAAGTTGATGACGAACTTCAACCTACAATCTGTGTAAGGTGTTGTAGTGATTGTATAATTCCTTTGTCTCTGATATCCAGGATGAACTCAAGGCATGGAAGGTCATCCTCTCAATGTTCAATCCATGTTCCTTGAACCAGGAGCAGTCTATCTAAGATAATGCGACCTCAATATCATATATTGATTCACATGTGGATACACATGCATTTGTCAGTCTCACTTATCAAGTGGCCATGTTATCATACACCAACAGGAGGGACAAATCTCATATCTATCACTGACAGTCTATCCCCATGTGTCAAAGTCACCCAATCATCACCATTATAACAACCCATGTTTCAGGATTGTGTTTGATGATGTCAAAGTGTACCCAATGACATGTGATGAGTGCAGTGATTTTAGGTCTAAGAATTAAAATCACCACCTTCACTATCAGAGATAACTGTGACCACCACAATCATGTGTCACTCTCAAGGTGGGTATGTCTGATACACTATTCCCTAACATGTATCTATGTGCTTAGTTTGATATTTCCATATCATGACTTAGTAAGACTCAGTTATCAACCAACTCACACTCCGATCTTATGTGTTACTGGTGTCTATCTACCTTCCACAATAACAACTGAATAGGGACATATTGAAAATATGTATATGTACTCTTAACATCCGTATGATCTCATTTCGATAAGGCTAATACTTGAAGACATACATCATTGAGTAATATTATTCTCTAGACATTCATAGTGTTTTCTCATTATCTCATAACTGAATGAAGCAGAATGAATTGGAAGCTTGCCTTTATATGTGCTTATAAAATCATTTAAGGTATATGTCATGTCAATCATCACATGATTGACTCTATTATCATACCTTACCAGCATGTAATATGTATATAAATATATTGAATTCATTTAACTGGGTCATCTATGGGTAGCGATGAGCATCGGGTCGGGTCACCCTGGGTTTTGGCAAGCCCATGCACACACTCATATTTTTAACTGGGTTTCGGGCTAGGTTAAGGCCCGAGTAATGTCTAAAAAACTTGTCCCAAACCCAACCTACATAATTTAGTTGGGTTTCGGGTCAGATTCGGGCCAACCCAAATAACATAATAAATAATATTTTCAACATATGCATAAGATAAAATATTAATATAATTTTTAAAATGTGTTCCACTAGGTGCATGTAATATATATGTGTCATTACAGAAACTAATACACTTACAAATTCTTATATAAATTCAACAGATGAAACACAGAATATATATCATACACATTAAAATCACAATCATAGCCCATTTATTTATGTGAATGAAATTTTTATAGTTAACATCGAATAAAAGATGCACATTTATATTTCAATTAACGATCTAGTAATGTCATGATTGAGGTGATTTGTGGAACACATGCAAGTAATATAATTCTAATCTTTTAGATTTAATTTGTATAAATTGTAATGAGCATGCGACATACCAAAATGAATATGTGTGTCCTAGATTTACTGTTGCTCTTATAGTATAATTAATGTGACCGACTACATATATTAATCAAATGTAATTTTGAAAGTTTGTAGTCAAATGAATCTATAAAAGATACATATCATATACAAAGACACATATAGACATGTATATAATTAATCTGGGTATCTGAGTTTTCAGGCCAGAGTTTACCTTGGCCCTGACTCGACCCATATAAAAAATCTGGGTCAATATCTTAGGCTTGGCCCACCAATGTAAATTAAATGGATCGGGCATGGATCATGTTATACAGGTCGGGACATGGGTCAGATCGGGCCGACCCACTTCGATGCTCATCCCTACCCGCGGGTGTCTGTGGGTCACCTGTGAAACCCACTATATTAATGGGTGGGTACAAGTTTGGTGATTTTCAGCGGGTGGAAAATTTCTTTACCCAAACCCAAATTAAACGGGTCGACCTGTGTCCACCCATAGATTTTGACCCAGTTTGACAGGTCTAGCGACTGGTGACTGGTGAGCTATAGGGTGGCATGCCAATGATTGGATAGGGGTGTATATGTGTGTGGAGAGAGAAATAGAGAGATAGATAGATAGATAGATAGATAGATAGATAGATAGATAGATAGATAGATAGATAGATAGATTGATAGAGAGAGAGAGAGTTGATTTTCAAAAAGAAACTAAATAGCACACAGTTCATGATTCATTGGCCTTAAGATGGTCAAAATTGAGAATCTTGACGCATAGTTCTGTCGTATATTTAATATTTTTTCCCATTAAGTATTGGTTCATTTTTTTAAAATCCAATTCAATTATAAATTTTCCCAAATGAGAAATTACTCACAAAATAAAGTTTCCCATCATTCAAAACACTCATATACGTAAACATGGTAGAAGTTAACTTGGTGTTTCATTTATGATACTATCATGTGTTTTTTCCTTTGAATCTTCTTTTCAAATATCTCTTAGTAGTCATGTTGCCTCAGATCGTTATGTATCTCCATTTAAATTTTGCAATGCAAGGAAATGATGAAAGCAACAACATCTTGAAATTAATAGCATGACGAATCTTCTCAACTCTATAATTCTGGTACAAATAAGTTTTTCGAATAAGATTTGTGTCTGAATTAGATATCATGTACTGCTTTAGGTAACTATTATTGCATCATCCAACTTTAAACCCGAATCAGCTCAGATTTGACTGTTAATATTACAGATCCGAGATTGACATATAACAAAATGATAGCGTACGAAAATAAAATTTTAGTGCAGGAAAACCCATCACCGACAAATGGAAATGGAACAATGTGTCTCTAATGGAAACAGCCTGCTATCATTGAATCACTTCTCGAACTAGAGCACGTTGACAAACTGTTCCAAAGGAAGCCTCATCACTCCAGATATGCACCATTCTTTTCTGTCAACTCCTAAAATTTACTATTGTACAAGTATACTCCCTTTACTACTATTTTTTTTACTATTGTACAACTGTACAAGTATATTCCTTTTACTACTGTTTCATCTAAAAAATAAACAACAATACGCTATTTCCTTGTATAGTATGCCTTTCTTATTAATCCTTCTTTCGTCGCAATGCGCCGTGGCTGGCTAGCTGGTTGCCCCAACATTTTTGTCGTTTGTGAATGTGCATAGAGACCACCATATCAACCTTTTTTTTTTTTTTGAGGAAATATCAACCTTTTGTTGTTGGGCCGTCAGCCGGCATCTACCTTTTATCGCGCCTTCTGGGCATTTCGTGCTCCTTTCCTTATCTACCACATCATTCGTTTTCTAGGCTTATGGCGACATATAGAAAGATAAGAGTAGCACATAGGAAACAAAGATATACATGATTGAGCTAAAGTCACTTTTTCGTTTTCTAGGATTATGGC